>JAPWTK010000026.1:2247500-2782500 GCA_029963805.1 Aromia moschata | reverse complement strand
ATTTGTTTCGAGAAAACTTTCTAAAATAAAATTGATTATATTGATACTTTCTTATTCAGAATGATATGCAAATTAGGATTATAGAAAATTATAGGGAGTGTCCTATTTAAAAATCCAAAGGTTCCACTTATTTCTTAAATCTCTTTGACTATGGAAATACATGAAAAATGTTTGACGGTAAATTTGGTGTAATTTACAACAGCGAAAACCCGAAAAGCGTATCGATTTCCATTCAACAGTTATTGAGTGTAGCCTCTAGATAACCGTGTATCTTTATAACACAAATAAAATACAGTAGACTCTCGCTTTTGTGAACATTGAAACATTAAATTTACGTTATACAGTGACAAGTCCATAAGTAACGGATTAATTAATTATCTACGTACTTTACAATTTAATAGAGTAAAATCCTGAAACATATAAATTTTTAATTCTAGAATGACATTTTTTGAGCATAATTTTATACCTCCCCCTCCAACCCCCTTGGAATGACAGCTACCTCTAAAATTTTATAGCTACAGCTATAATTTTTAAATGGAACGAGGGTGCGTGCGATAGCTCATTTGAAAGGGTTCTTAATAATCTATTCAGCAACATAAGATTTTTTTAATTTATATAATTATTTTATTGAAAAATATTACATTTTTTATATTACTAAGTAAAGAAAAGAACATGAAACAGAACAGAAGAACAGTTTAAAGCAAATGTTCAAACTATGCGCCCGTTGCTTCTTGACAATAATGGAGGCGTTGCTAAAATTCTTCTAAAACTAAAATTTCGTATTGTTTCCCGGGTAATTTGATTAATTTCTGCCTTATTCTGTCTTTTTTAAATCTTTACGTTTTAAATCTCTTATGTTATTTGGTCTGTTGAAGTTGACTTTCAATTTTAAGTAACCCCATAAAAATAGTCAAGCGGAGTCAAATCGGGAGAACGAGCAGGCCACTCAATTTCACCGCGTCTACCGATCCATCTATTGGGAAAAACTTGATTCAGATAGGCTCTTCCAATGAAAAAGGTTAGCTGCGTCCTGCTGAAACCAAATATTTCTATCAATTCATTGGGGTTGTCATCATTGGGAAAGCATTCTTAACTCTGGAACTAAGAAATTTTGCAAGAAATCCAAGTAATGCGCGCCAGTTAATGCGCCATCAAAGAAATATGGTCCGATAATTTGAGAATTAATAATTCCAGCCCAAACGTTCACCTTCTCAGGATATTGAGCATCATCCAATGTGGATTTTCTGTACTCCAGTATCTACAGTTCTGTTTGTTGACTGTTCCATTTAAGACGAATGTTGCTTCATCAGAAAAAAGAATGTTTTTTTATAAATAAAGGATTATCTTGGCATCTATTTGCCATGATTTCGCAAAATTCCAATCGGCCATCAGGGTCATCGTCGTTAAGTTCTTGAACCAAATGAATTTTATATGGGCGGTATTTTTCGTTTTTTAGAAGATGCAATATGGACTTTACTAACATCATTATCGGCGGCAACTTGTCTTGTAGGTTTATGTGGATTATCTTGAATATCTAACAATATATCCTTTCTGTTCATCTATAATTTCTGTTCATCGTCTAAAATGCGTTTCCTACCAGATTTAGGAATATGTGTGACATTTCCAAATTCACGAAATTTGTTTTCTATTCTACTAACCGCAGACTGGGAAATGCGGCGGTCAGGATACTTAGTATTGAATATTTCGCATACCTGCTTCTGCATTCTTGTTTTATCACCACATCCTAATAATATCTAAATTTCAATTCTTTGGGTATCCGAAAGACTCATTGTTAAAATAATGATCAACTTGACGATCAGCGATAAATAACATAATAGAATAATAAGTTTTCACAGATGTAGTCAATAAAGAAATTTAAATGTATAATTTTTTCTATGTAAAAAAAAACCTTTTTACTTCTTTCTTTTTGTTGTGTATTTTGCGCAGTGTATCAGGGAAACCGATACATTTAAGTTGAATGTTGACACAAAATTAACTAAAAACGTCAGATTTGACAGATATTTGGTACATAGGCACTTGACTGTATACATTTCATAATAATAATAATTTTGAAATTATCAAATTTAATTTTCTTGATGAAAAATATACAAAATTCAAGAAACCTTATATTCCTGAATAGATAATTAAGAACCCTTTCAAATAAACTATCACACGCACCCTCGTTCCATTTAAAAATTTTAAAGGGGTAGCTGTCACTCCAAGGGGGTTGGAGGGGGAGGTATAAAATTATGCTCAACAAATGTCATTCTAGAAATAAAAATTGACGTGTTTTAGGATTTTACCCATAAATTGTAAATTACGTAGATAATGAATTTATCCTTTACTTATGGACCTCACTGTATATCTAACAGTGTGAAAAGTCGGCAGTTATAGATGGTCTCGGTAGTGTGAGTAACTTGTTCAAACTCGCAAAAATATACAATTCCACTGTAACGTTGGAATTTTAGTTTTTAGTTTCAGGATTATTTGCCCTTGCCTTTAGTTATTGCCTAAAATATTAGTCAAAATGGCCAAAAACAAGAAAATATTAATTCAACTTCAATTTATTAAATACGTAACCTCACAATTGATCATTTAGTTTTATTTCACTTCACGGAAATTTTAGAAGTACAGTTGCTTGGTGCGTCTATCTACACCCTCGATAGTGAGAACAGTTTTACTTCTGTGAACACGCTCGTTTTTTTTCTGTTCACACTAGCGAGAGTCGACAGTAGTTCTACTGATAATTCTGGCGACTCGTGATTATCGTAACTTGTAGTGTTAGGTCCGGTATGTGTGCCGACCAAGTAAATCTGAGAACCCTGTCGAAAAAGAGAATTCCCCACCTGAAACATTCTACGCTGTACGTAGGCATCCGACTGAAAAAGCATTCCTCGACTCGAAACGAGATTCCCCATTTCGGTAATGGAGCAGCCAGTGTGGGAGACGCTTTGAAATTCAATTACTTCATTTAGAATCTTTTAATTAAAGTTCCAGGCCGTTTCCCCGTACGCCGCAATCTGCGGTGCGCTTACCGTTTCACACAAAAAATTGCGCTCTCTCGTCACTAAAACTATGTAAGTGTGCCACGTTAATTTTTAATCAAAAATGCAGGCGGTGTCGGTGCATCGCTTTATTGCGCCAGTACAGGTGGCAATACAGGACGCTCTTGATAAAAAATAATTTTCTTTATAACTATTTTTTACAAGTACAGGAATTTAAACCTTAAAACGTTGAAACTTAATTTTGTTCTCTGATGTATTTTCATTCATTTTGATAAGAGTCGCGATGTTTCACGAGAATAAGATTAATAATGTCAGACACAATTAGATTTTTAATATTTCTAGTTTCATTATTTGGGCGAGTTTTAATTAATTTAGTTCTAATTGTGTTTTATGTTTTTTTGTTTGTTTATTTATTTTTATTCACATAAAAAAAATGGAGACATTGTATATGAATTGTCAATTGAAAATAATAAGTACATAACACTTAAACCACAAATTCCATTTATACGATGTGTGTAAATTAAGTAATGAGACTGGCAACGTAGCGCCCGATCTAGTAGCACTGTGGAGACGGAAGTTGGAAGGGCAGTAGGTTAACATGTAGTGCACTTTCAGTACAAATTCGAACTTGTTAGTCATTTGTTTGTTCTTTGTAAATGTTTTCGTAAACCGGTTTTTCCTAGTGCGTTTTAAAAATAAGTGACATTAATTTTTAGCAACGGTGTGCTATAAGGTTTTGCTTCAGATTTGGACACAGCGCAACGGATACTTTTGCAAAACTTCAACACGCCTACGGAAACAGTGTGGTTTCAAGAGCCCAGGTTTTTCGGTGGTTTAAGGCATTCTCAGAAGGAAGAGAGTCGATAGAAGACAAACCACGCAGCAGCCTTGATCTTCAAGAACCGATGAAAATGTCTATAGAATACGGGATCTTGTACGTTCAGATCGTCGCTTGACAAGAATGGTCGGGCAAGAGTTAAATTTGAATCACACCACTGTTCCTCAGATTTTGACTAACGAATTGGGGATGAGAAAAATCTGTGCAAAAATGGCTCCAAAAAAACCTTTCGCGAGAACAAAAGGACATCAGGCGAGAAACGTGTCTCGACTTGGAATCTATGGAATCTATGGAAAATGATCCGCATTTTATGAAACGGGTGATGAAATTTGGGTGTTTGAGTACGACCCAGAAACCAAGCGCCAAAGCATGGAATGGCACACTTCAAGTTCTCCAAGACCCAAAAAAATCAAGAATGAACAAGTCGAAGATCCAATGCATGCTGATTTGCTTTTTTGATAGCCAGAAAATTGTCCAGAAAGAGTTTGTGCCTTCAGGCCGAACAGTAAATCAACACTTGGATGTTGCATCGATCATGCGCCTTGTCACACAACCGTTTCAGTAAACGAGTTTTTAGCCAGTAAAAACATTCTTGTGGCTCCTCGGCATCCTTATTCACCTGGCTTGAGTCCTTGTGACTTTTTTCTCTTCCCGAGATTGAAAAGTCACCTCAAGGGAATTCATTTTGGGACCATTCAAATGGCTGTAGCTAAAGGCTATTCCAGTATATGAGTTCCAGCTGTGTGGAGTGCCAAGGAAGTTATTTTGAAGGAGACAATACCGACTTTAATTCGAATAAGAAAATTAATAAAAAAAATATGTCTTCTTATTACTTTACACACCTAATATACACCTATAATAAGTTTTGTTGAATTATAGTTATCTGCGTAAGCAAACAAAAATATTTTCTGATATAAGTGAAGAAAATCTATTAAAATGTACTAAGAGCAGTACAGGACTTAAAAATGATTTTAGTTTAAATTTATTTCATTAATCAAACCGCCATTTATAATTAATGTTTTAATAATCCGTGTGTTCTAAAAATCATTCTGATATTTAATTTGTTATGTTTTATTTTATCTGAAATACCTAGAGTGTATGGAATTTGAACAGACTTTTTTGTAACAGGATTTTGCTGATTCGATATAATTTTGAGTATATTAATATTTCTCAATGAAATAGTTGGGATAGTTATTTTTTATTAAAAGGCTTTTGATGAAAATTAAATATAAATACAGGTTATTCCAAAAACAAAAACCAAAGACGATACGTATCTTATATTGTTATTCATGTAAATTCAATTTTTTGATAAATGGAGAGATCCATTAAAAAATTACGTTTATTGGTATAAAAATGGAGAGATCCATTAAAAAAAAACTGAGATGATCATTTTTGCTAAATCAATATGAGGATAAACGAATTCATAAGTGCCTAAAAGATTTCATTGTAAATAGCGCAAAAAAAAATTAGTGGAAATTGCAGTAAACTCTACCATACCAATTTATTTTTTGCGTCGCTGAATCTGAATCCGCAGTCGGCTTTAATTGTATTACATTTTGGATTTTTTTTTTGGCTTTAGGTCCTATACCATGCAGCCAGTCACAAAAGGAAATTTAATTAACCAATTTAAAACCTAACCTAATAAAACCTAACCTAACATAATTCTATAAAAACACCAACAAAACCCAAAAATTTATAAAAACGACAAGGAAAGACGGGGACACACTCTTCAGATCCTGGGGTCGATCAGGACGATTTTATACATTAGACACTACAGGGGAGACCTCGGTAAATAGGGAGAACAACACAAGTAAAAACACAGGGATTCGAGATTAAGATTAACCTAGAGCTTAATTTCAGTTTCCGTTATAAAGTTCATGATACAGCTATACACTTTCCATGAGTCAGTTGTTAAAAGGTGCAGTAAGTTGAAGGGAGCAGCGATATTACAGTTTAGTACATTTTCTACCAGCTTAGAGGACGCATCTTTGTATTTTTCACAGCCAAAGAAGATGTGATCGAGATCTCCTAAAATATCACAGTGTTCACAATTTTCTGAACTGAAGATTCCAATTTTGAATAAATGGGCTGGATAGCAAGCATGGCCAAGTTTTAAACGTATCAAGGTTGTAATATACCTTCTCGGAAAAGCGAAGTCATCGTGCCAAAATTTCTTTGGGATGTCACTGTGTATTAATGTGTACCTTGTAGGATTAGTGAAACAAAATTGTTTCCATAAATAATTCCATTTTTTGCTCGACCTTTTTTTCAACATGTTGGATGCATCATTTACACATACTTGTTCATTTTGGGGGGATCCTGATATACAACTTTCCTTAGCCAGTAGATCAACCTGTTCATTGTATTTAAGACCAATATGGGCCTTCACCCAAACAAAGTTAACTTCTCTTCCAGATAATTTAATTTGATATATTAACTGTTTTATTCTATAAATAACGGGGATTTTGGATTTTTATAAACTATTTTTGTTTTATCGCAATAAATGACTTTTTTTATAAAATTACTGAATGACTGTAGTTGTAATTCACGTACCTATATTTAATAAAAAAAATTACTGTAAAGAAAGATATATTACTTTCAGCCGGTTTTACCGGAGAAAGCGACACAAAGGGTGTTTTCTCTTAAACCTTCCGCATCGCCGCTCATCGTTAATGGGCACGAAATCTAGCCGGCGCGGAGTCGTGACGAAACTGCTGATATATTACAAATTAAACGTCGCATGCGAGCTGCCTCATTTGGGCCTTTGTCGCAGCCTTCCAGGCCGAGTGCAACGCTAGGGGCGGGACGATAGCCCGACCTTTGCCCCGGCACAGACGTAATGCAGTCGGAGCAAAAGCGAGAATGACAAAATTCTTGCCGCGACATTAATAAAAAAGAAAAGAACACATTTTAGACAGATTAATTTAAAATGGAGCTTATACGAAAAGTCTGATATCCTCCACTGCTCTCAAATGCCATTTTAGAACTTTTGCAACAAATAATTCCTTGGATGTAAGTAATGTCAGAAGAGCAAATTTTTTTTCACCCTCCATTTTTATATAGTATCAGTGGAGGGCTTACAATCAGTAGCTTTAAAGCTATCCATGAAAGAAGTTCAACAAATCGATATAAATAGACTACGATTTAACCTTTAAATGCCCATGTTCTTGAAGCAAACGTAAACGACCAAACGGATTAAATCTAAACTTTTTCAGGATAACTTTAAAACTGTTGGTCGTAGACCTGATGACCAATACTGTTCATTTTTTTGTAGCAAAAATGCAAAAAAAAGGAACAGAAGATTGTCTTCTTCTGTTCCGTGACTCAAAACGTAATACTTTTTGCACATGAGAATCGTTCATCAACGTGTATCTATGTATATTTAACTTGCAATAACACGAACTCTAGGAACCGCAGCAACTACTGGTGCATATTTGTGATATGCAATGGCATTTAACATGCAATAAATAGTGACTACCAAAACCCCTGTTGTATGACAAAATTTTCTGAACAACATACGTACATATGCACATATGTAACCTTCAATCTTTGACGAGTTAGACCGTAGCCAGTTCAGTTACCCCGTCTGGGATTTTTCGAGCGTCGCAGACTGTTAATAGTTCCGTCATTCCTTCGCCGCTTTTCCATTAGCCAGCCGACTTCTCCCACATCCTTAATTACTATCTAATCGTCAATATACGTCAAGTACCTGCCCCAGCTGGATCGATAATGGACTTACCTGTAGACTAAACGTCTAGACTGATATGCACACAAGGTATAAAACGAAAAGGGAAGAGACCTTGACAGGCGTAGGGGTGTATGATCGCCGTAGGGGTGCCATCCCTTTAATTACCCAAACAGAAATAAAAAATGTAGAAAGTTTTACTAAGCTGTGTCAGCCAGGTATATGATAGTATCAAGTAAACATAGTAGTGACCCAAATTTTTGACTAACGAAAGTTGTACATACATAGAAACAATTATTCTAGATCCATCCATCAGATTTCCTGGTTTTTTTTTATCGTTATTCCAAAAAACCTTGATAACCATGAAGCTGCTAATTAAAACTGGATTTTTCTAGGGTTTCCATTTCCAAACTGCCCAATTTCTCTAGGCGGAGACTCGGAAAATTACGTACTGTGAAACCCCTTGTGTTAATCATTCTAATGTAACCCTTACACTGACCTGTAAATTGTCGAATCACTTACCAAAATCTAGAGAACATCAACAACATGTTTTGATTTGTAGAACAGCAGAACATTTATTTCCATCCTCTGCACATAAAACTAGGGCTTATAAAAAAATTGTTAAAGCCTTAAATACAAAAGGAAATGGTTTTCTTTATTTGAGACAGAAATTCGCGCGTGTGAGGCAAAGCTTAAAGAAGGAATGTTTGTTGGGCCGCAAATAATACGAGAACTTTTTAAAGACGAACATTTTGAAACATTTTCGAGAAAAGAAAATAGGGCGTGGACTGCCTTCAAAAATGTATGTAGCAACTTCCTGGGTACAAGAAATTGGAGAACTATGAAGATCTAGTTGAAGAACTTATCAAATCTTACAGTTCATCATCATAGCTGCATTTTCTTCACTCTTCGTCAGGCGTTCAACTGATAAGCGACTTTAACTTTTAGAAATAAACCTTATGGAGATTAAAAAAATAAGCGACTTTAACTTTTCAACAACCACTGTTATTTAGTACGCGCTAGGTAAATTTAGAGCGCGTACTATGCGTGGATCAGTGTTTTTGCAATCCTTTGTCGCAGGATTGGACTGAGCAGGGGGGGGGGCTGTGGGGGGGGGTATGGTTTAGGGTAGGTGGGGTACGTAGGGGGGGTGTGGGGGTGTGTGACAGACCAATAAGTCCCCGTAGGTATTACTGCTAAGGGTACTAACCTATATTTCAACTAATTTTCCTGCGACAAAGGATTGCAAAAACACTGATCCACGCATAGTACGCGCTCTAAATTTACCTAGCGCGTACTAAATAACAGTGGTTGTTGAAAAGTTAAAGTCGCTTATCTTTTTAATCTCCATAAGGTTTATTTCTAAAAGTTAAAGTCGCTTATCAGTTGAACGCCTGACGCAATGCCCCCCCCTGCTTTGTGACGTCAGTTGGCATGTAATGTAGTATGTGACAAAGTGTTGTAAATTTAGAGCAGAGTCGGAGCAGGGGGGGGCCTGTGGGAGGGGGTATGGTTTAGGGTGGGTGGGGTACGTAGGAGAGGATGTGGGGGTGTGCGACAGACCAATAAGCCCCCGTAGGTATTACTGCTAAGGGTACTAACCTATATTTCAACTAATTTTCCTGCGACAAAGGATTGCAAAAACACTGATCCACGCATAGTACGCGCTCTAAATTTACCTAGCGCGTACTAAATAACAGTGGTTGTTGAAAAGTTAAAGTCGTTTATCTTTTTAATCTCCATAAGGTTTATTTCTAAAAGTTAAAGTCGCTTATCAGTTGAACGCCTGACGCAATGCCCCCCCCCCTGCTTTGTAACGTCAGTTGGCGTGTAATGTAGTATGTGACAATGTGTTGTAAATTTAGAGCAGAGTCGGAGCAGGGGGGGGCCTGTGGGGGGGTATGGTTTAGGATGGGTGGGGTACGTAGGAGAGGGTGTGGGGGTGTGTGACAGACCAATAAGTCCCCGTAGGTATTACTGCTAAGGGTACTAACCTATATACTTCAAATACTCCTAAAAATATATTCCTGTCCATTTACGTGCAGTTTCAGATGAATATTGCGAAAGATTTCATCAGGAATGCTCATGGAGAAACACAAGTGGAAAACGGACCCCAAATGTGTGCCATAGTAATAATAGAACTCATATTTGAATTCAGCACATTACAGTAGACACAAAAACCACAAAAAAAATCAGGGAGCGACAAAAATTTCAAAATGCAGAACAGCATTTACCGAATCTATAAAATAAAAAGCTTACCTCATGTTCTCGATGTAATTCCATTATTTTTCTGCATAATTTCGAATCGCATCTGAATCACGTACCTCCATCTATTCCGACAAAGCGAGATATAAGCTCCTCGTGAATCGATATATTGAATTATACGATTTTTGTGCTATTTTCCTCTTCCGTCATAAATTTCACTTCGGTATTCATAAATCGCAGACGAGCATTTTGTACTTTGCAGCGCTGTACCACAAGTTTCCGTTTGTTACGATAGTTTTTTTTTTTGCTGTTTCTTTATTCAGATTTCAATAGTCTTTTTTTTTGCTGGCTATTCAGGTTGGATTATGGTAGAAGTTATGATTTTTTTTTATGAGTTTAGTTTCCTGCAGAATGTACGTTTATACCTACAGTGATGGGCAAAAGTGTGGAACCACGAAAGTATGTATGTTAATAGAGATATTGATACGAAATTTTAAATGTGAAAAAAACAGCATTAAAAACCGGTAAATGGAACTTAGCTTGAAGTATACAGAGTGTTCCAACTGACGTGATGTTCTTTGAATAACGTATAAAGTAATTTTTGTAATGGAATATCCTGTATATTTTTATATTTTCTGATACTCTTTGAAGAGCTGATTTTAACGAACTCAAATACTTAGAATCTAATGTGAATATTTTTGGAGATACAGTCAAATGAAAATAGTAATTTTTAAAGTTTTCACATAACATTTTTTTTAATGAAGACTAACTAATTAAGATAAATTCTAATTAGTATTAGATTTCGCGACAAACAAATTCACTATTGACTAATTAAGTCGAAAATAAGTCTTAAAATATTAACGAAACTTCAGAGATATTTATGTGGTTCCACACTTTTGTCTATTACTATATACAGTGCCATCCATTAAGTTTGCACCATATGGGAAAAAAATTGTGTTTGCATTTAAAATTTTTTTTGACTGTCACTTGTTTAGGCATGTCTTTAAACTATAATAGCGCCAATCAAACCTAGTAAAAAGTTGATAATATTCGAGTAGCATACGAAAATCTACCCAAGAGTAAACTACCTTTATTTTCAACACTAAAGAAAGGCAATAAAAAACATACGAAATTTTGGTGCAAACTTGTTTAAGAATAGTAGAAAAAGTAAACAATTATGGTAAACCTCATAGAAAGCACACTTTTGGAGGCGATACTTTTGTAATAACATTTGAAAAACATACAAAATTATGTTCCTTAAGAGTACAGTAATATTGGGCACGGGTAGCCGAGTGGGTTAAAGCGCCGTCTTTCCAGTCGAGATACCTCTGTGCGCGTTGTTCAAGTCCCGGCCGGGGTAGCGATTTTTAATTGTCTCGCTTTCTCCGTTAGGGCTTGATATGCAACAACTAATACACTAGTGTATAGGTGTGGATGCATAGATGCCAATCCAACCGCACATGCCCTAGATTTGGTAATGTTCTGAGTTTTCTGGGTTTCCTCAGAACTGTAAAGCAAATGCGTTACCGAAATAATCTTAAGTCGCTCCCAGTGCGCCATGGCAAACAATAATAATAGCCACTCCTTCCCGCACAGGTCCCTGAGAGGACCTTAGGGGTTACTCTTCGGAGTAATTATAGGGTGAGTATTATTATTATTATTTCGCCGACTTTATAGTCACACTTCTCAGCGTAAACGCTGGGAAACATTCACCCATTCCTGCTGCAGACAGTGATGGCTTGATATCTCATCCCCGCCTCCAGCAGAAATTAGGCTCAGGCGAGGGGAGGAAATTCATCCTATCCCAAAACCTTTCTTACAATGTGGCAAGTTTGTAACAATATTGCCTTCTGGCCATTTCTAATGACATTAAAAGATAGTCCTAATGCCGCGATGTTCTTGGCGAATCTCGTCGTCATCACTCCCTCTGCCGATATTACTAGGGCGTACGTCTCCACTTTCTCCAGTTTCGATAGGCGCTTCAGCTCGATTGACAAATTTTCGTATTTCGCGATTTTCTCCCGTTCAGTCTTCTGAATGTTATGGGTAAGTGGCACAGCGATGTCTATGATGATCCCTCTTCGTTGTTCCTTGTTGATCAGCACAATATCTGGTCGGTTGAAGTCCACTGTTCGATCGGTGATGATTAACCTATCCCAGTACATCACGGCAACTTCCGATTCCAGCACAGCTTCCGGGACATATTTGTAGTATGGCGGAGCCGTCGCTAACAGGCCATACTTGAGCGCCAGTTGTTGGTGAACCATCTTCGCAAGTTGGTTGTGCCTGCCGAGATATGCTGACTCTGATAGCGCGGGACACCCTCCTATTATGTGTTCTATGGTTTCGCCTACAGATCCACATTTTCTACATAGGTCTTCGACGTCGTCTCTCAGGATATTCTTCTGGTAATTTCTTGTTTTTATAACCCTGTCCTGAATGGCAGTCAAGAAGCCTTCGGTCTCGGGGTACAGATAGCCGTCGGTAAGCCATTTTAATGAATTTTCTTTGTCGATGTGGTCTGGCTGTAGCATTTTTGGAAAACGGCCCTGCAAAGCATGTTCCATCCACTGGGTCCGGAGCTCCTCTTCTGTTGGTACGTCGACCGGGATAAGTTCGCATCCGAGGCTCAAAGGCGTGTAACCAGCGTCCTATCTTGCTACTGCTGTTATTAGCGGGTCCCTGTTCGTTAGCAGTTTTCTTCTTAAGGAAGCTTCTTGATTAAGGCACTGATTTTTGATGTTCAATAGACCTCTCCCACCTCGTCTTCGCGGCAGGTAGAGTCTGATTACGGAAGAGTTAGTGTGTAAGTGCTTGAACTTAGTTAGGAGCTGCCTGGTAAGTCGGTCGAGCTCATCAAGATCAGTAACGGACCACTTGACGATTCCGAAAGAGTATGTCAGCACTGGGACAGCCCACGAGTTGATGGCTTTGATAAGATTGCCTCCAGATAAAAGCGTATTCAGCAACTTTGTCACGCGGCTCTTGTATTTCTATTGGAATTCTTTCTTCAGTTGTGTGTGGTTGATCCTGCCGTCTTGACACACTCCCAAGTAACGGTATTGCTCTTCCGGTGGTAGTTGATGGATATCGGCATATACCTCTGGATTGTTATGAGGTGCTCCCTTCACAATACTCAATGTGGCGCACTTATCCAGGCCAAAGGACATTTTGATGTCGTCGCTGAAGGTCCTAGTAGTTCCAATGAGGGCCTGGAGATTTGCCTTGGTCCCACTGAATAGTTTCAGATCGTCCATGTAGAGCAGGTGAGTGAGTGTTGCTCGGCTTCTCATGTTGATCTTGTACCCAGCTGTTGTTTTATTGAGTAGTGTAGATAATGGATTGAGTGCCAAGCAGAACCAAACCGGCGAGAGTGAATCACCTTGGAAGATTCCCTTCTTGATCTCAACTTGACCTTTGTTCCCTCCAGAGACCCAAATGTTTGTTTTCCATGACTGCATAAGATGTTGGAGAAGAGCTCTTATCCGAGGGCAGACCTTGTAAATTTCCAGGACTTTAAGTAGCCAGTCGTTATTATTATTATTATTATTTAACTGAAATATTTTAAAACGTAATTTAAATTGCTACGGGGGGATATTGAAAGGAAAAAGTTTATATGACCGTTTCACAATATTGGTCATTTAGAAGGAGCTATTCGTCCGTTCGTGGATGAAATTTCCACACAGTTTCTCGTTAATGTCGAGAAATAAATGTTCAGAAGAACAATTTTATATATCCAAAATAAAGGAAAATACACAGACACGTAAAATAAACATTATTGAAGAAGAGAGGACGCCCTTCAAGGTTCCTTTAATAATAAAATATTTCTATTTGTATAAAATACTAATGTCAGTTTACTTGTTATTTTTACCGTTTCTTCGATTTCCACACGTGGGGTTTTCACAATACTAATAGTTAATAGTTAATGTAATTTTAGTTTTCTTTCTCTATTTTCGTTTCGTTTGATGTGTATTTGTAAGTTTCATGTGATGTTTTGCAACATTAAGAGTTTTACTCTTCATTGATATCCTGCTGTCGTGTTGCTTTATAAAATTAAAATTATTACCACCTTATAGCAGTTCTATTTTTGAAAAACATTTATTAAAAAAATGTTATTCTAAACGTGGTTTCTAACTTTTGTTCTAAATTATTCTTGTATATAAAATAAAATTTTATTTTATTTCTTGCTGACTGACTTTTTGTTATTCGTTTCCCATTTACATTGTTTTGAACAGTAAGAATATTTTTCTTAGAGAAGAGTCTAGAAAATACGATTTCGATGGGGCGATTTCGTACGAATTGTGGTACGAGGGTAAGTTAAAATTTCTGGAACCGCTTTTTCACCATACTGTACTGAAACTTCATATTGGGCTAATAATTTTTTACAAAGGAATAACTTTTCTTTTAATATTTTTCTCTAGGGTTGAAAATAAAGGTAGTTTACTCACGGGTCGATTTCAAATTTTCGAATGCTACTCGTGTATTATGAACTTTTTAGTAGGTTTCATGGGCTATTTTAGTTTAAAGTCAATCCCAAACAACTGACGGCCAAAAGGATTTGTTAAATGCAAACACAAAATTTTTCCCATATGTTCCAAACTTAATGATACCAACCATTTTTGTGCTATTGCGTAAGTACGTATTGGTTAAGAACAAGCTCTTTAATGACCAATTAATGCCACCTTTAAACACTAAACTGTTTATGTGCTGACGCGTTATATTCCTTTTATTCAGCCATAAAATATAGTCGTTTTTTTATTTTCCCAAATGAAGTTTATGTACAGAATATCAAAAATTTATTTGCAAATATTCATTTCGTTTTCAAACGCAAATGTTCTTTGCACCTATTTGCAATTGAAAGAACAGAAATTCACCAATGTAAAAGGCACTACACTCTTGAATTGGCTAATAGACTTTTGTTCTGTTTTATGTTTACTCTATAATACATTAAGACGCATAATAGACAGATCGATTTTTAATATACAATCATTTAATTAGTAAAAAAAAGGGTAATTCAAAATAGGCATACTCATTTAATACCACACGAGTTATCTACTAAGACCAGAGTCCACTACGTTTTCAATAAATAGGTCTTGCATCGAACAGACCCTTGCGGAACACCCTCTTCGTCCCCGTTGATTCGCATAGAAATTCGACCTAGAAACTCCGCCAAGTCTCGAGCAACAGTTGTCCCACTCCATGATGGATGCTCTATCTGGCTTGATATATTCCCGTTTTCTGTCATTCGATCACTTACTCCTTCCGGAGTTAACGACTTGATTTATCCCCCAAGGCGGTATTATTGTCGTTTTGTACGTTGAACGCTACAAACTCGGGGAGCGCTCGATTATTGTGTACAGCGCGATAGTCACCAACTTGAAATAAATTCAGTCAACACAAAATATTTTCAAAGAAATGCTCCGGCACATCGATTAGAAGTATTAATCGCACACTTTTTTTAATGAAATATTTTTTATACATGGTATCCCAAGTAGGAAAAATGAGGCCAATGACATTAACGAATCGCTTTTTTAAATTGAAACCCTATGTTGTTTTGGGACTATTTTAGTCCTACAGTTTTAGAGTTTTCAACTTTTTTTCTTTATTGTTATTCCAGATTAGATTTGTTTCAGGTTTTCAGTTCTTTTTCTTTCGAAAGTTTAAGAAACATCAAATATTGAACAGATTATAAACCAAAAGTGAAATTGAAAGAGAGGAACCACTGAAATTGCCGAGAAATCTTGAAATCCTGAAACAAAAGTCGGAAAAGGAAAAAAAATGAGTGTTTTTTTAGTAATCTGAGTTTTCAGATTTCAGATTACGGCTTTTTATTATTCGGTTTTGCTAATTGTATCGGAAAAATAATAACGAATTTATTTAGTCCCATCCCGTTTTTAAGGTTTTATTTTTTCTTTTCTCCGTCCATTCATTTTATTTTTTCCTTATTTAGTTTCTCTCTTCTTTTCACAGTTTTTATTAGAAGATTTCTAAATTTTAATTTTTTTTAGGATTTTTCAGTAATCAATTTATTATTGTTAAGTTTCTTCGGTTTTACATTTTCTTATCATTTTTTTCGGTTTTGTTTTTCAGTTTTGAGTTATCTGTTTTTCAGTAATCTGAGTTTTCAGATTTCAGATTACGGCTTTTTATTATTCGGTTTTGCTAATTGTATCGGAAAAATCGTGAATTTATTTATTTTCGTTCTTCTTTCTATCCTCCAATTTTTCAGTTTTCACATACATATTTTAGTTCTAGAATGATTTAGTTGTCTCACTTTCCAAGTTTTTAAGGTTTTAAATTTTAATTTTTTTTTAGGATTTTTCAGTAATCAATTTATTATTGTTCAGTTTCTTCGGTTTTACATTTTCTTATAATTTTTTTCGGTTTTGTTTTTCAGTTTTGAGTTATCTGTTTTCAATGTTTTTTTTTAGTATTATTCACTAATCAATTTTACATTGTTCAGTTCCTTCAGTTTTATATTTTCTTAGCATTTTTTTCGATTTTGTTTTTCACTTCTGGGGATTTTTGAGTTTTCTAATTTCAGTTTTCAGTGTTTTTAGTATTCAGTAAATTAAACTGAATATGAAGTTTCTTCAGTTCAGTTTACAATTTCTTCAGTTTTAACTCGGTACCGGATTTTTGGTTTCATTTTTAATTTTTTTTTTTTTTTGATTATTTAAATTCCTGTTTATCTTGTCAGTCAGCTTTTAGTGTACAGTGTCCCAATTTAACGTATCTTGCCGATATTTTGTGTTATTTTTCAGTTATAAATAAAATTCAATCGTTAAAGTAATGTAGAATTTTCAGTAATCTGAATTTGGCATTGGAATTATTATGCAGATTATGACATAAACTGCTCTTCAAAATTAGCGTAACACTTTTTAGACTAGCGCCATTTGCGTTCTATTCGAGTTGGAGAGTTTTTTAATTTCGGTAAAGTTGGGGGGTAGGGTTGGTTTAAAAACCAACCTTATTATTAAAATTCCCCAAAGTCAATAATTTATAACCGACTCCCCACCCACCCCCTCTGGTTCCTTCCCTGTAGGGATGTGTGCAGGGGATGTCGTTTTGTCTAGGCATTACCTGAATTTATGTCATGGCATTACCTGAAGTCTCTCGAAGTTGACGGGACCCACTGCGGACAGCAGAATGAAACAAAAAGTGAAATTCCATCTCCAATTCACCCCCTGAAAATTTGTCGCGCTTGTAAGTTGGTCTTGACGCGTGGAGTAACTCGAAAAACATTCTTGAGTATACTCGAACCCTTTTCGTCCCTCCCCGAGTGGTCCGTCCCCTTCAAATCCTCTTTTACGTCCCATCACCCTCTTTTGGGTCGGTGTAGGCTTGGCCTGGAAGGGTGCTTGAGTAGTCAAAGAATAAAAACCAGTTGTGGCAGTCCACAACCATTTATTTGGCAGTATCATGAACAATGGATTCGTCCAAAAGAGGTCAAACCACGCAAAACTCAGCGTAAATGCAAGGGGGGCTTACGTGGTCTGAAAATGGATTGGAGACAAGGAACAGCGACCAGATGCATACAACTTGTTGAGAAGGTTTTAATGTGTGCCAAGATGGAGTTTTTACTCGACAGTGTCCTACTTATTCCATCCCATAAGTTTCTGCATTGTCTTTGAAATCTTGTGAATTCATATTTCGACATGGGGTTGGTTTTTGTGGTGTGGACGGCGAACCGTTTAAGTCACAATGTGGCATTTTCTGGGAAATAAAAACAACCCTAGAGGCTACCGAAATTTAAAAACCGCAAGTCTCTATCCTGAATAGAACGCAAATGGAGCTAATCTAAAAAGTGTTACCCGAATTTTGACGAGCAGTTTATATTGAAAAAAATATATTCCCAAGAAACTTCTGTTCATCATTAATTTTCAATAAATATGATTTTATTGAAATACCACCAAATATCCCGTACACGCATACTAAAAAAAATGTATAAACCATATGAAGTGACTTAAAAACTGATGGAGTAATAGTCACTTCCGGCTAAACCAGAAGTCAGATGTGACAACACACACTTTTATAACACTTCTAATTTACTCTGTAATAATATTCCATACTAAAATTACACTGATGGATGATGAACGATATTATAAGTCAGTTTTTTGGGGAATATATTTTTAACACTCTCTGTATAATAATAAGCCCGAAGTTTAATTCATATACTTTGAAAAATTCTGCGCATTCGTGTTATTTTCTTTCTACCTCGGAAATAACCAAAAACATCGGAAGAGAAATTGGGACAAAATTCCAAGCCCAGAAAATGAAAGGGAACACCGATATGCGACCCTTTTATAAGCCTAGATTTCTTCCTATTAACTTCTTTCTTTCCAGGATTTCTTCTACCTTCCCCTCCTCTCTCCGACTCGGTCCCTCCAATTTCCTTGAATCGCAGCTCGGCGTAATTCGCGAAAAGGAACCTCGTTCTAAAAGCCTTATCGCATGCGATTTATACATGCACTCGGGGTCGAGGATCCCTCTCCAGCTCCTTCTTTGTCCTAACGAGCAGGAATAACAAACGCTTAAGTTGCAAAGTAGACGTCCTCCGGTAATTCTGCGACATTTGCGGCTCGGCGGCGTGATCGGAGATTCCGGTGTCGTGGGAGTCGACCTAATTGACGGCGGGTCACCGGACGGACAATCGTCCCTTCCGCGCGCCACTGGTGTGTTGAGGAGGGAGGAAGATTAACTTGTCAGAATTGCATTCACAACATCTTAAACATGCTCGAATAAACATACTATGGGACAAACTATTAACTATAACGGAGCCGAACTTAGGTGCAGTAACGTTACAGTCACGAAAAAAATAAATAATACTCATTGGTCCTAACACGTGAAGAAACCTATTTCACAAATTATAATGTTAACAATTATTTATTAAATGTCAATATGGGTTCCCTAGTACATACAGTCATAGTCATTACTTAATAAACATACGAATCTTACGTGCCAAAACAGGTTATTGGAACAGGTATGCCACTGGAAAAATAAAATATCATATCAGTTACCGTAAAAGTCTAACTATCTCGGCAGGTAGAGCTGGTCTTAAGATCAGCTTTGCCTGCTTTTCCAGACTTTGTCACAACTTAAGTTATGACTGAAGTTAAAACCAAGAGTCATCAATTATGACCCATTTAAGTAAGGCTCCATCGTGTAAGAATCAGTTTGTCCCCTAGTATATTTATTCGAGTACTCATTATTGTATTATGATGTTCTGTGAACTAAACCTTTATAATAATAATTGCCTGAGTCCGACTCTGTTGCGGCTCGTTGGAATCCTGATTCGCAGCCGCCTATTCCCCGCGTATACGTCCAGTCGGTCACGCTCACTTTCGATATTCACCACTTCTTTTATATATTTTTTTTCTACTAAAATTTTCGTACTCCGTCTACCGCATGACAACCAGTGTTCCTAGACGGCACGGACAACTGACGCATGCGCAATAGCGGGGGGCGGCACCTAAGCGCGCATTGGCGCAACTCTGCCGGAACTCTCGTGGCGCGCTTAAGTTAAGAGCGCTGGGTAGCAGAGTTTGTGCGTTTGAACGACGCGCGGACTGTTCCGCCAATGCGCGCTTAGGTGCCGCTCCCCGCTATTGCGCATGCGTCAGTTGTCCGTGCCGTCTAGGAACACTGACGACAACTGGTTTACTCATTGTTTCCTGTCTGTTAGGATCGGAGTAGTCAATCTGTATGATTGGAGATCATGAAGAGCTTTCATAACGAGGAACACAAGATGTGCATTATTTTTGTTTCGTTCAAATTTTTGTATTTCTCGTTTTTCAGATTTTTTTATTTCTTTATATTAAGTTATCATCAGCTTTCATTTTTGACAATCTTCGTTTTTTTCCCGTCTTTATTTTGTTCAGTGTTCAAGTCCACACGTTTCCAGTCTTTTCAATTTTCAGTTCAATAGGCATTTCTTCCGTTTTCAGTTTTAGTACCTTTAGGTTTAATTCGTTTTTTCAAGTTTTCCAGTTTGCATTTACCGGATGTCTTGAACTTAGTTGCAAACTTTGAACCTATTAAAGCAATTAAAAAAAATATTTACTTAATATAACGCATCTGGTATAAAAAATTGTATGTATCTTGATTTTTCTTTTATATACGCACTGTTTAAATTTTCTTGTTTTATGTTTTTCTAATATTTGTCTTGTATTTTATCTGTATTTTATATGGGGGTATATCATACCTGTAGTCTTAGGTTAATGGGTAATTGCTATTACAGAAAGGCATACTTAATCCCGTCAGTATAAGGTACTTAAATAAGAAAACCTTTTATAGGAGTATGGTATGTAAACTGGGATTAGCAGATTACACTATTCTTGTTTTGTTGTTATTGTATTACATTTTGAGTTTATTCGGTCATTTAAGTGAATACATCTTTAAAAGTACTCGTATAAATTAGTACAATAAATGAGAGGTAGGTAAATAAGTAGGTATACCTTGCTTGCTTGAACTGCTCCTGTTACTAATTTTACATATCGCTGGTAAGAGCTGAATGATATGTTGCGGTATGGCCGTTCTAAATCATACTACGTTTATTGTACACAATTTGCTACACTGGGAGAACTGTCAGTACATATGTTGTCACAAATGAACTACTTTTATCAAGATACAAATTTAAAAATGAAAGTGACGTGTTTTTGATGATTTTTTGGAGGTTGCGCAACCTGCAACGTTAGCACCAACCGCCACTGATATGAAGACACGAGAATTTAAAATTCAGTCACTCTCCAAGACAGAAAGAGGGAGAGACACAGACAGAAAATAAAAGGAAATACTAATTACAACGAGAAATAACAATAATCTAAAACTATGGGTAATTATCCCCGATTTCCACTCCAGACTTCAACGCTGACATCCTCAGCCGTCATGGCCTACTCACGTCCACTTTGCCGGCCCCAGCCGAGAGGCATTTCTCGAGAAATTAAGTGCCGGTAACGCCAGACTCAGACTTAAACGACAATCAAAGCGGGCCTTTGTTCACTGCGCCCGATATGGAATTGTTGTTGGCACGTTGTTAACGTGTTCGAATTAATTTACCATTGGAAACAAAGGTGATGAATCGGGAGTTTTAAGAGGTGTTTGAGGTGACGTTTCGAAGACCAGAAGACGCGCTATTGTCTATTGTCTTCAGAGGCGACTCGACGGGGTTGGAAAGTGCCACGCCTTCGAGAAAGAATGGAAGAAACAATCATTTTTTCTTATTTTATGATCTAAAACATGGATTGTCAAAGACTGCTCGCGGATCACGTTCTAGTACATAACAAGCATTCATATCAATTTTAACTTTTTGAAGTTGGCTCCGAAAAAAATTGGCTCGTATGTCTTGGCCATTTTTTAACAATATGGCTTACATATTTTTAACAGCTTGTAATATTTAAGTTTTTGCCTTTGAATGTGGTGGCCTGGGTTCCATTCCAGCAATTTATTCTTTTTTTTTTTCATTTGAGAAATTTCTAAAACCTTTTTCATATACAACCGAAAATATTTTCAGGGAGATGAGGAGTTTTCATCTTTTTTTTTCAAAATTCTTTAACACAATTGATCAATGTTATAAATCGGATCTTGTAACGTTGTGTTCTTTAAGTTCCGCTACAAAAAATCACATAGTGTTGTACTATTGTCGTTGTTTCATTCGTAGTGTATTCTCTAACACCATCTTGATGGAAGTAATTATAGTAATTTCGTCATATATTTCTTTATATTTCTTCCATGTATAGCTTGGCAGTTAGAGTTTCATTAGCGTTTCATTAGTGTTTCATTAGTTTCATTAGAGTTTCATTAGTTTCATTAGTGTTAGCACAAGTTTCTGTGACAAACTGTGTATGAACAGCGGCTTGAAACCATGCTTCGGCGGAGAAAGAGTTTTATCCAGGTTGTTGTTACCAAGTCTATTCAAAAACCACTGACTGAAAATTCTGCTCTAGGAGTGTAATCGACTTCGTTCATCGATAAAAAGTTAAACAATAGCGAAACAAGTGTTACACTGATTTGTTAAAACAAGTATTTTTTTTAATATAAAAAATACCAACAGACACACCAGTTAACTAGAATAGAACGCGTATGTTACTACCTTCTGTAACTTGACGTCCATCTCGGCCAGTACCTTTCTGTTGTTTCACGCTCTCTGTTTCCCTGAAAAATTGAACAATATGGAGCAGAGATTACTTGAACATGTCATAGCCACATCAGGAAACTGTTCTTGAAACTCCAAGTAACAGTCTTCGAGATAATACGTAAATTGTCTTTCAACATTTCGTCCGACTTTGATGAGAATTGCATACATACATATAATTTTCTGTGAGAATTCTGAGACACACCTGAATTGAATGAGAAAAAAAAATGGAAAAGCTGGAAAAAGTTAGAATAGATGCATTAAGGCAATTGGTTGCAGCAAATCAAACTATCCTTTTTGAATAATTTAAAAATTTTACGAGGATAGACATAAGGCAGACAAAGATGATTATTGAAACTAGATTTAAAGAACACATAGCCTCTGTAAAATAGACACAACAAATTAATTTTAACAAAGACAGTAAACAGTAATAATAGGTAGACATAAGCAGACATAAGTTGATTATAAACGTATAAAATTAAAAGTAGACGACAAAAATTGAACGTCTGAAAATCTTAATAAAAATAGGTTATATAATTCGATTCGATTCGAAGTTTATGCATCTCTATCCAACCGCGGTACTCCCGTAATAGGCCAATCAACGAGCGAAAGCCCCCATGTAAATAGGTCACTAATTGTCATCAGCAAACAAAAAATATAGTCGTATAGACAAAAAAATTCTAAGAAAAATAGCGTTTTTTGCGACTCGAGTTTTAATGGCGAACATAACAAAAAAAAATCGCAAAAGTAAAAAAAAAACGTTTTTTTTGCAAATAAAAGAAAAAGCTTCAAGTCCTACACAAGAAAGTAAATTAGAAAGTGTAGGCAAAAAGCCGGAAAAATGACGAAAAAAACGGTTCATAAACATTTTAGAAAAAAAAAAAAAACAAATATCAACCCAACAAAAAATCCTTAGAAATTTAAAAAAGTTTTTTTTTTTCGAGTTATAACGATTAAAAAAAAAGACGTTTTCAAAAATCAGCTTTTACAGAGGCAAAAATGATCGTACAGAAACGATCACGGGCTCATTTTATTCACGAAGGCTTGTACTTTCATGCTATTAAAAAAAACAAATCGCTTTTATTTAATTTTTACATAAAAAAATGTGTTATAAAATTATATCATTTTATATCACGACCTCAGGGAGCCGAGAAGTTTTTTTTAATTCCTGACAGCGCTGTATAACATCCAATTGACTTCATTTTTACACGAAATAGATCTCAGACTTTTACTTTCTTAAAAATAATATTTCAAATCATTTCACATAAATTAAATTGACATAATTGTTTGCGAAAGAACAGCGCTGGGTGCGGCACGCGCGCACGGCGACAAAGTGGAGGGACACTCCGCTTGGGCGCATCGAAAACTAAACACGATTTCAAATCGATCGCGCTCGCAAAATTATATTTTCCTCCGCTTAAAAAAATTATTTCGGCTCCCTGAGGTCGTAGGACCTTCATTTTTTTTAAATGCGTTTTTTGAATGCCAGTTTTCAAATATGCAACGGCCAAAAATGTAAAACCCAAATTAAAAAAGTTATTCGAAAACAAACGGTTCGAAAAAATGATATAATTTTACAACGTATTTTTTTTTATGCAAAAATTAAATAAAAGCGATTTGGTTTTTTAATAGCATGAAAGTACAAGTCTTCTTGAATAAAATGAGCCCATGATCGTTTCTGTACGATCATTTTTGCCTCTCTAAAAGCTGCTTTTTTGAAAACGTCTTTTTTTTTAAATCGTTATAGCTCGAAAAAAAACCTGTTTTAAATTTCTGAAAAAAAGGATCATTTTCCGCTTGTCTTGGGCTATATTTGTTGTTAACAAGAAGTCTGTTCAAACAATATTAGAATTTATACAGCAAAAATACGAAAACGCGATTTTTGACATTTTTTTAAAATTTTTTCCAAATGTTTATGAACCGATTTTTTTTCGCTCAAATTTCATTCGATGCGCATTTTTAAGACCTACAACTTTCTAATTTAACTTTCTTGTGTAGGACTTGAAGATTTTTCTTTTTATTTGCAAAAAAAAACATTTTTTTTGACTTTTGCGAATTTTTTTGGTTATGTTCGTCATTAAAACTCGAGTCGCAAAAAACGCTATCTTTTTTAGAATTTTTTTCTCTATACGACCATATTTTTTTGTTTGCTGATAACAATTAGTGACCGGTTTTCTCCCCGTTGATTGGGGGATATATTGCTTATAATAATGGGGGATTGATTATAATAATGGTGGGCGCGCATTTCATCCTTTTGACGGTTTTCCTCCTGTATCGGCCATAAATAACCCGAGACATTTACCACCTATGCGTAAGATAAAGTGGCACATTCCTCGCAGGATACTGCTCTTGTTCAGCGTTGTGTCGGCCTGTCACACCCGCCAGGGTTCTCCTGCGGGACTCTCACGTGACCTGTTTTATTCATAATTTCAATTTCCTCTCCCCCTTTTTCAGGCCGAGAAGTAAGTCTGAAGGTGTCTCCTAAAAACAATGTTGTTGATTCAAAGACGTTTTTTGACCATTCTTTTTGCCCGTCTAAAAAATATAAGTAAAGAAACTCCATTTATATTTGTTAAACGTGAATTCAAAGTTTTCTTTCTTATCTATTTGCATATGAAGGCGCAATATACCTATGCTGTTGAAGAATTTGACTTTTATGAAAGGCTGAATTTTCTCAAACTTTTTTTACTTTAATGTATGTATACAATAATTCACATGTTATACGTAATAATAATAATAGGATTTTTAATTTTTATGATGTTTTTGAAACTGAAAATGTTTCATGTCTAGGAAATTTGTTCCAAAGACTCAGTTAATACACTCTCAACATTTTCCTTTAATGTGAGTCCAAGAACTTAATTCCAAGGTTTTAATCAAAAGCAAAAAAAAAATCAATACTGTAGCACAAAAATTTAAAAACATACAGATATTTTTAATTTTTTTTATTCGAATATAATTCAGTATTCTCTTTTAAGTCTCCTTCAAAATAACTTCCTTGGGAAGTCACACAGCGCTGGAGACGGTTCTTCTATTCCTCATAACAGTGCTGGAACTCATATACTGGAATAGCCTTCAGACGGTCGGTTACAGCTTTTCAATGTTTTAGATAGTTCCAAAATGTCCCTTGTCGTGATTTTTTCAATATTGGGGAGAGAAAAAAGTCACAAGGACTCAAATCAGGCGAATAAGAAGGCTGAGCAGCCACAGGAACGTTTTTACTTGCTAAAAACTCGTTTACAGGAATTGCTGTGTGGTAAGGCGCATTGTCGTGATGTAACATCCAGCTGTTTTTGGTGTTTGGTCTCACACGCATTACCTTTTTCGAAGTTTTTCAAACACCTCTCTGTAAAAGTGTTGATTTACTGTTTGGCCTGAATTTACAAACTCTTTGGACAATTCCCTGGGTATTAAGAAAGCAAATCAGCGTGCACTTTATCTTCGACTTTGGGCTCATTCTTGCTTTTTTGAATCTTGTAGAGCTTGAAGTGTGCCATTCCATGCTTTGGCGCTTGGTTTCCGGGTCGTACTCAAAACACCCGAGTCTCATAACCAGTAATGACACGTTCCATAAAATGGGGATCATTTTTAATCGATTCCAAAAAGTCAAAAATACCTTTCTCCCCTAATTCTCTCTCTGTGTGTTCCTGCGAAAGGTTTTTTGAACCAATTTTGCGCAGTTTTTTCTCATCCCCAATTCGGTAGTCAAAACCTGTTGAACAGTCCCGTATTCTATCGACATTTTCATCGATTTTTGAAGATGGCCTTCCGCTGCTTGGTTCATTTTCAATCGACTCTCTTCCTTCTGAGAATGCCTTAAACCACAAAAAAAACCTGTTCTTTTGAAAAAACATTGTTTCCGTAGGCGTGTTGAAGTTTTGCAAAAGTATCCATTACGCTATTTCCAAGTCTGAAGCACAACCTGATAGCACACCGTTGCTCAAAATTAATCTCAGTCATTTTTTAAATACACTAGAAAAAAACGGTTAACAAAAACAGTCACAAAGAACAAACAAATGACTCTAACATCTAGTTCAAACATTTGTTGAAGGTGCATTACATGTTAACCTACCGCCCTTCTAAGTCCTGTCTCCGCAGTATTGTTAGATCGGGCGCAACGTTGCCAGTCTCATTACTTAATTTATACACCTCGTATATACCATGCATCATTCTTCATCAATCTTCAGTGTTTGTTCTCTATCTTAGATATTTCTTAAACTGGTTATTTGGACACAAATACAAATCTGTAGTAGATATTAATGAAAAAGAATTCTGTATTTCAGGTAACAGAAATTTTAAATCAATAAAAAGAAAAAGACTAACCCCAAACAGGAATACTTTTATATACAGGATAAGACAGTGTACATCGTTATAAGTCAAAACGTTTATGTGCATATGCTCCTCCGGTAAAGTCTATCTGCGCCAAACCATGCGACCGGATGCCGCGGCATGCCCAATGCGTGTTCGGTCGGTAGCAGACCATTCAACACCGCATTCCCTTCCACATATAATTTTTTTATCTGGTAATATTTGCTATACCTAAATCAACATTGACCAACCAGTTATATGTAAGACAAAAAGGTACGACCTTTAAACTTCTTTCTTTTCCTTCAATGTATAGTTTGTGGGGTATAATTCTAGAATGAAGTTATAGAGTCTCAACTTGTCGATGGAATTATGTTGGTAACTTCTAGACATGTAATAGAGTATCCAAAATTTCCAGTTCCATGGGAAATTGTTTCCAAATTGTTTAAAAAAGAATGATCATAACAAACAACTAGCAAACGATTTTAGGTTAAAAAATCTCTTTCAAACTTTAAAACAAAACCAAACTTAAGTCAAAATCGTACTATTTGCACAATTATTGCAGAATTATTTACAAAATTTCAAAATAACGTTTTTCAGATCAATTCAGTTAAAAAAACTGAACACCCCCTATTTATAATAAACGTTCAAACAAATTTGACTTCAAGTAAATTTAACATTAAAAATTTGAAAGCTGTTAAACACCAAATAATTTTAGGCCTGAGCCTATCAAGACTTCATCTTTGAGGTCAAATTTTGTTGAACGCTCGTTGCAACAGTAAACGGACGAGTAATTCATGGAACCAAAGCCCTTCCACAATAGTTAATGTACCGTTTCCGTACCCCCATACTGATGCGATACGATCAGCAATCAGCATTGAGCCAGTCCGACGTTGTGTTTTGTCGTGTTCGGGCCCTCTATGCGAGATCTAATTAAATAAGGCTCGCCTATCGCTGATACACACCAATAATTAATAGCTGAAGCCGATCAATGCGTGCAGCTATAACGACCTAGTCCTCCGGGAGATGATTCCGCATCCCGGTTGCTCTGTTTTGTTTATCCAGTAACCAGAAGCTACATACGAGTATGTTTACAATGTGTCACGTATTTTTGCGGGAGCTTAGGGATGAAATGGGAATCGATAGAGTAGCGGTAGAGTAACGAAGCTGATCTTGAATGTTCCAGATTTCTCGTGACACAAAAATTGTAGCACGTTTGATAAAGAACTAGTTTCAATTCAGTATTCTAGATTCAGGAAGTGTGGGAGGGTGGCCATCAGAGAGCTGCAGCACTTAGACTTCAATGGGCTCCTTGTGCATTCTCCCCAGGGAATTCCATCCATATAAGACGTCAATCAATCGAATGTTTCAAAAAAGTGATGACGTCGCTTAGCCTTATTTTGAGCAAGGCCTCTACAAAGGGGTATTTCATTTAACTTTGTGGATGTGTTTCCTAGCTTGTTTCCACTAGGCGTTATTTGCTCCAGCTGGATGCTCGCCAAAATATCATCTTCCTTGTCGCCTCTGCTTCACCCAACAATCAGAAATGTTGTTTGTGACAGCTGCATCCGCAAGTACTTGACGACATTCCTTGCTCGTGTCGTTATTTGAATAGAAGTTTGTTAGCGCCATCTAAGAAGTTTGCTGGCGCCATCTAAGAAGTTTGCTAGCAGAGCAGAGAAATAGATCAAAATCACCTACTAAATTCTAAATCCCATAATACTGTCATAACGTAGATTTGACGATAACCCACTTGCGAGGACCATTCTTAGACTGTCAACTGTATGCAACTCTAGCATCTACAGGTTCTCTATTATTGTCGATTAAGATTATCGTTCTATATTATGTCGATTAAGGAATACGTTGTTACGAATACATTAACCTAACTGTATTGGAACTGCTTCCAAGTCCCTTTCCGGATGTAGCAATTATTCAAATAATCGAAGGAAACACCAACAAGAAATTCAGGAGGGTATTGGATGAAACAACTAGCTGTCGCTTTGCTAGGGAATTTATACAATCCAGCGAGGACGTTGCAAATACATATTTAGCTAGGAAAAGGAAAAACGTGGGCCTGGTAACAGAACTCCTGACAGTATATCGTCTGCTACGGAAGCACTTACACAGCATGAGGCTATGTGAAACCCCTTTGCAGAGGGTGTGAACAGGAAGAGGAGGCAGTCAATAATTTACTTCGTGATTTTTCAGCTGTCAATGAGAGATTGATTCCGTTTTAGAAGAGCGCTGGGATTCCTCCAGGTCATCACCACCTTTTCGAAAGAATTGGGTGATTGTCATAGCTCGGATGATTGTCATTGCATCTATAACAATACGTATTTCTAATGATGGCATTTTTGGTGCTCCAGAAGGATTCCTTATTGCGACAAGATTTGCGGCTACGTCCAATTCACCTATCAATGACGTCATCCTGAGTCTGAGTGTAGTGAGCGCCAGTACGCGAAGAGCCAGTGATGAGATCGTGTGTTTATAAGGATTTTGGTCTTTTTGGTCCTCTAGAGGGATATATTATTCCAACAAGGTTTAGGCCCACCTCCAATTCGTCTATCAATGACGTCATTCTGACTGTGAGTGTAACTAGCGCGTTGCAGGAAGAGTAATGAGCGGATTTCTAATGATCTTTTGATCTTTGAGGTCTTTTTGGTGCTTCAGAAGGATTTCTTATTCCAACAAGATATACGCCCACCTCCAATGCGCCTATCAATGACGTCATCCTGACTCTTGAGTGTAGCGAGCGCATGGGAGCAAGAGTCAGCGAGGCGTAACGTCTCAATACTGCCGAGCAGGGCTGCGGAACGTCTATTTCTATGCCGCGGCGCGCCATTATTACCGAATGTCGAGTTTATTAGGTTCCGACGACACCTAATAAAACTGGATACGTGCGCGGAAAGGAAAATCTTCGGGGCGTTCGACCGTTTCCGAATTTGTAAATTCCCGGAGTGGATCCGGGGCGGCTGCGACGACGTACTTTATTTAAAATTTACAGTACGGGCGAACACTCGGATTCGGCAGTAACATTTTTTTTTAACAATGCGCTGAAGGAAAACGACATATTTTATATATGTTGAGGTCAGATTATTACGAAAAAATTAAAAAGGTATTGTAAACTTCTAGATTCTAGGGCACAGATAAAATTCCATGTTTACTATCACTAACATGTGTAGTAACATTAGAAAAACCTGTATTCTCTCACAATTCGTAGTTTTGTAGTTATGCAGTGCCCTTTTAAGATTAACCTGAAATGTGTATTGATATGCTAGTATTTTAACCACGTTATTTTGACATTACAGTGAAAAAATATTGTTAATCATGATTTAGCAGCAAAATTTATTTTACAAAAACTCCTGTAGATTGACAAATTAGTTTATAATTAAAATATAGAAAAAAGTCTAGGTCTGTTAATATTGGCTTTCAAATCTAAATTTCAAAATCAACGAGTAGAACTTTCCGAGCGTCGATAAATCTTCTTGTAACAAAATTCTGTGGCCTTGATAATAGCAGATAAGGCTTGCAAGTATTTATTTTGTTTAAATGGCTCTTACTCCGATATCCATAAACAATAAGCAGCAAATACTCATGTCATTACCTTCGGGGTATTGCCTGCTAAAGTCTGTTTTTTTTTTAATTAGGAAGTCATTCAAAAATCTCTCGCCAAAAGCTTGCTAGTTTATTAGCTGAATGGAAGCCATTGCTACACAGACAAATATATGGAACTTCTGACATGTATAATTTTAAAAGTTGTCATATGTTCCTGCTGTGATAGGATTTTATGTTTCCGTGAATTTACCAGTCATATTTATTTAAAACCGTATGCCTAAAACGTTAAAAATAAACGTAATGCTATAAATAATATAATAACGAGTCATCCAAAATAAAAAATGTCATCAATGTTGGCCGAAAAAGAAAAACACGTATTTGTATGCTAAATCTTAAATTGATAACCTCATTGAACTGTCAAGGCTATTACATCATGTGACAGCAATTATTTATTTTACAATTGTCACAAAGTTTGAAATAACAAAGTTTCGTTTTGAGCTTCGACATAACCGCTATTTCCATCTCTCGTTCATAGCCAGATTTGATGACTTTTTTATGGCTCTATATAAAAACCTAAAAAATTATCCATCAAAATCAACCATCTAGCAAATCAAAATTTTAAAATTATTATTTAAAATTTGTGGGGATGTTTTGTATATTTTGCTATTACTTTTTTCTGATTAAAAACAGCGTTTGGTGCATTCTAATGAGATTAGATATAATTTGTGGGTCCGACCAGAACTGAAAGTACCAACTGTCCTTCCAAAAGCACTCCAACGGTAAAACTGCTAAGCTCATATGAAGCGTAAAAGATCCCTTGTTCTTCGTTATTCGCACGTCAAAAGCCATAGATCGGGATTTCAATTTTATTAGATCTTGTCAGTGTGACATATTTGATGAAGAATAACGAAGAACGAGAGTGATATTGCGAAGATAACGCCACAGTATGCTCTTCTGGTTATAACTAACACCCTCGTTTTTCTGCGAGGCTGTTGTTCTGTTTCTGTATTCACCGTCAAATAATATGCCATACTGACGAGATCTAATAAGATCGTAATCCGATTCTGTGGCTTTTGATGTGTGAATGACGAAGAACGAGGGATCTCTCTCGCTTCCGACCATCCCCACCTCTGCGGCCAAGTTTACCGTTCAGAACTCCTTATTAATATAGAGCCTCGCAGAGCCGGGGATCCGTGAAATATAACGGGTTGTTTCAAACTAACGTTTAATACAACAATGGCGGTCGTGAACTTTCGAATGGAAGGAATGCCTTTCTCTGCGCTCGAAGTTCCACGACTCGACTCCTACGAGGAGTCATGGCTTGCGCTTATGAACAATGCACCTGATATCGGTTATGCGAAATTCCATCGGCATACGCTTCCGGCACATCGTGAGGAGTTTCCAGAACACCTCGAGGTATGCACATAAAGATCTGTCAGAACTACTCTTGGTTACAGTGATCACTAAAGCACATATATATCAGATATGTTACGGATGGCACTTCATGGTTCAAATAGACGATTCCCATAAGGTAATAAATTTTTTTTTTTCATGGATGTAATAAATACCTCAAAAAATAATCCGCAGTAGATATTTATAACAGTACTACGGAATGTTTCAACAAAAATAAATCATTAATACAGCTAGAAGAGATCTCAGAGATATATCACTAAAAACAGTTTTTTTTTTTTTTTGTTTTTTTGACATAAGATTATTTTAACATAAGTTAAGCTACTTATTTGTATTACTAAAGTAATATTTTTATAGCTTAAAGAATATATGGAAAATTATTAAGAGAAGATATAAAAATTAAAAGTTAAAGAGAGTTCAAGCTCGAATGAGGCTTGGCGAAGTCTCGCATATATTTATAGGTGAATGTCACTAGCAAAAAGTTAACTGTTGCTATGGGATATTGAATTGAGAAAAATATCTAGTCAGGTATAGCTATGATCAGTTGTGAGCTTACAATACTGATAATGCCTGTGAAGAATTCAGTTATTATCAATTATTACCAATTATTACCAATTGGTAGTATAAGACCTCTGTGTAAAAAATTGCCAAAAAAAAATAGCAACGTCGATGCATCACCGAGTCATTAATGACAAGATTAGAAGTTGTTGGTCCAGATAGTGACGGCAATCTTGAGTAGCCATCCAGTTAGTGAAAGGTCCAGTCTATGAAGGTACGGTCAGAAGGTGATGATTCACATTGTAAATGCATGGTTCGATCATTATCCAGATGAGATGATGATGCTATCATTGAAGGCAAGAAGTAAGTTTCACTTTGAATGAAACAAAACCAAATCGCACATGTGGATATTAACAGGTTGACTGCCAAGCATGAATGGTTGTGATCTATCTGGGGCCGAGAGCAAAAAAATGTTTATATGAGCTGTAGTTTTCCTTCCATATCTAAAATATGTATATCTAGTAATGTTTTATTTACGCTTTGTTAAATTTTATATGTTGGTCCCATGAGATCAACGCGGTCTCAGTAGGTAAATTTCTAGCAAAATTGATCTTCCGGCGCCGCTGGTTCGTTTGTATCGGTAACATCACTTTTCGGTTTGTTAGTGCTGTGCTTGGTGGCTTTAAAAATTAGTACTATAACATAAGTTATTTCTTAAAATTGTTAATTTTAGTGTAGTATGTTGTATTTTAAATGTCTAAAGGACATATATTGCTCACGAATAAATATTTAGAAAAATTTAGCTCAACATTTTTTGTGAAATGGATTCGGATGGATGTGGGTGGGATGGGTGTGGATTCTTTTGCAGAATACAAGTCTTGAAGAAAGTTTTAAGCCCTAACTGAACTCTCTAAGTGCATTTGTGTACGAATTATTGGAGTTTAAAAAAAGCATTTTTTGCGAAAAATACGATTTTTTGCAAAAACTATCAGGAATTTTGCAGTGTCCAAATATCAGCTTATTCTCCTTATCGAGGAGTATACATTTCCCAAGTTTCATGAAAAAAATATTATATCCTTTTCAAAGATATAAGCAATTTAAAAAAATCGCGATTTTTAGCTCCTTTTTTTGCAATAAAAATGTATTTATTTATTAAAGCTAGATAAAGATTACAACTTTTATTTGAAACTTTTTTTTTGTAGGATGCATAGTTTTTTTTTAAACGAAAATAAGTGTTTTTGGCCAACTTTGTACGCCATTTTGAAAATGATGCGGCGAAATTCAGCTCGGGAAAAGTAGTTTATTCAATTCTATGGAATTTTTCCGATTTTGTATGTATATTTCCGTGCTGTAGCTAATTTTGGCAAAAAAACGAGGTATTTTTGACAACCGGCCTGGCCTATGAGACTTGCCATCGGATTTGCAGTCAAGGTGTTAAAAAAATGGATTTTGAAGTTAAACTGATTAACATACAACACCGTATATCTATTAAAAAAATACATATAGACATTTTGAAACAAACAACTTTAAGATTGTGGTATTAAAGATTGTTTATGTCAACGCGTGTCCAATGAGTCAAATAAGTTTTGCAGCTTATCAAGCAATCGCGTTTGCTTCATTCTCCAGTAGACTTCTACATAATGTGCCACATTAAATTCTCATTTGCATTTCGGTAAGGCGCCTTTCTCTCTCTCTGCGGCCGTATTGTACTCGCGATTTTTTTTTTGCAATCCGCCCAATTCCTCCGGAGGCAGTTTATGAAAATTGCCGGCTCAATTTATTAAATTCCCTTACATTTTGGCACTTGTCGGGGACGATTACGCGCAATTTAGGGCCATTTTTCATAAACGGCGCGCTTAAGAGGACAAATTGCCCGCGAAATCGTAAATAATTTTTCTGATTTATTTTCGACCGATAAATTTCTCCACGTTCCACAACTTGCGGTGTGGATAGAATCGTCCCTTTTTGGAGGCGCGCATCAGGTATACAGAAATGTATTACTAGTCATTGTTTACATTAGTTCTTGAGTTTGAACATATGTTTTCCACTTGAGGGGATATTGAGGAGGTTTATAATATCATATCTAAAAATCTTGAAATACTTCCTTATAAAGGATAAAAATATAAATTAGTGATGGGTATCCAGTAACAGTTATCAATAAAAACTATTTTTTTAATAACAATTAATGTTAGTATTCCAGAGAGCCCAAGTAACGCAGTTGAATACATTTTGTGATATATTTAGAAAACAAATTCCAAATACTCAAAAATCAAACAGCGCTTTTCTTGCAATAAAAAATCTCTACCATTTGGACATAAGAGAAAGTGGGGAACACATGAAATAAAAAAAATGTACTTATATCAATACTCAGTAAACATAAGAATTTTTATAGGGATAAGTAAATATCTTTTAGACTATATTATTCCAAATAGATCATTTATTTAGAAATAAATGTTGTATTAAAATAAGACATTATTAAGTCCCGTGCATTTTAACTTTTATTTGAAAACGGTCTAATAGAGTAAATAATTGTGCATTGAAATAATCACATAATATGCTAATAAACAATAGAGTGATAAACAAAAAATGCTCCAGAAAATGCTTACACATTATTCGTTTTCATTAATCAAAATAGAAATAAGGTCCTAATATTCCGTGAAAATAAGTTTATCTAAAGTTTTTTCCTAAGTAGTCTTCTAGATACGATGTGCGGCTATTAAATAACCGAACTGCTGTCATAACACTTTTTATTCGTTACCAATTACAGTAGCAACTTTTTTGCCTTCAATGTCCTCCCTTAGACGATCTCTAGATCGCTCCATACGACTTTTCCATTGTTGAAAGCAGTGCTGGAAGTCCGCTTCTATCAGCTGGTTCAGAATCTCCGTCGCTTTTGCTTTATCCGCTTCCACACTTTCGAATCTTGTCCTCTTCAGTGTCACCGTGTCTAACAAACCTGGATTAGTGTCGATGTTGTTTAGAATGTCAGCGCAAATTTTCATTCTTGATTGCTTTTACTCGGGAGTGAAGGGTTTTTGCCATTATTTTTGCGCAAACTTTGTGCATGTTAAACGATTCATGCAAAATCTGGCGAACACATTCTTTGTCGATTCCTCTTATTTCAGCAAGACCTCGAAAGCTTAGACGATGATCTTCGCAGATTAATTTACCAATGTTTTCAATGTTTTTGACATTGAGGGCCATCCAGGTTGCGGACTGTCTTCGGCCGTTTCACGTCCTTCTTTAAACCGTTTAAACCATTCAAAAACTTGTGTGCGGGATAAATATTCATACCCGTACACTTCTTTTAACATTGCATACGCTTCTGTAAAAGTTTTCCCCAGTTTAACAAGAAATTTGAGATTAACCCGTTGCTCCATCTGAACAATTAACATTTTTTTCGACGCGTCACTTGCGTCAACTAATTCAAACGACTGCTACGGTCAAACTGAGCAACCCACTGGCTTATCCAGCTAGCTCAGGGTGGGGAAAGTGTCACCATACACAGCTCTGTTCAAACTTGTCGCGATACACTCGCAGCATGCTGGTAACAGCATCAGTTCGGTTATTTAATAGCCACACCTCGTACAGTGCCTTAAAGTTGTATTTTTTGTTTTTGTTTTTTTTTTTTCAAAATCATTTAGGGTAGATTAACATATTTCTTATAAATTGCTTTTACACACATTGTATCAGAGGTGTATATGTGGGTAGTTATTATAATAGTTTTGTAAAAAAAATGTACCTACGTTACTGACCCCCCCCCCCCCCCCCCAGACTTTTAATACAATTTTTTAACACACTCTTAGTCTTAACAAAAAACGTATTTTGACGTTTTTTAACCACTTAGCAAAAAACTTTTCATGTCCTTTTTTTTCCCTACATTATTATAAGTATATCCCTAAGTATATCCCTACATTATTAATATTATTTAGAAAACACCTTGTATGTCCAGGATTTCAGCGTGTGTTTATGATATTGTACATAAACTAAAAAGAATTATATGTAAGAAACGTGAATGGGCGTGCTTTTAATTATATTCAGAAATAAACATTGAGTAGGGAGTGAAAAAATATAACTAAAAATTCAGATACATTTTTTTACGACGAGCAAAACCGCGAGTATTACATTTTCAACACTCTAGCGGATACCGTACACAATTTTACCCAAATAAAAAAGATAATAAAAACACATCTTTCGGCGTTAACTACACGACATTCTCGTTTCGTTTAATTAAAATTGCGCGTTGCCTTTTTCCTTCCCCGCCCAAAAAATAATATTAAATGCCGGAGCCATATTTATAAAGAGGCTTTCGTCGGGCACATTACTCCCTGCTTTATGTTACTTTTAGAGTCGAGTTTATTACTATCGTTTATACTTCGATTAATTCTCGACAATAAACGCGTAATTCTGAGCGCATAAAGTTTAAATGTCGAGTGCGAGATTTAATAAATAAAATCTGCAGTCCTCTCGTACCGAATAAACGTTTATCGTTCGGGGCATCGTAAAAAGTTCAGTTGCTGAAGCGCGGCTCCGCACAGGACCGTCTCAAGGGGTGGGCCTATAGGGTTAGAACGGCTTAGATAGATAATTAAATGTCAAGTAGTGCAAAAGTATTTTTAAGCGTGCAGCCTCGACTCTCAATATAGTGGAAACGATAAACCGGAATATTGAACTGGATAGAATGGAACTGGACTACCAACCTGATAACAGAATGGGCTTGAAACATACATATGTATTATTAAGAAATACACGGCACGAAACTATTATGCACCGGGTTTTTTGCAATTTATCTTTTTTGCGGAGTTTCATTTCCTCGTTTGTGTTTTTTTTTAGAAATTTCATCTATTTTTTTTTTTTTAAAATTTTTTAACTTTTATTTTTTTATGGGGGCGGGGGGGGGGGGGTTTTTTTATTTCCCCTTTCAGACGCGCTTTTGAGGTACTTATTATTATTGGATCGACTTCAAATTTGATATGGTTGTAGACAAAGTCTTCAAGAACACGTAGATTTTTGCAAAATTGCTCTACAACAATTATTGTGGAAATAGGTTCCGTTTTACTAAAGTACCTGTTTTTACTTTTTCGCAAATTGCGCGAAAACTTGTACAAAAATGTAATTGTAGATGTGTAGGTGTTGGAAGCCCTACAATTTGAGCCCGAAGACATTTCTAGGATAATTACAGACCGAGTAATTGAACATCGAAAAATCGCTAATTTTCGTGGTTTTTATTTTTTTTGTGCAAAAAGTTATCAACCGATTTTAATGATCCAAAAACCATTTTATTCATCTTTTCAAGCGCTATAACGTGATATTTTTTGTTTTTTACTCTACATTTATTTTTGTGCCTAAAAATAGAAAAAAAAACGTTTTTTTGCAACTTTTTGCAACGTTTTCGCTATGTTCCTACAATCTCTCGCTGTCCAAAACATCTGCATTCGATTCAGACGATGCTTTTCCTTACAAAACCATTGAGAAACTGCCGCAACTAATTATTTTATAAAATAATCTACGCCGCCTATTGGAAGTAAGATGATAAGTCATATTGTTGGGGGGTTGCCTTTATGACATTGGTCGTAATCCAGCTGTCGATTTATATAACTTTTTTTACTTTTAGTGTCACTATCTGTGTCTGGAATGCTTTTAAAATACAAAACTGGACTTATGTATTTAATAACAATGCATGCAATGCACCAAGAGTAGCTATGCCTTTGGCTGTAGTAGACAAAACGTGATTTCTTTTGTAGCAACTGTCGTAGATTCGAGAATCTGTTATATTTTGTGAGTACTCATATATGTCTCGGGTGTGGTCGTTCTACCTCGTACTAAGTTCGTTGTGCGCCATTCGGAAACAAAGTTATTCCTGATGTACTGTATGTAACACTTAGAAATAAACCTACAATTTTAATAAAATTTGAAAATATGTATCAAGAACGATTATTATTGATTTGTATGTGATACCATAGTTTGCAATATATTCTCTAATATCTAAAAAAGAAACCAGCATAATATTTTACACGAAAATATTCAGGAAAATATGCCAGACAGAAAATATGGAAAACGCCAGGACTTGTTATTCTCGTGATCCCTGTTAAAGGTGGAAATATAAATAAATATAGGAAACCGTCAGTGAGCCAGTCAATCGATAACTTTTCGAAAAACTGATTGTAATTGACTTGAGTTGACTTGATTATAATTGACTTGATTGTAATTGTTGGTAAGAGTTGAATTTTCTCCTTAAAAATTCACATTATTAGAATATTCGCATACAGACTGCGTCCCTTGATATTGCCAGATAGCAAATTAATGGGTAGAGTGTGGTTATGATTAGCGATAACCTTATTGAATAGCGGCTTCTGTGACGTAATGTCTCGTTTATATCAATAAACGAGAAATATGTATATGTTAGATATTGTCTAACATACGTCGCGGACAATTATTACGTCCAGCCACGCCCACGTTCGAGAATTTCCATGACAACTGGTTCACTAACTCTTACGACTTGTTAAAATCAAGGAAAACTATCGGTATATTGTCTATTCTACTATCTTTATTCTACTATATGCATGCATTTTAAAATTATGTCAAATACGGGCCCCTCTCCACAATTATAAGCGGACGCCTCTGGTTTAGAACCCTTTTGGATGCAGCCAAACGATTCAAATACTGCTCCGCGATTCGATATTTCAATTATCTCCAAACAATGGATGTTTTTTCAAACCATACAGGTTTTTTTTTAAACAGGCACAACGTCCTTTTTTTAGATACAGGCATTAATAATAAACGTACTGGCTTCAACGTTTTAGTTGCGTATTTTTGGTCTCGAGAGGGCCATATTTAACTAGAATTTCAGCTTCATGGAACGCTTCACAGAGAAAATTCTACTTGTGGGGCGGTATGTGCGGAAAAAGAGGCTTTACATTTTTAATTAAAATGCTTTTTTTTGCATCTGCGTTATTAATCAAAATATCCAGCGAGGATAATGTACCTCAAGAATCCATAGTATATTGTAGATAGCTTTATGTGATGATTAAAATTGTACAATGTAGTAAACAGAAAAATAGAAAGAAATAATATTAAAGCTACATTCTGTTAATTTTAAAGATTTTTTTGTTAGAAAGTACAGGGTAATTCATGAAAAATGTGTATTTCCTCTTCCTCACGTCGTTTATTATTTTTTATTAATGTTTTTACACCAATGGGATCAGACTGTTGTTGACTTTTTATTATATCTGGGGGATATATATACTGATACTCTGCATTTTGTTTTATTCAGGTTCTATATACTTTTTTTTTAAAACAATCCAATATGTACTTTATGTGTGCGAGGAAAATAGGATTACTTTTTTTATACCACTTATTACTCCATTTTTAACTCCCCAAAGGAACGACAGATCTTTTATCAATAATCCAATAAAACTGTCCCTTTTTACCTGCTACCCCAATATTTACAGAACAATTTGAAACGTACCGTTCTTATATCAATATTTTATTTTTCTTGTTTGTGTACCCTTAATATTAAATTTGTACACCGTATTCCGTTTGTTTACCCAAAATAGGCTTGACATCTCAGATAAAGTGTTATTTATATACGATGTCGGCATTTGAACAATAAAATTTTGTAATTTTGTATTAAAAATATGGAAACACAAGGAAAGTGAGGCAACTGTATCTCTCAGATTTTGATGAAGCTGTATTCACATCGAAAATTAAGCAAATGCGTTTTTTTACATTCTTGCAATTAATTTTTGTATTCTTAAAAATTCTACACGCAACTTCTCTGCATTTAATGTTGCATACAAAAATAAATGGGTAAACCAGTAATCCGTTCTTTTTTCTATTTGCAGCTACTAACACTCCAATTTTTTACGGACACTCCAGACTGAAAATTTCATATTCGGAAATTTAACGTAGTCCAAAAAGAGGGAACCAAATCAATAAAAAAACTTTTTCTATCGAGCCATCCAAAAAAAAAAAAACGTCAAAATTGGCTGAGTAAAAAGCCGAGTGTTGGAAAGCCGAGAAAATTGGCCGAGTGTTTCTATTCTCTATAACCTTAATTGTCAAGGATGTTATATTCTGAGACAGCCATTATTTGTTTTACAATTGTGACAGTTATTTGTCAAAAAGTTTGACATAACCGAAAAACTTCGATACGACCGCTATTTCTATCTCTCTCGTTCATAGCGAGATTTGATGACGTTTTGTTTTCATGTCTCTTTATAATAGACTATCTGCAGAATAACTAGAGGCGCCGCGCGCGGAATTTTTGATAACTTTTATACTGTGGATTTTGTATTGTGTCATATGCGTGGAATTGTTTTTTGTACTATTTTTTTAATCTGGGAAAGAATTCACAGTGTTGCAAATGTTATTAATTGCACAGGGAAGAATTTCTTGATAAAGTAAGTATAATTTTCACGAGAATCATATTTATATTTTGTGTTGAAACTGTCTAAACTATTTGATTTATAGGTTATGAATGTAATTGTAAAGAATTAAGTGAAATGTCTGATAAAGAAAATAATAACGTGCAAAATTAGGATAGTATGTACAACAATAGTGCAATTAAATAAAGAGTCAGGTTTAATCATATTTATATTTTATTAAATGACAGTCTATATACCGCAATTTATATCATATGTATATATTTGACAAATGTTTTATACAACTCTCTTGGTGTTGCGTCGAAAAATAAATAATATTTATTTCGTTATATACACATGTATGCATTATTTTATTCTTCAAATTTGAACATTTCTTGTTTATATTAATTTTGTACAGAAATATATATTACTAATCCTTATTCGCTAAAATCTTCATGAGTGCTTACTTTCAAAATTGGAGGTTGTAAATTAACCAAAATAGTTGCCATAAGAACAATGTCATCGAAAATGTTAAAGTGACCAGAATTTGATTTTGCCAAAGACGGACATATTCAGCTGGTTCACACCGACGAAGCTAGAGTATATTTTTCGCGCCGTGAGGCGCGAGGTAAATAGCGCCGCAGGCGAAAAAATTTTTAAAACTTTCAATGTCATGCGTTTTCTGGCACTTCAGAATTTCAATGAAAAATACATTTACATAAAAATATAAACTTTCACAAGGATACCTACTTTTTGGAATTTGATGCCGTTTTGAAATACTGATATTTAATCACGATCGATACGATACGTCGATACGTCTTCAGATTAACCTAGAAGACGTAATTACAGACATTTTAATAAAAAAATTTCAATGACGGACAGTTTGACGGACTGCTCTTGAAGACGGACAAGCTTTCTGAATGACGGACTGTCCGTCATAATGACGGACGTCTGGTCACTTTAGGTTATGTAGCGCGACACAAAACACTGCACTGCTAATATGCCCGATGCTAATTCAAGATGTGACGTCCACAGTACTTCGTGTCAGTGTATTACTTTTATGAATTCGATTGCTTCCGCAATGATTACAATGACATAATGAGCAATAAATCGTATTTTGCGTATTGTCTTCTTGTAATATGCCAGCACGAAACTTAGAAAATAGAGTAAGCCGCCGCGGGCGCTGTTGTCGCGAATCGCTAAGCTCCGCCTTTCTGCAGATAGTCTATACTTCATAATAGCAACACTGTTATATCGAACTGATTAATAAACCGTGTGCAAAATTGTAGTCTTAGAGCTTCCACTGTTCTAAGAACTTCATATGTAGAGTACAGGTGAAATACATGGATGGAGGTACAAATGGATTTCAGAAATCATTGAGCCTACTGTACGTTTCTCGGATTAACTCAATATTTCAATGTTTTCTTGTGTCCGTATTCTGCCTTCTACATTCCGTTCTATGATTTACGCTTCCAGTTTATTCAAACGAAGTGGACTATGGATAGTCGCATCAGTGTGCTGTAAACAGAACTAGAGAGGTTAACCATAACTTTAAAAAAATACCTGCAACAAACCTACATTACAGGTAGGTACTCAATACATATCTACACATACAGTAGACAATCAATACTAATCCTAAAACGAAATAAACTTCTGTCGGGGACAATATGGGAATTTATTCAATGTCACCAGTTTTAAAAGTATAGCTGTGAGTTAGGTGAAAAATAATGCACTAAGCAAAGGCATTAAAGAAGCTGACAAATTGGTTCGAAGGGCGGCAAATGTATTTTTAGACTAGCTGCTAATACTCTGATGTTTGTAGCTGTAATGCAAATGATCAAAGAAGACAGTCACGAAAAATTCATGACTGAGGGGTTCATGGGAAGAAACAACCAGCTGTTAGTTTGCTGAGACAATACGAGTACAGTACACCAACGAGGATGTCGCAAAGACACATTTAGCTAAACCAAGGAAAATGTTACACCTTGTAACAGGAACCCTGACAGGACAGTATCACATATACGCCTTCAGTTCAGTTGTCTCGTCAATGCAGAGATTTTACGAGGCGAGCGCTGGCTATGATTATAGTGAAGGAGCTCCTCTTTGGTGACATTACTAACTTTTTTCTTCACATGACAACACTTGATCTGCACCCCTCCTGAAAATTCCATTTATTTTACTTCTCTTTACAAAATAGATTTAAATGAATGATGTTTTTGTTCTTCAGTAACAATTTATTTCATATTTACGTACATTGTTTCATAACTTTTTGGCGTCTGTCACTTTGCAATCTTTAAAATATAATAGTTGAGGTCCAAGTTCTGTTTTTTAATGTAAACTCTTTCTCTTCCTCTAGTAACGCAAATAACTATTATATTTATTTCATTTAGAACAAATACCGAGCATCCCTCGGCCTTAATTGTTCTTCGCGACGTTCGGGCATTATTTTCCGGGTTTCGCTATACCCGGGAAGCTCCCTCCGGATAACCGAAGGCACGTGCCAACCGGCATGCCTCGGATGTTTCGCAGCAAAACGATATTGTTCGCAGCGCCAAAGGATTCGCCAAAACGTTAGTATAACTGTAATTATTTTCGACATAAATTATCTTTTGGAGGAAATGGAGATAGTTGAGCCGAGAAATGCCGCGAATGTGGTATTTGCGTTACGGACGGCCTAGCGTTGGTAGGAGGAAAGACGGATGTGTTCACGGTATATAACGGCGAACGTATGTACTTGGTAATTGTAGGAGTATACATATCTGCGGCTAATTCCATTGCCTCTGAAATTTAATCCTCATTTTATCGTAGACAGTTCTCATATCCACATGAATGATATATTTAAATCTGGATACCATGTTATCTAGATACACACGTAGTTATGAATATGATATTTTGAGAAAATGACGTTATAGACAGACTGCCTTCGGAATCCCAACATTTTTAGAGGAATTTAATTGAATACTCTATCGTCGTAAAACATATACAGTGCTTTCGAAAAGTAACTATAAAAGTAAAATAAATTCATTATTTCTGAAATTGAGTTTTTCGAAAATATCCTCTGACACGTCGATTTTGTTTTAAACAAAGACACTTTTTGACATACGACCCATATTTGTGACGTCATCGTTGTTCGAGATATGACATCGATATTTTTTTTAAATGGAAACCCCCAATTTCGACCACGCCATTTGATAGAGCGTGTCATTCTACTTACACATCGTCAAAAATTATGGTATGAGTACATTAGCGTGAGTATATAGGTAAAAAAAAATGAAGAAAAACGATTTTAAATTTCAAAATACTAAATTTAATGATAATGATTATGTAAAAAAAATCAGCTTAATTAAATGTTCAAATTGTGCACCGTTGCCTACCTGACAGTAGCCAAGACGATTAATAAATTCTTCTTGAACACTGTCAATAACTTCAGGAGGTATACGCTGTATCTCGTGACGAATTCTTGCTTTTAAATATTCAAAATTCTCCGGTCTAGTAACGTATTCTTTGCTTTTTAAGTATCCCCACAAGAAGTAATCGAGGGGTGTCAAATCTGGCGATCTGGCTGGCCACTCAATCGGCCCCCCTTCTCTCTATCCAACGATTCGGGAACACCTCATCTAAACAAACACGGACAGATGCTGCATAATGGGGAGATCCACCATCTTGGTGAATGAAAATGTAATTTCTCGGACGACCACGTTCCTCTATATCTGGATATAAAGTTATTAGTTCAGGAATAAGATCGTCTCGAAGAAAATCCAAATAGCTTGCACCAGTAAGGTTCACGTCAAAGAAATAGGAGCCCAGAATTCTTCCGTCGACTATGCCGAAGCACACATTCACTTTCTTAGGAAGTTGAGTGTGATACTCCATCATCCATCGGGGATTCTCGGTAGCCCAATAACAGCAGTTTTGCCTATTGACATGGCCGTTCAAAATAAACGTAGCCTCGTCTGAAAAAAATACGTTTTTTTTACGAAATTATTATCATTCTTCTCTTGCATTTGCTCGCAGAATTGATTTCGCCAATCAAAGTCGTCTTCAGATGCTCATGAAGAAGGCATACCTTATAAGAATGATACTTTTCTTTTTTTCATAATTTTGTGAACTGTGGACGCTGCCATATTGAAATAAGAAGCCAATTGGTTAAGTGTTGAGTGATGATTTTCCTGTATTGCCAACAAAACATTAAGTTGATCTTCTGATTTTGAAGGTCGACCAGATTTAGGAAGAGCCATGTCGTTCTCTCGTCGTCATGTTGTTTTCGTTCAATTGATTTAACCATTTTTTTATAAAATGACACTAGTCATTTCTCAATAAACACTTCAAACACACTGCTTTTGTCAAGCAGAAGATAGAACTGAAGAAATAACTCAAAAAAAAAAAAAAAAAAAAAAAACTATTTACCGAAGTACGATTCTCGGTCGCTTAGGCTACTAAGTCAGGCAACCATAATTTTTGACGATGCGTAAGTAGAATGACACGCTCTTTCAAATGGCGTGGTTGAAATTGGGGGTTGCCATTTAAAAAAATTGTTGATGACGTCATATCTCGAACAACGATGACGTTACAAATATGGGTCGTATGTCAAAAAGTGTCTTTGTTTAAAACAGAATTGACGTGTCAGAGGATTTTTTTGAAAAACTCTCAATTTCAGAAATAATGAATTTATTCGTTACTTTTCGAAAGCACTGTATATCTACAATGGTAAGTACTATATCGCTCAATGGTAAATAAGGAACTGACAGCCAAATTTTTAGTCGAAGGATGCGTAACGGAACGTGACTTGTGGATCGGTAAATTACTTCGTGGCTAGATAATATTTCTGTAGAAAATTTTTCTGAAATTCAACTTTAACCATCTTTTTTTTATGGATAGTGCTTATAAATCTATTGCAGACACAAATTCGGTTATTTCGACTTGAATATGAGATTTTGAGGTCATGATGTTATGCGTTTTTAAAGGGTGGTCAAAGGTTCTATGGTATGTAACAACCATTTATCAACTTGCTGGGGAGCTTTTAGGTACCCAAGCAAAGAAATTTAACATCAATGGTGTATCCAACGAGAACATTCAGTTTGTAACAGGCATTCCCACTGGACTTAGGCAGCTGAGAAAACACATTCATGACACATCGTAGAGGCTGTCAGCAAGAAGAGAAGACCGTGCAACATGTACTATGTGACTACTCCGCTGTTTCACCAGCAAGAGAATCCATATTGAATGATATGAACATTGGTTAGCCTCGGCCACCATGAGGGGGATCACCCTAAGCAACGTCGTTTTAGAACATTACGATGGTTGGCGGCTTGGGTTGAATTTCCAAGGGAGAAGGCACAAGGACAATGCGACCGAAGTGTTGTTAATAATCCAGAATCCAGAATATTTAAAGGGGTACAAAACCCTTGTCGAAAAAAATTATTACATTGTTCGATGGTAAACAACCAACTGACGAACAAGACACGTAGTGGCACGTAACTTGTGGATCGTTACATTACTCTGGAATAGTATGACATTTCTGGGGCTAATTCTACTGGAATTCTAATTTAATCCTCATTTTATTGTAGGTATTTATTTTGTCGAAAAAAAGAAAATGTCTACAGCGATGGTAAATAACGAATTAACTACATTATTAGTTCTAAGTTAAATTAGGATCACGTTTGGATTTGTTTGGATATATTTGCTTCTTAGTAAGATGGTATTAATAAACATTTTCGCCCTTATTAAAGGGCTTTCCCTATGTACTTCAACTTGCTTAAGAAATACTATATATCTACTGTTGGTTGGAAGGGTACGAAAAACATTTTGTGATGGTGTTTTGCTGTTTTATTTTTTTTTCTTAAAAAAAAGTAAAACTAGCATCTAAATCAAATTCTTGAATACACCTAATTATAAACAAAAAAAAATTGAAAAAAAAAACGTCTAATAAAAGTTTAGATTGGATTATAGTGTCACATCCTTTGTTAACAAAATTTTAACAACATTACTCCATGGCATTGTTTTTTCTCAATTTTAAGACACTGAAAAAAATTGAATAAACAATCAAGAGCATGACACACAATATAGAAATAATCAATATATGATTTGTGTGTGGTGTCCATTCTGAATTATATCTTTTATTTTACAGCTGAGGTCCAATTGTTTTATTACGACTTATAGATAAAATAATCCCGTACCGATAATATAACAGAGAATAAAATACCTACCCATTTTTATGTCGTCAAAAATACCTAAGCTTACCAAAAATGAAATTTATAAAAAAAAAACTACATAGGAAGTAGTTGACATATTACCTACATGTTGAAACGCATGTAGGTAATGTAGTGTTGTTTACATAAATAAAGCAGAGTATATAAATAGGTACAATTGGTAGAATTAAAAAAGATTTTTGTTAACAACCCCGTCTCTTTTCGATAAACAGGCCCACATAATTGTAAGAAACAGGTACACATGATTTAAGAATTGTTTAAAGAAAAATACTTTTTTTGCCGTCATTTTGACGCCTTGAGTAGTTTTATCTACTAAAAAATTTTGTCGTTACTTAAATACATACATTGCAATATAATTCATCAGATTAGTTGGTATCTAAAGAAGTTTTTGCATAAACTTGAGACTAATTTATAGTCGCATTCATAAACACGTTGCAAGGAAAAAGACAACTTATTAAACATCATATAAAACACCTGATATCTACCTATAAATGCAGTTTTTGCATAAACTCGTGACTAATTTCGAGTCGTACTTATACAAACACGTTGCAAGGGAAAAGACACGTCATTTAACATCATAAATAGCACATCATAATTCACCAGATCATCTGGTACCTAATGAAGTTTTTGCATAAACTCGTGACTAAGATTTCTTACAAGTTTTTCTTGTTCTTAAGTACTTCTACATATAAGCATGTGTGCTTCTGTTTACACATCGACTCATACCGTACGCTTACCTCAAGCGACAGCCTTGCAGGAAGTGTGTCAGTCAATTTTCACACACCGCAAAATCCGCCGAGTAGGCGGGGGATTCCGTAACATTTCGAAAAGTTCATCGGAGTTCGAAAAGTCCGCGACACACGGCACGGTTTACCGCGTACAGAACCGATGCTAAGCGACAGAATGCGACTAAACAGTCTTACGGGGACTGCATCGCACATTGAAACGACAGGAAAAAGTTTAAGTGTGCGTTTCGCGGACGGTGGCGCCATCTGTGGCGAGACGCCCAAAGGAGAAGCTTCGGCGTCGGCCTGGCGACGCCGCGCTGGGCGTCGCGAATAGATTCATCGGTTTGACTCTCTGAGGGTTCCTGTAAGCAGCTGTTAGGGGTGGATTTGTTGGCACTTACAGAAGTCTGTTTAAAAAAAAAACTGCATTAAAGCTGTATATATTTTCTTTTTCTTAAATACATGTATAATTCCCTAATACGTATATATATTGGTCTTTTCAAACAATACTATAACTAACAAATCACAAAATTTACAATCCCTATAGTTTAAATATATTTTACCATTTTTGCAATTGAAATTTAATTGTATTTTTTTCGATTTAAGTAATTAAACATTAAATGTGCTTATAACCATCAAGAAATGGTATTTCTGATTACTTACTTACTAGAGACATTTTAGAACTTTCTGGCATGGAATTAAGAAAAAGTCCATTTTTGTACTGTACAACATTTGGGGAATATAAAAACGTAAAGGCCTTTACAACAAAAAGCACTCTAGGAAATGTAGAGCAAATTCAGTTTAAAGGTCCTCGTTGACTGGTTTAACTACACAGTTTTGGCATTATTTTGATGAGTTTTTAATGCAACAAGTTATAGTTTCAAGGAACCTTATATTAATCATTCGTTACTAAGTAGATAAAAAAAGTCGTTTATAAAATAATGAATAAAAACATATTTTTGTTGAACTTCGATCAGATTTTCATATATCCTTTAATATAAACAAAATTTGAAATATTAAAATGGCTGATTTTTTTGCTAATTGTTTATTAGTTATTTTTGGTTATCAGAATCAAAAATAATCACAGTTTCTCTTTCTCATTTTTCTTAGCCCTATGGCATATATCTAAACAGTTTTCAGATAAACTCATAAGCGAAGTTTTACTCTCCAACACTAGATGTCGATAGCAATTCAAGGGATTAACTAAACGCTTAGAAGAGGTGTAAAACAGAGACGGCGAATGGAATCACAATCAATTTAATTTTATGATTGTTTTAAATATTAATCGTTTAAATTTAATTTTAACCACTCACTCAGGTAACAATTAGGGACCCTTTTTGAGGTTGTGTGTAATGATGCACTTACTTACTTAATGTAATTCCTTGATTTAATTACTTGGTTCATTCTCATATTCATTTTTAAACTCAGGTACATATCCTGGAGGTGGGTACTGGAACCTTCGGCGTAGAAACAAAAAACTGGACGTTTTACACGAAACACCGAACTACTACACTTTTCTCGACACGCGTTTTGCCAACCAAGTTGGCATCTTCAGGAGAAGATTGAAAACTGAGTTTAATTGAACGAAGATTAAAACTCAGTTTTAATCTTCTCCTGAAGATGCCAACTTGGTTGGCGAAACGCGCGTCGAGAAAAGTGTAGTAGTTCGGTGTTTCGTGGAAAACGTCCAGTTTTTGCAGGTACATAGATATTTATCGGGACATGTAATATATTTAAAAGTCAATAGTTAAGGTATTACTAGTTATTTAATGAGAAACGTTTGATGGTCCAGTAATTAAATAGTTCTAAAAGTTTAGAAGGTTATATACAAGTAATTTGCTTAGGTATCTTCTTCCCCAGTTTTCTCTTGTCTAATTTTAACAAAAATCATTTGCTACCAAAACGTTGTCTTCTTTCAGCCCATCTGTTTATAATGTTATTAGTTCCACTCATACTACGTTTGTATTTAAACCGATTATAAATGCCAAAGCTGCAACCCAACACAGATCCAATTTATAAATTTTTATGCACAACAAGAGTAACATTCGTTTCCATGACAGCTTTTCATGTCACCAAATTAATACATGCTTATTTTTAATTATATCCTCTCTTTCTCTCTCCCTCTCTCCACATTAGGGTACTTGTCTTCATAAGTTATTCCGATAATGTCCATTTTTTAAGGAGTGCACCAAGATCACGACTTTCATATTGACCACTAGCAGAATGTATAATCTACTGGAGCTAGACACTACTAAAACAGGATCCACGGTGTCCCATTAATATATCGGTAACAGGTTTCAAGAATTGAATTTTTTAGATAAGGCCAGAGGAAAAATCACAGGAGGTCAAAGCGCAACATCTAGGGGAAATACGGTCTGCGTGTTCAAACTAATTATACGTTCTTTAAAAAATTCGCATGTATAATAATTAATTGTTTCTCTAGTAAAATGCTCACAATCTCCATCTTGTTGAAACCTTCTTGCAATTTGTCGTCATGCAACATTTGTACAAAAATTGTTAATATTTCCAAACGATATCTCTCTGCATTCAGCGTTCCGGTAAATAAAAATAAGTCCAACAATCCTCTTTCTGATGACAACTGCTCAGACTTCAATTTTCTCTAGGTGTAGTAGTGTTTCAGTATAAAAGTGAGGGTTGTCTACACTCCAAAATCTCATATTTTGAGTGTTAATATAGCACGAAAGGTGGAACCAAGCCTCAACAGTAAAAACTTTCCTGCATATGCAGCTCTCATCGAATATATCAAGTTTCCATTGATACTACTGCCACTTCTAAAATAAATCTCAAGTGAAACAAGCCTCTGTTCTTCATTAAAAAATAATTCCATTATTTATTTTACAGTTGTAACGACCACTTCAAAAGTTTAACAACAACAAAGTTGCGCTTCGACATAACCACTATTTCCACCTCTATCGTTCATAGCCAGATTTGATAACGTTTTTTTTTAAAGGCTCGTTAGTTTACTAAAGGTTTCTATCAACTTATTGTCCATATTAGTGCAAAATTGCAAAGCTGTGAATTTTCTGGTCGATTCACTGATCGTGTGACACCAACTAGGCGAAGCTACAGTATAATCAACGATCTATTGGTGCTGATAATTGACGAATTGGATTTGGAGAACAATGCCATATGGTTCCAGCATGACGGTGCGAACAGAAGTTTTGAGAAAAGTTAAGAAAAATGCTGGGAAACAAGACCTAATGTGCCTCAATTCTAGCGGCGACCACTTGGCCAATATTATCTTGGCGACATAATGGGAAAAAATTTAACGTCTAAATATTCATAATGAACAAACTGGAACCAATTTTTTTTATTTACAAACGAGGTTACTACCTTATGAAACTGAGGGAGGACTTTTTGCGCCACCTTGTAAATCATTATCACTTACAATTCACCCTGGAGTTATATTTAAAACAATTATTAATGCCATGGTTCCAATCCAACGCTGACTCGATTTATTAATTTTTACCCGCAACCTGCGCAACATCCTTTACCCCGACAGGTTTTCATGTCGAGAAATTAATACCGACTTATTTTTAGTCGTGAATCTTCCACCGAGGGTTTCTTGTTCCTTTCGGGGTATCCATTTCTTTCTCCCGTCCTTACCGCCTCCATATTTTCTTCGGCGGCGCCATTAGTCATACCCATCTCTCGCATATGATGTCGCAGCTTCATTATTTTAATTACGGCCGTGTACGAGGCTCGAAAGACCGATGACGGGACATTTGTCTCCTGTCACATTTCCCATCGTGTAATAACCGGGTCCCAGGGGCGGTTTTTGAAGTCAATGGAACCATCGAGTAGAGTTTTTAAGCTTAAATTCGACTCACTTAAAGAAGAATCAACAAGCAACATCCTCATTACATGGTCTATAAAAATGGACTCTTCGTATTACGTATTTACTAATATTAGAGGTCTTCTTAGGAATCTAGCCCCAAAATTTCATTAGACTTCTATAAAAAAAAAAACGGTGTGCTAAGAAGTTTACGTTTAACCAATCATTACTCATAAAAGTTGCTCAAGCCAACTAAGAGTTACCTAATATCTAGACATGTGCGAGATCTCGACAATCTCGAGACCTCGAGACGAAAAAAAAAAGTCGAGACGAGACGAGACTCTCGGTCAGTCGAGATTTCTTGAGATCTCGAGATTTCTTGAGATTCCGAGATTTCTCAAGATTCCGAGACTTCTTGAGATCTCGAGATTTCTCGAGATTCCGCGATTTCTTGAAATCCCGATATTACTTTACATTCCCGATATTTTTTGAGATTCCGAGATTTCTTGTAATCTCAAGAGTATTTTAGATTCCGACATTACTCAAATCCCAAAATTCTTTTGAAATCCATTACTCATCCCATGAAATTCTTTTACCATGAAATTTTCCGGAGAATATTCAAAATATGAAACTTAAGGAAAATATCGGAGACAATCTTTCAATTAGGAACTGTTACGTCTCGTAACGTAATTTTTACATACGCATCGAGCTTTAACCGACGCTCGATCGGTACAAATTAAAATTGAATTCAGCATTAAATCGATGACCGATTTCCTAAATGCCGAGTTAAACAAAAATGTTAAACCAAAGTGTAATAAGTTTTCTTTTATTTAATGTGTTTTGCTAGCTAAACTTTTAAATTTAAACAACTGTAAGTATTAATACACTAATTTCACCTCTTTTTCGAGAAGTTTCAATATATCAAGAAATCTCGGTATCTCGAGAGATCTCACGATCTCGAGAAATCTTTTGGATCTCGAGAAATCTCGGGATTTCGAGAAATCTCGACTGACTAAGAATCTCATCTCGTCTCATCTCGAAAAATGACTTTAACACACTAATTGAACTGTTAAACATGACAATTAAAAACATTGTGGATATACGAGGTGTGTAAATTAAGTAATAGTTTTTTTTATTATCTTTTTTATTCGAATAGAATTATAATTCAGTATTGTCTCTTTTAAAATAAATTCATAGGGAGGCCACACTACGATGGAGACGGTTCTTCCATTCCTCATCCTGTAGCAGTGCTAGAACTCATATGCTGGAATAGTCTTCAGCTGGTCGGTTACAGCCGTTTGAATGGCCCCAAAATGACGTCCCTTGAGGTGATTTTTCAACCTCGGGAAGAAAAAAAGTCACAAAGGCTCAAGTCAGCCGAATAAGGAGGATGAGGAGCCACAGGAATGTTTTTACTGGCTAAAAACTCGTTTACTGAAATGGCTGTGTGACAAGGCGCATTGTTCGTAATGCAACATCCAGTTGTTCTTGAAGTTTGGTCTCACACGCATGCCTCTTTTTCGAAGTTTTTCAAGAACCTCTCTGTAAAAGTGTTGATTAACTGTTTGGCCTGGATACTATCTACAAACTCTTTGTGGACAATTCCCTGGCTATCAAAAAAGCAAATCAGCACGCATTGGATCGTCGACTTGCTCATTCTTGCTTTTTGGGTTTTGGAGAGCTTGAAATGTGCCATTCCATGCTACTAGGTTTCTTCGCAACCCAGTCTCCTCGATCCAACCGTTCCATTTTCATTCATCATTTTCAACGATTCCAATTTTGACCCTTTTTTTGCGCAGACATTTTTCATGCCCAATTCGTTAGTCCAAATCTGATGAAATTATTATTGTCGTCAACCGACGATCTGAACGCACAAGATCCCGTATTCTATCGACATCTGTTCTTGAAGATGAAGGCCTTCCGCCGAGCAGTAGTTTCTTCCCTCTCTTCTCTTGTCATAAACAATGGGCCCAACAACATCTCCAATATACATTTTCCTCTTCTTCCATCTAGCGAGAGTCCTGAGGATGCAAAAAATTTCAAACCGACTAACGAAAAACCTTTGCCTCTCCCACTCTATATGGTTATATGGGAACCGGTCACCAATCCAACATACAAAAACACTGTCTCCGTTGCGTTGAAGTGTGTGAAGTATCCGTTGCGCTGTGCCCAAGTCTGAAGCAAAACCTGATAGCACACCATTGCTCAAAATTGTCACTCATTTTTAAAACTCTAAAAAAAAACGGTTTACGAAAACAGTCATAAAGAACAAACAAGTTTGAACTTGTTAGAGTAACAAGTTCAAACTTGTATTGAAGGGGCATTACATGTTAATCTACCTCCCATCCAAGTCCTGTCTCCGCAGTGTTGCTAGATCGGGCGCTATGTTGCTAGTCTCATTATTTAATTTATACACCTCGTATATTGGGGCTAAAATGTGCCCCCTGAGGTACTACAATTCTCAATCCAATTTGATAACAGATCTGAAGAAGAGAGGTGACAATGATGACGTTCACCCTAATCGAGCTAATCACATGAAAGATGAGACGCAATTTAAGTGGTATCTGTTAAATAAAATGTCACGAATACTTTGTATTATATTATCAATATCTTCTTCTGCCAAATCTCATACTTATTTATCTACGAATAATGTTGCTCAGTTAGGTATTATCATGAAAACCAATTCAGGACAGGAGGTTCACCTCTATCAAGGAATGCACATTGTGTAGCTGTTCTGCCTGTTTATAATAAACGACGCTTTTCGCTCTGTTATTGATATACGCAGTCAATAAAGAAGCCTTCTCGAGATCGTCATAACAGGAAGCCAGATAATCTAATATTATCTAGTTGGCAACGGGGAGCGGTAATATTGTGCCCGATGCCTTTTGAGCGATCATCTGCTGGAAGGTATCGCAAATCAGAAACGACAGATGAAAGGAATTCCGGACGAATATGAGATACGAGCGCGTCGAAGTGTGCTTTTCTAGCGAATGCGTAGAACTCTAACATGAACAAAGTCTACATGAACAAGTAAATTGCATGAATATTTTAGATACAGTGTGTTACTTACTTACTAACAAAAAGTTCATAAAAACGGACGTCCTGAAAGGTTTTCGATATACAGGATGAGTCAGAAAGAATGGGCCAACACTAAAGTGGAAATGTTAGACATCAAAATATTATTATTGAGCTTAATATGCCTTCTACCAATGTGGCTTGTTTAAGAGATATGTTCAAATTTTAAATTTTATTCTGAAAGCTCTCAATAATTGAAGTGTTTAAAACAAATCTCAAAATTGGTAGTATTTTATGTTTTTTAGTGTGAAAATTACGAATTTTAAGTATATTTTGGCATTACTCCTAGAGGGCGCTAGTTTCATCGTATTATTTAATTCAATTAAAACATTTTTTATCTGTTGAGAATCTAAAAAATGCTCAATTCCAGAGAAAATGTACCCGTGTTTAAATTTATCGTCTAAATCTATCGGTAATTAATATTATTTGCATTTAAAAGGTTCAATATATTTTGTTATGATTTTTTTTAATCTTTAAAGATGAAAAGGTGGCAATTCAAAAGGTGCAATTACAAAATTAGAAATTACACCACACCAAATGTTCACCTTAAACTCATGCTGAAAATGTCTTTCTTTTACAGCATGTGGATCCTCGAAATCCCATAAATGATTGTTCCTCCAACTAGAAACTCCCTGTCTAGTAAATGTGGCTTCATCGGTAATTATTATCTTATTCAGAAAATCTAGGTTTTCGGTTTACATATTTTGTAGAAACTGCGCAAATTGTAGGTGAGCTGGTAAATCTTGAGGCAAAACTACTGAACCGGAGTATAATAATATGGATGGGGCATTCCTGTTTTCAAAATTCTACAATTGATATGTAAATTTGACAAATATTGACGATATCTAAATTTGACAAATATTGCAATGTCAGCACCTAGAAAAAAAATAGCAATAAAATTACATCTGAAAATTAAATAACTTAAAACCGATAGATTTAGACGACCTAAACAAGGGCACCTTTTCTCTGTAGAATTGAGCGTTCTTTTCCGTTCTCGACTTGTTTTACGTATGGCTCAACAGATAAAAAAAATATGTTTTAATTTACCTAAATAATATGGTGAAACTAGCGCCCTCTAGGAGCCAAAAACGCAAAATCAAAACAAGCATAAAATTCGTATTTCTCACACCAAAAACACATAAATCTGTCTATTTTCAGATTTATACTATCAAAACTTTTTCAATTATTGAGAAATTTCAGGATAAAATTGAGACTTTGAATATGCTGTATCTCTTAAACCAGCGACATTGGTATGACACATGTTGTGCTCAATCATAGTTCGTTGGTGTCTAGTATCGCCGGTTTAGTGCTGGCCTATTCTTTCTGACTCACCCTGTACAGAGTGCTAAAGTTTTTAAAGTGCTATCCCTTCTTAATGTTAATATAATTCATATGTTAAAATATGTTTAGCGTAACACGTGGTGATAAATTTTCGCTGATTTAACCCTAGTGAAAATTTAACATCCGTCCGTCACTGGATAGCTCGGAAGTTGGCCCAGTCCAATTACTGTTTCTTGGTAATAGCGATTGCAGATATCTGTTGTACGGTAATATTACGTTGCAACTTTCGTCAGTGATTTTCCGGCATTGTAGCCACAAGCTGACGCTCTAATGAAAATAGATCGGAGTGCAATGAGTTGGGATAATAGGGACTTCGCTAATATTTGCTCAGTATAAGATCTCTTGATCAAGGTTCCTGACAGTTAGATGACTTGCTATTCGCCTCGTACACCACATGCTACGAGATGTTTGTTCAAATGCATCCATTTATTTACCTAGTTGAAATATTTGGTGTATTGCACAGATTAACACTTCCGGTGTGTCGGGTTATAAGACATGGAATGTAGACTTCGGTGTCGCTCCTCTGGATGTTATGAACTGTAATCTATTAACAGCAAATACACAGACAGATTCATTTTTTATAGATAACAAGTAGTATCATTTTTTGATAAATATCTTGAGATAACCCAATAATCCTACAGTTTAGGTACTGGGAATATTATTTATAGAAAACGAACGAAAACGAAACATACAGTATGTTCTGCTAGATATAATCGAAACGAATAAGATTGTTAAAATTTGATCATCTAACCACTTTGTTAAATAATTTAAAACAACTCGTAAACGGTATATTTTGGGTATCTATAGGGGGTGGTAGTATGTACTAAAGAGGATATAGAATAGAAGTGAAAGGAGTAATAAAATATGTATGTATAGAATGTTAAACTTTTTAAAATATTTAAAATAACCCATTGAATAACGGACAAAATTGTTCAATTTGACCCACCATTTTGAGCACCATGTAGATTTTTCCGTATATCTAGAATTATCGACAATAACGTCAACATATTTTTCATACTTTCATACAAAATTTTACAACCGCACAAGTTATTCGTTTTTTTCTACGAATTTACAATTTAATTTTTGTTTCTTCAAATTGAAATATATCGACAACAGTTCATTTTAGAGATAGACAGTGGTTATTAAAGTAACTTTATATTAATGAGTAGAAATCAAATATTTGATCCCTAATCCTAAACCTAATCCCTTCCGGTATATCCGAAAGTGCCAAAACGTCACTATTATTTTAGATATGTGGAGTATTCCAGATACAAACTTTCAGCTCCCTATTATTTATAGTTCTTCCAAAACGTTTATGTCACTAACCGTAAAGCACCCTGTACGAAAAAGATTTAACTTATTCAAGTGTAAAATACAGTGAAGTCGTAGATATTAAAAAAACATTATAGTATATCTCATTTTAAAAAAGTTTTTACAAAAAAGACACGGAGAGGTTAATTTTACTGTTCAAAAATACATATTTTTCAATAACCACCATCACCAGTTTTCCCTATTTTCGTGATATGACGTCATCGGTTATTTTTCTTAAATAACAACCCTATTTTTTTCAGTTTCGGTTTTTGGAAAGAAGATCGTTTTCTACGTACAGGAGTACCTATAATAAAGTTGTGTGTTTAAAAGGAAAATTTTTGATTTAATATAGTTTATATATGCCTTATTTTAATTAATAATTAACCAGAATATTATGCATTCTACTATTTGCTTGTACCAACAAAAAAATAAACATTTCGGTGGTATCTATCCGTATGTATACTGAAAATGATTCTGTGAGAGAGAGAAAAAAAAAGTACTCTAAACTACGCGGTTAATTTTCATCCCACATTTTAGTGGAAACTTTTACCTCCCTCGTGATCATAAATTACGGCTTTCCATATAACGATTTTCGGCAAAACTTCATTTGTGCGAAATACCTTCGGTTATGGTGTGAACCAGAGGCTGCCGCTGACACGGAGGCGATGAACGGCAGGCATGTTTACGCTTTCGTTTTTGCTCCTGTGCGGCCCTGTACCTACCGGTCAACCCATTAGAAGTATCTGGCTCCCATGCGTAAAATCTGTAAAGAAGTAATGCTAGTTAATTTCAGAGTATTCCATATTGACAAACGTTTTACTAAAAAAAAAAAATTAGTTTAGTTTTCGATAAAAAAAAAAAAATATATTGATTTGATTTTTTTTAATGGAATGGTTACGAGATATGTAAATTAAGTAACGTTTTTTTTTTAGTTTTTTTTATTCAAATAGAATTTCAATTCAGTATTGTCTCCTTCAAAATAACTTCCTTGGAAAGCCACACAGCGCTGGAGACGATTCCTCCATTCCTCATAGCAGTTCTGGAACTCATATACTGGAATAGCCTTCAGATGGTCGTTACAGCCGCTTAAATGTGTTGTATTGTCTCAAAATGACGTCCCTTGAGGTGATTTTTCAATCTTGGGAAGAGAAAAAAGTCACAAGCACAAGGACAAAACTCAGGCGAATAAGAAAACTGAGGAGCCACAGGAATGTTTTTACTGGCTAAAAACTCGTTTACTGAAATGGCTGTGTGACAAGGCGCATCCAGCTGTTCTTGATGTTTGGTCTCACACGTATGAAAGTTTTTCAAGAACCTCTCTGTAAAAGTGTTGATTTACTGTTTGGCCTGGAGGCACAAACTCTTTGTGGACAATTCCCTGGCTATCGAAAAAGCAAACCGGCATGCATTTGATCTTCGACTTGCTCATTCCTGCTTTTTTGGGCCTTGGAGAGTTTGACGTTTGAAGTGTGCCATTCAATACTTTGACGCTTGGTTTCCGGGTCGAACTCAAACACCCAAGTCTCATCACCAGTAATGACACGTTCCATAACATGGAGATCGATTCCTAAGTTAAGACACCTTTCTCTGCTGATGTATTTTTGTTCCTGAGAAAGGTTTTTTGGAACCATTTTTGCACAGATTTTTCTCATCTCCAATTCGTTAGTCAAAATCTGATTAACAGTGGTGTTATTCAAATTGAACTCTTCTCCGATCATTCTTGTCGTCAACCGATGATCTGAACGCACAAGATCCCGTATTCTATAGACATTTTCATCGGTTCTTGAAGTTGAAGGCGTTCCGCTTCGTGGTTCATCTTCAATCGACTCCTTCTGAGAACTTCTTAAACCACCGAAAAACCTGGACTCTTGAAAAAACACTGTCTCCGTACCCGTGTTGAATTTTTGCAAAAGTATCAGTTGCGCTATGTCCAAGTCTGAAGCAAAACTTGATAGCACACCGTTGCTCGAAATTAATGTTACTCATTTTTAAAACACACTATAAAAAACTGGTTTACGAAAACAGTCACAAAGAACAAACGAATGACAAGTTCGAACTTGTACTGAAGGTGCATTACATGTTTTTTGCCGCCTTTCCAAGTCCCGTCTCCGTAGTGTTGCTAGATCGGGCCAATCTCATTACTAAATTTACTACACCTCGTGTGGTAACAAAACTAATTGTAAAGAATGGAGTGACACTGGAGGTGAATAATTGAGATTATTACACTCATTATAATTATTTTTGTAGTGCCGATCTCTATATTTGAGAGCCATTTAAACTATCCAGAATTGATAGCAATGATGACTGCAAGATAGGAAAAGGAAGGAATTACTGCCTTGGCAGGAAAGCAACTCGTCATGGGACAGTTGGTAATCCAAGTAATCTAGCTTTCATCTGGTGGGATGAAAATACGTCTACTAATAATGTCATCGTTACTGCTGACTTTAATTACCAAAAACTTAGAAGCTTTCAAGATTCAGTCCAAATCCAAAACAACAGTAACAGGAAAGTACTCCTCAAAATTATCTTGATTATTGAATACATTCAACTTCTTGTGGCGTGGAAAGTTAAGAGTCAGTGGTAAACTATTCTAGAAGAATAATTATTATAGACTAATTTATCCATTTTGATTATTTCAATGTATATTCAATTCGCTTAATAAATGCTGGGGGACTATGTGTCAACTTAAAGTCTTTTGACGTCTGAAACCAAATCTCTATCCTTGCCGATGTCGGTTTTTATTTTGCTGTGGACTGTGCCTGTTGTTACTAAAATATACATATATATATAAGTACTCAGGATTTTGTTGTTCTCTTGATGTACATCCCTCTTGGTTTCCTTTACCTTCTCCTCGTACCTGTAACGTTGATTTACAACCGGACTGCACGCAGGGTAAATAAAAAACGTTATTTTCGGCCCAATAACGAGACCACCGCCGTCGCAAAACTAATTGGATTACAGTTTTCCTATAGCGCCGGAAGAGATATTGCCCACGCGTCTCCAGCAAACAAAACTAACCCGGAACATACTGCAAGGATAATGATAGGAAAATAAAAGCGCGCTCCAACTTTTATGGTTCTCTCGCTAATTTATCGCCGCTCTCCTCATAAAATCGCTCCCTCCGCCCCTCCGGGCAGGAAAACTTGCTTGGTTAGAGGAAGCCATTTAAGTTTTATTATTACTCGAGACGAGCATTTTTATAATTGATGGACTCTTGTTTTCGGTTGTTTATGTTGCTGTAGAAGTACTGCAAAGGTTGCGTTCATCGAAAACATTATTTCTCAAGTTTCGGGTGCACTAGTTTCATTTTTATGCGGGACTCCGCACAATTGAAAAGTGTACTTTGCTATTCATGATCATCTGATTTCCATGGACTGAAAGGGTTAATATAAATATTTTTTTGGTACGGCTCTAAAATGTATTTTCTTTGTCATTGTTGACGATTCAAAAATTGGAATCCAAGAATTGTAACAAGAATGTTGGTAGTACGTTCAATAAGCATTCCTTTTTCATCAAAATACACCAGACTTATATTTTGAATATATTTCAATACGCAAAATTGTTGTTAAGGCGGTAATAAAACGTGGATTAATAAAATCTTTTGAAAAAAACTGAATTACATTTAACAGTATTAATTTTTGGTTTCCTCTTGGCATCATCAGAAGATGAGTAAAAAAACTATCGTGAAATTTATCTAACCTATTTTTACTAAAGTTCACGTTGCGGCATAATGAAAATAAACTTTTGTCGTTGCTTATTAACCAGACCGACGGAGAGTATTAGGTATAGACCCATATCTTTATTGGTGCTACTATTACATTTAACAATTTCTGGAATTTTAAATGCATCTAACTATCTAATGCTTTATTTATTATTATTTCTCATTAGTTTTAAGTCACTCACGTCTATTCCATGGTGTACAAATGGCTTAGGCTACATAATATTGATAAGTTCTATCGTATTTTAGGTGAGCTATACGAGGTGTGTAAAAGAAGTAACAAGACTGATTTTTTAAATTTTTTTTATTCGAATAGAATTATAATTCAGTAAATTCAAAATAACTTCCTTGGGAAGCCACACAGCTATAGCTATTCATACATTTTTGACTTGCTATTAATTCCAGTTGTTACTGGAGTGGGTACTGGAACCTTCGGCGTAGAAACAAAAAACTGGACGTTTTCCACGAAACACCGAACTACTACACTTTTCTCGACGCGCGTTTCGCCAACCAAGTTGCCATCTTCAGGAGAAGATTAAAACTCTTTTTTTTCCAGTTGTTAGTTTAACCGTTTTATTAATTTTATCTTTCGTGTGCCCTAATTTTTTTTTGTAATTTATTTTTGTGGTATTTACTAAAGTTATGTCTTAATTTTTTAATCAACAACTATATATCTACTTATTAAGAACAACACATATCACACAACAAAACACACGCTATTTTTTCAAAAACAGACGTTAATAAGAACGTGCGATTTTTGCACACAACCTGAACTCAGGCACGACGATTATACACGGTGGAGACTTTAACTGGAATATACTCGCTAGCGGGGTGGTGAATGATTTTTCAAAAAAATTCCCGAGACACGTCAACTTTTAAATCTATTTACCTACATTTTGCAAGTAATATGAAAAATATAGCCCTTCAGGGGGTGGCTGAAACCACCCTCGACATGATTTTTTTCAAATGCAACCCTATGGCTTGTGACCCCTCATTGTAAAGCTGGTGGAAAGAGGAATCCAACGCACTGATCAAATTTTTATTTTTAGTATGTAACCTCTCGTCGGTCAAGTTAGGCTTTAAGGGGTTTGGAAATGAATGACATAGAACTGGCATTAGTTCGTGCTGGAGTAAACGCAAGTACCTATTGCTCCATTAAGAGTGTCATCAAAGAAAAATGGTCCTACAATTCTATCTTGTATTATTCCGGCCCACACATTAGTTTTCTGAGGGCGCTGAGTATGAAGTTCCCTCATCCAATGGGGGTTCTCTTCAGCCCAGTAACGACGAATTTTGGCGATTTACGTGCCCATTTAATGTAAAAGTAGCCTCGTCAGAGAAAACTATCCAATCTAAAGATAACTGGTTTTGATCAATACAAGTCATCAATAAATCGCAAAATTCCAACCGTCGATCTGGATCATCTTCAAGTAGCTCTTGAATAGCTTGCATTTTATATGGGCGTTTTTTCTCATATTTAAGTATTTTTAAAACTGTTTTGTGATTAAGATTACTATCACGGGCCAGTTGACGGGCTGGAGTGATTGGATTTTCTTCTAGAGCAAGCAACAAATTCAACTTCGTGTCGTCATCAACAACAGCCTGCCTCTTACTCGGTACTTTCATGACATGACCCAGCTCTCGATACTGTGCCTCAATTTTACTAATGGTACCTTGATTTAGTGGTGGCAAGTCAGGATGCGTTTCTCGAAACAAGCGAACAACTTCGCATTGAGTTCGCGCCCTATCACCATATCCAATCATCATCAAAATTTCGATTTTTAGTGATTCAGTTAAATAAGACATTTTCACCAATTTGAAATAACACTTCATTTCAAACTCTGAATATAGCATACAAACTAAATTACTCTTTGCGGCCGTGTAAAAACACTAGCAAAAAATAACAAATATCAGTTGTGGCAAAAAAATTGCTTGGAATTTTTTTGTGGGGACATATGAAAAGTAAGGTTTACATTCCAAAACTAAACAACACACATTTTGAGTACGAAATTGATGCGTTAAAAATAAATTAAACTATAAAATTACGTTTTAATTGTATGCAATCCTACAAACATACTAAAAATTAAAATTTGATCAGTGCGTTGGATTCCTCTTTCCACCTGCTTTACAATGAGGGGTCACAAGCCATAGGGTTGCATTTGAAAAAATCATGTCGAGGGTGGTTTCAGCCACCCCTGAAGGGCTATATTTTTCACATTACTTGCAAAATGTAGGTAAATACATTTAAAAGTTGACGTGTCTCGGGAATTTTTTGAATCATTCACCACCATTCATCGGGAATCATTCACCACCCCGCTAGCGAATATATTCCAGTTCGCTAGCCAAGTCTCCACCGTGTATACATACATGTATATCGATGACACAAATACCTCGGTCTAGTTATGTCGGGGTTTTTGAAGATTTTGTCTAATCCGTGGGTGAATTTAGAATGGACTTTATTAATATTACGACAGTTATTCCACCATCTACGAAATTTTAATTTTAAGCGGGAACAAATTTCTTTTTGTCTGTCCATTGTGGGTCTGTCAGTCTCTCTGTAACCTTGATGATTGATTGTCACAAACTAACGGAGTTTGCAATCAATTAAAGCAACGTTAAATATTTACTCGAATAACAGTCGCAGTAAAGTTTTCGAAAACTGTACTCTAATTTCTTGCAGTCGTGAATTCGTCATTCCCGAACCCATCAATTATGTCGTTTGGTACCGCTCATCCATCCTCGAAAAAATAGCCTGATTTATGGAAATCGTGGACGGCAACACCTCAAGTCGCGCCCGCAAAACACAAATTATTTATCGCGCCATGGTCGTGATGTTTTAAAAGTACAGAACATGACGGCGGGTTAATGGATGATCCCGAGCTCTGATACCTTCCAGTTAGCGGCGATGCGCGTTTGGCGGTCTAAAATTAACGGATCGGGGTATCCATACGTGCCCGATGCCGAACCGGAGGGATACGCGGGAAAACTCCGGGCAGTGGCGTAGTGGCAGCAGAATAAAATTCAAGTTTTGATAATTTCATCGAGTTTCACCATTTTTTGTAATGATTTCAGCAAAATAAACGGTCTTCTACCTTTTCTCAAATTTCTTGAAACTTGAAACTTACCAGAGTACTCCTCTTTCCACAGTCAAAGTGTGGTCAAAGTATGGTCATGTGCAGTGGCGGTGCGTGATATTTCAGTTAGCCATATCTTGAAAACGACGCATGGGACCCTCTTCACTTTTTAGGTGATGACTATACACCTCTTACAGAAAGGATTTATAGTGAAAAAACCGTCAGCAAAGTTTGCAAAAAAATTTTCAAAAACACTGGAGCACTCCCTGGGTTCTCAGTAACGCTCTGTGGGATATTTGCAGTATATTTTTTTTCATAATCTAGAAACAAATATAAGGAGACGTTTTTCGATTTGTTGCAAAATATTTTTGTTTCAAAAAGTTATGGCCATTTTAATTTTGGGAAACAAAATGTTCCTATAAAATTAAAATAAAAATGGGAAAACAGAAATGAGCAAATAAAAAAAAATTTTCATGCTAATTCTGCTGGACACATGAATAATGTTTTGAATTTAGCCATGCTAGGCACTGCAAATATTGCGACAATGCTCGATTCTGCTCATCGACGAGCAGTGGCAGCACACAATGAAGCGGTTTCAAAAAACAGGTATGTTTTAAACATTATTATTAACTGTATTCGTTTTTGTGGAAAATTTCTATTTAAAACGAATAAAGACATTTTTGCGCAACACCATGTGCCAGGAAAGACTGTCGGCTTTGGCTATGCTCTCCATTGAAAAAGACTTTATTACAAATATCGAAAATTTTAACAACAAAGTAATTGAAAAATTTGCACAATGTAAAAATCGCAGAATTGAGCTCATTTACAAAGAAAATTAGGTAAGTTTTCAAATTAATAGAGTTAATAAGAATAACCTTAATATGAGATAAATATTTATCTCATATTAGGGATATTCTTATTATTCTTATGATTATCGTTATTTTTATGTATGGTGCACCCCAATCTTAGGATCACGCACCGCCACTGGTACTCAGCCGCCACTATGAACCTATGACTGTATAGACTCATGAGATGAAGGATCATATTACAGGCAATATTGTGCGTCTATTATATTTCGGGGGGGGGGGGAGGGGGGGGAGACGAAAAGGGGAGAGGGTGGGGAAAAAAAAAAGGAAAGAGACATATTTATATTTATATTTATTTTTTTTTTTAATTAAATTATTTTTTTTTTTTTTTTTATAAATGTGATAATTATTTTTTTTTTTTAATATATATTTTATTGTTGTGTAGGGTGGGAGGAAAAAAAAAAATAAGAAAAAAATGACGCTGGGGGTGAGAAAAATAAATAGTAGTATGGGGGGGGGGGGGGGGTGGGAAAAAGAGGGGAGAGGGGGGGAAAAAAAAAAAAAAAAAAAAAAAAAAAATATTTATTTATAAAAAAAAAAAAAAAAATTTTTTATAAAAAAAAAAATAATATAAAAAAAAAAAAAAATAATAAAATATTATTTTTTGTGGTGATAAAAAAAAAAAAAGAGAAAAAAAAAATTTTTTTTTTTAGGGGGTTTGGGTGTTTTTTTTTTTTTTTTAAGTGTATAATTCTCTTCTCCCCTCCGGCTGGGGTGGTTTTTTTTTTTCTTTCTGGGGGGGGGGGGGTTTTTTTTTTTTTTTTATAAAATTATTAAGAAAAAAAAAAAAAAAAAAATTTTTTTTTTTTTTTTGGGGGGGGGAGAGTTTTGGGGGGTATTAAAGAAAAAAAAAAAGGGGGGGGGGGGTATAATTTTATAAAAATTTTTTTTAATATTAAAAAAAATTAAAAAAATAAATATTTTTTGTTTGAGAAAAAAAAAAAGGATTTTTTTTTTTTTTTAAAATTGGGGGAAGAAAAAAAGGGAAGGGGGGGGAAAAAAATTTTTTTTTTGGGGAAAATTTTCTTTTTGGGGGGGGGGTTTTTTCACTCTTTGTCCCCCGGGGGGGCGGGGGAGGGGTTTTTTTAAGGGGTATTTTTTTGGGGGAGGAAAGGGAAAAGAGAACTTGGTAATAAAATTTTCCAATTTTCTGAAAAAGTGCAGTTAGAACCTTATCGTTCTGAGCCCGCGATTTCTGTAATTTGTAAAGAGTGTAAAATATTTTAGCAAAATAGCAATCAATTAGATAGTTATCATGCACCTGATCAGGCATTTGGATTTCTATGTCTATGGAATTATTCATTCAGAATTCATTCAGAATTCACCGGCCTAACTATAGTTCAATTTATTTAATAATTGGAAACTGTATAAACATTTCGACTTTAAATAATTCTGAATAAAATGTTATTCTGAAGAAACATGACAATAACATCTGTAACCCGTCAAAAACGATCATTTAGACCCGTTGCCCTCGTTTGAGATACGCCACTGCCTCTCCGATATAAGCCATCGGCTTGACGTGACACATGTGTGTAAATATTTTAACGAACCTACTCCTAAATTACTTACAAATTAAACGGAATCCCTCGACTTCACTTTGATACAGAATATTCAGTGTCAAAATTATTTTTGAATTATCGTCTGTGGTACGGGCCGTTTTTACATTCCATTAAGGCGGATTAGAATCGTAAAAATTAATGGGCCACGTAAATCTTCCTGGAGTAATACTTATATGCTTTACCCCTCAGATATTAGTTTTTATATTCATAAATATATAGTAAATCATACCTATAAGGTGGCACAAGGATCTATTTCTTATTACAGTGTTCACCTGTTGCGGGGTGGATTTTATCGCGTGACATGTCAAGGGGGGATCAAAACAAGAGCAATTTTATGATTTTTCTATGATTATATTACTTTTTTGTATACCTAGTAGTCTTATTCAAAAATTGTAGGGGAACCCGGGGCAGAACGGGGTACTTAACGTTTAAAATTATTTTTTAGCGAAAATTTACCAACAGATCCTTACAAATTCTTTTGTAGATTTTATTTGACGTTATCTCCAACGTTTGTTGCAAACATCTTTCATTAACACTTTTTCTCTATTTTATTATTTAGTTTTTTATCAAATTTTGCAATATTCCCCGTTGATATGAGTGTAAGTTGAAAATATCCCTCGTTACGAGTCCGCCGAAAAAAAATATGGTTGCCATTTAAAAAATGGGCAGTTATGTCATAGTTCGAAAACAAAAACGATCTTGAAATGGTTTTTATTTGAAAGATAGATACGCTGCTACGCACTATTTATAGGTATTAAAACAAATTTGTGATGGTGCGTCGACCAGTCCATTAACTGACGTCAAATATTGTTTTAAATATACGTGTATTACATAGCAAGATAGATATCGAATGATCTTCCCTAAAATATAAATACATTTTTTCACCACGACGAACATCGTTCGACGAAACAACTGTGGAAACATCTGATGCCATTAACTTTTTACGAATATTATTCAGTGGGTGCCAACTTTATTGATATGCCAACTTTAGTGATAATACTGATAACAGTATGTCTACTCCTTATGTTTGGTGTGTAGAGTAAAACTACCTGATAATGCTAGATACTTAAGGGGATTTCTAGTGTGATGCATTCAGAAAAATGATTATTTTTTTTACATTTTTAAATACTATGAATCCTCTAGAATAACTTGTGAAAACCATTTTACCGTAACTGCCTTAGAACCCGAGTAATTCTTATTTTTGTGATGCGTTTTCGAGTCGCGCCGCGCGTTCTGTCGTGCCGTGCGTCCTTCGCCGCGACGCTTTCGACGCGAATCTTCAGGCCAGAGCTGACAAGAACTCGGTGTCGATCAATTTTCTTTGAGTGTGACTGAAGAGGAAGAGGAGAGTTTGATGTATGGACCAGGCATCGCAGACTGAATGTAAGTAAATCGATCTCAAAACTTTAAACCATGTCTCTCATAACCATGTTTTTCTAAGTGGTGTGCAGTACTTTAGTATGTAAAAATTTTAGGCCTAGATTTTAACAAATTTAGGCTTAAAATGTTCGGAAGACATGTGATTATCGTCCCTACCACAATCACATTTTTCGCGGTATTAAAGGGAAAGTTACGGTTCCTTAAAGATGAAAAAACCGTGGAAATTTTGAAAATCGATTTTCAATTTCACGCCATTTCTACAATTTTTGAATTTTTTCTTTATTCTGGCAGGGACGATAACTACAATCTTCTAGTTTAAGAATCTAACAAAAATTTGTTTTGAGATCATTTGTACGGCAAAAACCTTGCACACCATGCAGCTGCGTTTTTTCGGTGGCGTCAACTTCAGCGACCTGCAGCGCCTCCATATATGTTTTTTTTTCACAAAATAATATTTTCTTATATTCCTTATATTTCAAATAAAAAAGTCGCAAAAAAGTTGTATAATGCTAACTATTATAGTTTTTCAAAAAAAAAAAAAAAGTTGCAAGCTTAGGTATGAAAAACAGGATATCACACTAGAAATCCCCCTTAAGAGGGTAGGTGTTTCACAACTTTTTTAGACTTTAAGTATAACGGATTGGGTCATTTATTATTATATTTATCAATTACGTTCTGTTATTGTATTTATTAACGAAAGCACACGTTTATGTCGCTCTAACAATAGTACAAATGAGTATTGAAAGTGACATAAACAGGTATTTTTTATATGTTCTTGCAGTCTAATTAAAAGTGACGTTTTTGTTTGCCCATTATAACAACATTGTTGATAATTTCTCTCCTCGCACTTTTAAGCCAGAAAAAGTTAAACACTCTCCTCTTCCATGTAAATTTCGAAATCGCGTACCCCACATCTCTCCTAGGACTTAATTTCGCTCAAAAGAAGCCTTAATGCACTCGATACACTGCGGATCTCCTCTGTGTGTACCATCTATCTCGCCCCCGTTTGAGGATCATCTCCGTTGCCGCATCAAAGTCGTCGTCGCGGTCTAATCCCTTTAAAGTAATCGCCCCCCGCACCCTGCCCGGCCTAGCGGATATCTGTTTTATGCTCGTCGACACTTGTTGCCGGCCCGAATTTATATACAAACATCGCTATAAAACGTATATTTCATCTCGGTCGCGAAGAAAAGTGACGGAGACAGAGAAAATATTAATATCCCCGGCAGGGTTCGAAGCATAAAAATGATAGTTGGCGGCGAGCTCGCAGATGTTTGATGTTGTTTTGTTTCGATTCGTTTTTGTTTCTGGTGCTCTATTATCGCGTTAGCGTGTACGTGGAAGAGACAAAGAATACGGTTTTGATTTGTGCGGTGCATGTCGTGTTTTGGTTACACGGAATAAAAACGGTGTAGGAGAATTTCTACATGTGTTTATATCGCAGCTGAGAAAGTATCGTTTGTTTCTTTAAGATTTTTTTATGGAAAAGTAATTCAAGACTTATTTATGTGACTTTTTATATGTACGATGTTAATCACTCAGAATTCAGTTCTCTCAATTCCATGATTCCTACGAGTTTTGCGTTCACCGCTTTTTTGGGAAAGACATCGAAATATATCGTAAGATTTTTTATCTTACGACGCACGGTTCCAACGACCGGTTTTCTTGGCCAAAACTCTTACGTTTGACATCGACATGTATTTCGGATTTCTATCGACCCAGGGGCACTACTGAGTATTTAGGATACTTTAATATCCGAATATCATCGTGGGGAATATTACCTATCCCTTTAAGTGTATTGCCAACCTTGTAGGGGCCAAAAGGTTGCTTTAAATACGAGTAATTATTTTCTTTTGTATCGTAAAGATCAAAACAGGTAAACGTTTGTTTTAAGCAAGACTAATTATAATTATCACTACTATTAAAAAAAGAAGAAAGGATGATTTATAAAAAGAATATTTAGTTTATTTTTTTATAATTTTGTCGATTGAAAATTTGAAAAAATAACCCATTTTTTTAAAAATGATTTAAAAAAAATGGGAAGGAAAACAAAATGGAAGGAAAAAGTGTCATTGGAAGCCCTTGTCACTGTCGCGTCTTATTACGTATCATTACAAGTCCATGTCGCTACCATCCGAGCCGTCATCCTTGTTGCTATCCATACTAAGTGATAGTTCTTTTAGCAGCTGGATCACTTCTTCACTAAGACTGACACTGAAATTACTTGTGGTTTTTCTTAGAGAAGAAATTACTGGATCCGATATCCTCGTTCATTGCTTTCCTCGAAAATGTTCTTGATTTGTTTTTCCTGTAGTGACAGAAGGCCTTCCGGGCCTCTTGAGCCTCTTGGGCCTTCTCTCAATATACCAATAGGAATAGTTTCTCGAATAGTTTCAGACCGCTACCGGCATCCATTAAAATTGACAGAACTCCGACATTTGCAAATATTAGAAAATGAAAATTTCAGGGCACTTAATCAGAACCTTAAACTATCATATTAATAAATAACTACGGTGGGGGAGAGCAAAGAATTTTTTATATCTTCAATTATTTAAAACGTTCCTACAAATTTCGTACGCTTTTCCATGTATACGTCGTGTGATACTTCAAATGCATTGGTTAAACTGTTTATATGGACTAAAGTGCTTCTGAAAACACCAATATACGATGGTTAACAGAGTGAAGTCGTTGTACCAAAGTATAAATGTGCCCACGTCTTGAAACACTGATGCAAATTGAATCCGTTTTCGTCATTAATTCTTAAGGTATAAAGGCGTGTACCGGGTGGGGCAAATTTCGATGTTTTTATAGGGTATCTCGGTAACTGTAAGGGGCTATGGAAAAAATGAACCCACCTTTCCTGACCCTCTTTTTCGAGATAAATTCATTGGTGAAAACCAGAATTTGCTATATCTTTTCGTTTTCGAGTTGTAAACGAAAATTGATTTTTTTGAGTTTTCGATTGGTGTCGATACCTCGGTTGTTTGTAAAATTAGAAGAAATCTGTTTGCATGTTCTACAGGCACTTTTTTAAGTAGAATAGGATTTCCTTAACAGATTTTTTATATCTTGTGTAGTTTTCGAGTTATGGCATAAACTTCTATTTTTTTAAATGGAAACCATAGTTGGCTATGATTTAGCTAAAAAGAGGATTTTTTTCTCTTTACAACTATATATAGTTTGTGGGGTCTATGATGAGTGTTTATGCGGAAACAGTTAAAAATTTTAATTTCTTGTATAGGTATACTTACTTTGTTTTTTCTTTGCAGGAAGAGTAAGTTTCTATAGTAACACATTGTTACAACAATGTTTTAATAATAATAACTGTTGCTATGGAAATTTACTCCTGCGAAAAAGTAACATAAATACATAGTAACAGTCGTATATAATGAATGGTATATTAAACTTAAATAACTAATTATGACATATTAGTGACTAATTAATAATTAATTATAACATATTCATAACAAAGAAAGTTTAACACACTTAACAATCAAATTTGTAAAATGTATGTAAAAAATACGATACAATATATTTTACAAAAAACAAAACTAGACAGATTAAAAAAATACGAGCATGATTATTTACCTAAAGTTTTCAAATTGTCGTCCGTTGTTTGCGATGCACAGTTCACATCGCTTTGAAAACACTTTTTGTTACATTATAGATGTGAATATTTGAAACGGAATTCAGACAGTCTATAAGATTTTCTCAGTTGAACCAGTGTATTATTTGTTTTTTGTATAAATTGCGTAATGGTTCCAAAAAAGAAATTAACGGTGAGAGACTAGACCGAGGAGGCCACTTTACTGGCCATTGTTCCCTATCCATTCTCCCCAAAATAGTATTTAAAATCGAGATTAAATTAGTATTATGGGGTGGTGCCCCCTGTTGAAAAAATACATGTCGTCTTTCGTTAAGTGGCAAGTTGCTAAAATTCTTCTACTATGTGGTAGTTTATCATATTGTAATACCGTTGACCATTTAAATTGTCATCATAAAGTTGGTAAGCTATCGGTTATATATAGGGCACACCATACACTAAACCGAAACGTCCTTGATTTTGAACATCAACAGATGAGGATTATCTTAGACCAATGGCGGTTGAAAATCCGGCACTTCGACTTTCAAAGAATTTTTAAAAAATAATTGTCTTGCTCATGGAGGTACTAATTGCAGAAATCCGTCGCTCAGGATCAGTTGGAAGGAGCTGTTGTTGTTTCCTTATTGTATAAGGTCTAAATTTGTGTTTTTTTAAAACTGAAAGTGCTCTCGAATAAGCCTTCAATGCCTACTGAAATTGAAGGATTTACGACTACCAAATTTATGGCAACATCCTCAGCATCTTGAATACGAAATTTTTTGCTTGTTTATTAAATCCTCGTATTCAACGAGGTTTTCTTTTAGTCTACCAAAGATGGACATATTAGGTTTCTTTTTCAGGGTAGCGATTAAAAATGCTTGATGCACTTCAGAATTATATCCATTTTGAATCAAACCCAGCATATTAAACTTTTCGTAATTTTGATACGCCCGCGCCTTTCTTTAAGAAACTTTAAACTATAATGCAAGCAAAAACCAAACATAAAAAATAATCAAACAGTAATGTGTAACTGTGTATTTACCCCAATCCAACTGTTTTTTCAAAAACAGGCGCTACTCAAAAGAAATTACTATACTTCCTTTATTAGAAAACATATGTTTTTAACTGCAAAAACAGACCCCACACTATATTCGTTTAAAGAGAAAACAACCTCTTTTAGCTAAACATAGCCAACTATGGTTTCTATTTAAAAAATAGAAGTTTATGCCATAACTCGAAAACTACACAAGATATAAAAATCTAAGGAATCCCATCTACTAAAAAAGGCCTGTAGAACGTGCAAACAGATTTCTTTTTTAACAACGGTAGACCCGAACCAAAACAATTTTTACACGAAACGAAAAGATATAGCAATCTGGTTTTCACCAAAATTTAGAAAGAGGTCGGGTGGGCCATTTTCCATAGCCCTTACAGTTACCGAGATACCCTATAAAAACACGAAATTTGCCCACCCGGTACAGGCCCTCATATAGACGAATTTAAATGTCCTGGACATTTAGCGTTCAAAATATAACATCGACATTGCCATTTAAAAACTTTTATTTATTTGAGTTTTGGCCAAGAGAATCGGTAGTTCGTCCTCGAAGTATACCATGGAATCGATCACGATTTTTAGAGCTGTCTCCTTTTGGAGCTGTCAAGTTCTGTTTCCATTATTAAGAAAATTAAATATGGTAATCACGGCGGAACAAAAAGCTCTTATGATTGATTTAGTTACTTTAGAAATGGTATATGCGTCGATGGCTAGTGGGTTTATTCAACACGGGATACCTTTCAGGATTTTCAAACAGAATTGTGAATAGAAGGGAAGGCAGTGGAAGTGGAAGAAGAAAAAAGTTGAAGTGAGGAATTGTTAATGAACAACCATAAACCCCTATTCGGCGTTTAAGCCATCAAGTAAATATATCGTACGGAACCTGCAATACATTTGTGGAATATAACCTGTATTATACCTACATGCAGGCTCATCGTCTAAACTCAGTTCAAGAATTATTACCAAACAACCGCAGCGAATGCAATTTGATGGCTATAATGAAAACGCTTTAAGAATGTACAGTTTTGATTATCCGCATATCTTTATAGAGAAGCCTCTGCATTCTCTCTGACATCTTACATATTTTGGAAGAATTTTTAGAAGACCGAATCATTAGCCGTAATTTACTAGTCAAGTGACCACCACTGTGACTTCTTTTTGTGGTCACAGATTAAAATTCATTATTCAAAACCCTTTCCGAAAAAAATAAAAATTACTATTGGTTGATGGTAAAAATACCATAAAAACAACTTTGGTTCTTCGTACCACTATATTTTCGAAACAATAAATTACGGATTTTGTTTAGCTTCCATTTAATATTCGTGAGCAACTTGGACGGACTGGCGCTCTGGTGAATCACAAGCCTGAACTACCCTTTCGCTTTATTTCGAGGCAGGCAGCTGCTGAGGATGGCCGCGTATAAATAGAAACGGGGCGTACCAGTTATACAAATGGCATTCCTTGGCCGCAAAAGTTGGCATTGCCGATGCCGCCTCAAAATGTTTGAAGGGGATGAAGGAATAACTAGTGTCAATTTAAATGAGGAATGTGAGAGTAAAGGTATTGATAAGTATTATAGTTTTTAGGTCATGTCTATTTTAAGATATGAACTGAATAGGTTTCAGTATTTTTTTTTAAATCGTTGAATTACAAAATTATGAATTGTGTTCTCAATTTTATCACCACATTGTAGAGATAGTGAATATTTACTATCGTTTAAGTGTCGTGTGCTGTTTTCAACAATTTATTGTTTCAGAGGAGATTTTTTTACCTTTAATTATTGAATTTTGAATTAACGAAATTTATAATTAAATTGTGTAGACCCTCAATATTTTCTCTTGAGCATTGCCAATATATTTTTTCTTCAGGAAAGTTTCTGACATTTTTTTTTATTTTCATCTTTGAGAGACTCCTTTAATTCTTTAACTTTCGAGGCAGACACAATAAAACAAATTTACAGGAAGGGATAGAAGAATACCAGTTTAGTAACGCTGTGCAAGTATCATGCCTCAGTTTCGTTCAATGTTGCTTGAGGTTTAGGCACTCTTTTCAATAATTCGACTGAAACAATTACATTCATATTGGCATTATAGAGGATAAATCTGACGACTTTGAAAACCAGTTGGGTGTCACCAGGCCAGAATATTCTAAAAACTGTTGTATTTGATGTTGCTGAAAGATGAAATTTGAACGAGCTTTCAGATACAACTTACCGGGGGTTGCAGTTAAACTATGTCTGCTGAATACTATGGGTGGCGTACTTCCTACACATATAGTCCTCACACCATAGTCCTTGAAATAATGTTTGTATACCGTTACATGGCAAAAGTTCAATTTCGCCTCTGACCTCGAAAGCCAAATCTAGGTTCATCACTGAAGAAAATAGAGCTGAACACTTGGTTTAATTGGAATCTAAACCTCACATTCTTGCATAACTCTGATCCACAGGCAATATTCTCTACATTCTCGTAACCTTGAAGCTGTTTTCCACAATCTTCTCAGTATATCATGCACATTCAAACTTCTCTCATACCAATAATTTACCCCTTTTCAAATTCATATCACAGTGTAAAACGACTTAGTGCACGAACTCGTGGAATTCTCTTCGTACATTTGCATATTGAAACATAAATATAAATCAGCAAAAGGTTGGTAGAAGGCCGTGTACTGGATGTTGCATTTTTTTTGTTCCCCAGTATGTTGGTTCTTTTTTTCTGTATTTGTTCTACAGCAGTTTCGACGCCACTGTCCCTACTCCGATGCCTAAATTAATGATTACTTTGCGAAGCTCGAGTGAATTCCTTGACAGCATAGCAGAAAAAAACTTCTCGTTCAACAACAAATATTCTAACAGACGTACTACCTCCTGCGCTTACGTAGCTATTTAGCTCGACGATTAACAATCGAACGTTCCGGAAAGTAAACGGTGCTCTTCAGCTGTTTATTGTGCCCTTTGTACGCTAGTTTTCAGTCAAATTTAGCGAGCAACCTTTTGAGAACGCTTTTGCAATTTCGGTTAATAGCCGCGAAGTTGTTTGGAAATCGCTGATGAATGGAAAAAGTTTCGTGCTCGACTAGTTTCCGCTTTATTTAGTCGGGAACGGAGAGTGATTTGTACGTTAGAAGGGGCTGTTTAGGGCTGTTTAGTTGACAAAAATGGGTGGTGCGGGCTGCTCAAAATGCAACAGCAATCTTCCAGAGAATAAATGATTTAAAAAGGATATGGACTTCGTATTGTCGAAATTCGTGGGTAACAGAGATAACGAGAGAAAGATAACAGAGGATTAATTAGTTATTTTTTGGACATAAATTACTTATATAATAAATCGCACCAATAAAATTCACATTCTCCCTCCAGGAATCATTACGATTGTGCAGGGAGAATACACATGGCAGGAACAATACGTAGGATACAAAACCAAACCCTGTGACAGGTGTCAATTGCCACAGGCAGGATTCGAACCGCCGCCGCCGATAATAGCTCTCGAAGTAATCGACATCTTCCCACCTGGCGATTTACCCACTTAGCTATCGCCGAGGCTATAATAATTAAATACATTTAAAATGTACTTAGTCAAAAGTAGTAGATAAAAAATGGTGTCATAAATAAATTATTGAGGTAAAACTGAAATGGCATAAGAAATATGGTAGTGTGTCAGGAGAACAAAAATCAGTCAAGAAGGCAAGAGAATAAGAAAGCAATAGTGATTTTTGGTCATCGCCATCTATATAGGTTTGTAGGAAATCTTCCATGGGCCTCAGAACCGACCTTTCATCACGCAATTTTGACCTAGAGGTCAAAGTATAATCATGACTCATGACTACGATGATCAATATCGTTGTCCCATAGACATAGACATGAATAATTTAAATGTTATCAACGTTTTCAAACATGGATCTACTTCCTCGCGGTATATCTCAAGTAAAAGTAACAAATCTGTTTTTGAAAATGTTGACAAAACGTCTTTTAATATCGATTACGTTGACAATTCATCTCTACGACAATTATACTGATCATCGTAATCATAATTCCAAGTACAATCACATCTGCATCATCAGTTTGAACCTCGAGTCTAGTACAACTTTGAACCCCTTTCATGATAGGTCACATCCGCTTTCAGTTTTGAAGTACTTCAGAGTTTCTTTAGAGCATATATTTCCAAAGTGGTCCATATGGACCCCCAAGGGTCGATTTAGACTTGCAGGGGGTCTATGTCAACGAGAAAAGAAAGGGGTTGCGTGAGATGTAAATGTGTGTCATCAACATTTAAACTTTCTGTATATATCTTATTACACCTAACAAAGATTGTATGTATATAACACTTACAATAGACATTATTGAAGAAATTACTTTAAATCCTATCTATGTATAAAAAACAATTTCAAAGTGAGCAGCACTGTATCAGCTGCGCAAAACATATTTTATGTTAATACGTTTAGGAAAATTCAGTAGGTATAAGACAGGTAGGAGGTCCACGAAAAACGTTTAGTGGTCTACGGTGCAAAAAACTTCCCTCTCTTTTCTCTCTCTGCTCGGAACCTCTGCTTTAGAGTGTCCTTCAAATCTAAATAGGTTGTGTGATTGGTTTCTCCAACGAATCGCTTATTTTCCAAGTAATTCATTTCCTGTCTTCATTTCTACACATCTAAGAGAGATATTCTTTACATTTTATCTTACTGCGAGGTAAAAAAAGGTATGTAGAAAAAAATCGACAATAGACTAAATCGATAAAGAATTAAAGGTGGTTGTCACGACAATATGAAAGTAGGAGAAATCAATCCATTTGTTTTTATTTAAATTAAAAATGTAGTATAGTAAGTAAGTATTTATGATAAGGGTAAGCTACCCTAAATTAGACGAAGTAGAGGACTGCTCATATTTAATGTATAATATATTTTGAACAGTTGAAAACCAAAAATCGTATTTTACATTTTTGAAGAGCAAAGCATAATTTTTGAACCATCAAATATATTTCCTGGCATTAATCTTTCCTTGACATTAATAGCAAATGAGGTGATCTTGTTGCTTTAATTTTAAGTTTATCGTCTACAGGATAAATTAGGATAACCACCACCACCAAATTGTTAATTAAAAAGTTCTTAAAAATAAGACATTAATAAAAAACTGTATTTAATTTTATATAACTTCAGTGTCAATATAGGAGCCACGTAAGAAGCTACTGATTTACCTAGAGTGAGAGACGGGGCAGCTTAAATGAAAACAAGAATAGAAAATGTGTATGTATTAAAAATCTGACAAGTGGCAAAACAATAGAGTAGTTTGCACCTTGCAGCCTTAATGGACTCTCATCACTGCTTCCATGCCTTTTAATAGGAAAATTAATTTCAACCTATATTTCCATCACCTGTACAAGTCCGTCAGAAACAAGGCGGTAGAGCTTCAGCCTAAACTGCCAAAATACAGAGAAAAAGAACATGCTGACCACCCGCAGTGAGCAGATGATCTGCCGGTTGCCGGCGTTTCAACTAAATGGAAATATGGTAGAAAATGTTGATGTATTTAAGCAGTTTGACCAAATCTGGCAAGTGACAATAAAAAATAGGGTATGCTGCACCTTGCAACCTTAATGGACGCTTCGCTGCTGCCTTCGTGTCCTTTAATAGTGACATTAATTTCAAAATTCGCCTGGACGCAAAGCCCACCGGCTTACGCGTTTTACAGCGGGCTGATCCTCCATTTGCTACGTCCAGCCCTTTGCCGGACGTACCCTATCGGATCCAAAGGGCTGCGTCACATAAAAACATAATGCCTAGCGGAGCCGAGAGCGAACCGAATTTTCCCGTATTTTTTTACGGGGATTACCGGCTCGAGCCCGAAGATGTCATATTTATATATACGGCAGAGGAAAGCAAAGTTGGCGTGTAAGGCTACAGATTTTAGGACGCAGTTGTGTTCGAAAAAACAGGCCGAAAGGCCGTCCCAGGAGAAATACGTGGATGGCTGATCCACCGGCCTCAGAGGGCTTAGTACGTCACCTGGTCTGATGTTAGTCCACGAGATGGAAAGTACACGGAGAAAAGAGTTTATTTGAAATGAAAATCAACGTTATTTGGAGTTTACCCCATTGAACTAAAAAAAATGTTGGATTGATCAAAAACAATTTGTAGCACACAAAAATCTTTTAAATTAAATATAATTATATGGTGAAATAACAAAAAGTCTTCAAATTATTACGTGGATTCGATCCTGCAAGTCTTGAATTATTAAGTACTCTTGGAAGTGTCAAATCTGAATTTTACTATTATTATGAAAATTACATTACTGTCATAGTCATCGCATAAAAATAATACAATACATAATAAAAAAAACAGAATAGAGAACCTAAAAATTAAAAATTAAAACTAAATGAGTGGCTACCTCTACTCTACCTCTACTCTCAAACTTCTCTTTCTTTTTTTTTCTCTTTTCTTCACAGAATTAAAACATTGGTGAGCACTTGAGCACCAGGGTGCGAAATCAGCGTAAACTTGGGGAACTCAGCTACCGTATTTGAGGTAGAAATAACTGCAATATCCGCTTGTGCGCAGGAGATGATATCCTTGAGGAAGCCTTACAATTTGTGTAAGGCCTCCTGATCATCTTATTTAGAGGATACAGATTACACAGGTCTACAAAAAAAAGTTATGTCTTTGCGATGAGACCCATCATTTCCTATGTATTTTGATGCACTGAAACCAAATTTGGCAAAAAAAATTTTCTACCGCATCATTTTTTTCTCCACCCCCATATAACCCCCATAAACTCTTATAGAGGAAATTTAAAAAAAATAATTTATTTTTATATTTTTGGGTCGCTGATCACGAATCTGAAGTCAATAATAAATTTCGACTTAATGATAAGCTGTCAACAAGCTGTCAAATTTCACTAAAAAGTAAAAAGTTGATATTAAATGCATATTATTAAATTTTTTGGGTTGCTGATTATGATTCTGAAATTAAAAATGAATTATGTCAAAAATCATTTTTCACCACAGAATCGTAATCAGCAACCCAAAAACTTAATAATATGCATTTAATATCAATTTTTTACTTTTTAATGAAATTTGACAGCTTGTTAACAGCTGTCATTAAGTCGAAATTTATTCTTGGACTTCAGATTCGTGATCAGCGACCCAAAAAAAATCAAAGTAATATTCTTTTTTTATAAGGTCTTAATTTCTATGTGAGAGAAAAAATTTTTTTGCCAAAATTTGGTTTCAGTGCATCAAAATACACAGGAAATGATGGGTCTGATCGCAAAGACAGAACTTTTTTTTTGTAGACCTGTGTTATCTCTGATAGCCAAGCAGCACTCAAGGCCCTGAAAGCAATATAAATACATTGCCAGGCAGTTAAAGACGGTATGGATTAGGTAATACAACTTTGCAGTAACTGCAACTGCAACAAATTTGCGGAACACAACAGTATCACTCTCAAGTAGGTGAGAGGACACCAAGGCTACGAAGGGAGCGAAAGAGCGGACTTTCTAGCAAAGAAAGAAACTGAGGTTGAACTGACAGGCCTGAACCCACCTGCGGTCTGGCCTACCGAACAGCCAGGAGGGCAATAAGGGACCTATTAAGAGAAAAACATATAAGTATTTCTTACTGGGGCGAAAGTCCCAGGGTTGAGACAGCCATGGATGTTTATTGGCGAACCATCCTGGGGACAAGTCAATAAACCTTATAAAACTGGGTAGAAACCAGCTGAGATGGATATTAGGACTGTTCACAGGATACTGCCCACACATGCGACATCTCACCACAATTGGGATGAAAATGTTCCCGGTTGCAGGAGGTGTGGAGAGGAGGAAGAAACCCCCTTCCACATATTATGCGAATGCCCAGCAATGGCAGCTGTTAGTCATTCGAATTTTGGGGCTACAACAATAGAACCAAAAGAAGTAACAGACGCTCCGTTAGAAACTGTCCTTAAATTTATTAAGGAAACAGTACTAATGGAGCTACTAGCCCACAATAAGCATCGGCTTTAATGCACAGAGCTCGCACCTATCCCATACGTAATTGTAATAATTGTAATTGGTGAGCACTTGAGGGGAGTTGTTAATCTCTTAGTGAACAGCTTAAGTTTAACAGTAAAGTTTCACAGCTTCAGCTATAGACGGTTTCTGTTAACAAATGATGAATACAGTCAATAATATTTATCTATAATCTAGAAGACGTAATGTAACCAATTTCTTTCATACATCTCGCCTAGGATAATATTTTCTCCCATTCGTCGTTTAAAATCCTCTCTGCCTGTCACATGAATTTCGTACTTTATTTCGTGCCGCAAAACCGACTCCTACAGTCTACCAATATCTTTACTACTATCGACCCATTCAGCGTCCGCTAATGGCATAAGCAGAGTCGTAAAATAGGTGCTCGCAAATAAGATATAAAATAGTTTCTGAAATAAATTTTATATACGTACTCGAAAGATATACGACGGTTACTTCCCCTGGAGGTGTCTCTGGCGCCGACAAAGACAATTCCAGAAAATTCCACTGGATACATTTTATATTCAATGTTATACATACATACGTTTTGAGACAAGTAACAGAATAAAATAGTATATTTGTTACAAAATGTGCTTTATAAAAATTGAATCCTGGAACACATTGTTAGTTATTTGGAGACTACAGTTATACAATAAGTACAAATGCCTTCAAAAGTTTAAATTTGTGAATTCGAATACTTTATTACATACTTAAGCAACGTCATCAAGACTATAATTGTGTATAAAGTACGTCAACGTTCTCATTTGAAAACAACCGTCTTCATTATCTTGATTATTGATTTGTCTCTAATTCTCGTCATATGTAAATGCAGTTCTTGCTACAAGCAAAAATAAGATACATTTTTTTGTGGTCTAAATAAATCTGCTAATATTCCGTAGTTTCTTTTACCACTTTCTTCGTATTTTTATTTACCACGTATGTGTACGTCGTTAATTTAATTGTATAGAGCTGAATTTTTTTAAGTTCCAAAATAAGTTTAAATTTATTATACCAAGTTCAAAGTTTTATCCACACGGTTGCACTAATCGGACTCTAAATCAGAAACGAACTCGCAAATGATCTTGTTTTCTTTGCAGGTGGGGTGATCGACTGGCGGAACGATTTTAGATGTCAGTTTAAATTACATATTTATATGGTGTGTATTTTCCTAATTAAATAATCGATATTTTTTTACGATAGAAACGATTATGTCCTGTTTAATGTTTAGGCATTTCTGTGGTTGTATGTAGAGGATAGTTTAAGGTCCTTTGATCGAGACAATATTTTTTCTATAGTGAATAGATTTTTAAGTTTTCGCTTACAAAGCAAATGTGTATTATTTGTGAGTACGATTTGTGTCCACAGACGTCACTTCTACAGCTACACAAACACGATAGAAAATTCATGCAGATTGGAGACCAATCTAGGATTTACAATTCTTTGCTGCATTGAACGACTTTCACGGAAAAAGGAGGTCGATTTTGCTGCACTTAGACTTTAGGGGGCGTTCAAGTATTACGTAACGCGATTTTTGACCCTCCCTCCCCCCATATAACGCTCTGTAACGTTTTCTGTACCTCCTCCCCCTCCCTAAACGTTACATAACAACCAAGTGACAATTTTACCTAAAAGTCACAATTATGTTGCGCAAAGTACCGGAAAGTCGCTAAAATACCTTTGTTATTGTTTTAATCACGTTTGCGGTAATAATAAACAAAACAAGATATTTCTAACTCGCAATACGTGCGTATGTTGTTCATTTTATTTATTCATATTGTTATTTAATAAACAATCAGACATAATGATATAAGCATTTGCTTAAGTTTAAAATATGTTAAAACGGGCTCAAATTGTTCTAATAAACTCTTACTACTAATCTTATTTTTAATTATGCCGTTTTCCTGACTTTGCCCTGTCTTTACATACATTTTTTGGCTTCTTCCACCTTTGTTCTTCTCATGCATTCTCCTATTTTAGCTTTTTTTTTTCTAATAAACTTAAAATAAAATAACATGTTTATTTTAACCTTTGGCAATGCATTTAGAAACGGATACAATAGAGGAATTCCCCGTAAAACATAAACGAAAAGGGTTGCCAACTTGGGAGATTTTAATTCCCTAGTTTGTTATTTAAATAAAAAAAAAACAATGTTACTTATCGCGTTGTTCGAACCCCCTCCCGCCCCTGTAACGCATCGTAACGTTTTACAAGACCCCCCTCCCCCCAAATTACGTAATACTTGAACGCCCCCTTACTAAGAATCTCTATATAATTATTAATAATTTCGCTGTATCCGTTATTTATGTTAATTTTCTCCGCAAATGGATATTCACAAACAGAACATATCGTTTAACTCCTGCTTATATGGAACATATTTTACTGCCATATTGGTATTACACCACTGCACCATTAAACGTTAACAAAACATTTATAAGGTAAGACACCGATTTATTATACGTAGATAATTATGTGGGCTAGTGCGGCCCTGCAATGATCCTCACATTGGCGATGCCTACTCATAATCGTGAAATAATTTTAACCGAAAAAGGGTTGATGACCTCACTACCCCTAACAGCACTATCATTCATAACCTGCTGCAAAGTTTTTTTATCGATTCCGTCTATCACATTTTCAATTTTTCACGTTTTCATTTCCTACGCCGCCGCAAAACGCCATAAAACACTGTCCGGACCGAACCGTAAATACATCAAAAACCTATCCGCGTCCGTTATGGAATGCGATATACCTGTGTTGGGACGCTATTTTTACGCCGCCGTATGTCTCCCGTAAAAATATCGATAGTATATAAAATGTAACCGAGTTCGGGGGCCGTAAACGTGGAAGTACATATTGATTCTGAGAGTCCGCGAGTTCCTGCAGTGACGGTCGTAAAGGTACGGGCGCTTTTATAGTCGCCCCTCGAGGGTTGTAGGTCAAGAGGGCCGACGGCTTCTAAACGACGCATTCGCCTTCAGGGGTTAGGTGGGTTTGAAAATTTCAAAAATCGATTTTTTTATTAAATAGTACAATATGTTTAAAATATTCTCCTATTATTATAAAAATTTCAAATCGATCCGAGTGAAATTCTAAGAGATAGACCCCTTCGGAAGTTCCGCCTATCAGGCCACGTCAGTGCAGCGCTTCGCAGGTATTGTCGATTTCAGACAAGAATGCGCCCCCTAGGCTTGTGACAGTCGATTACTCGCTTTCTCCATGTTTGTTTACGTTTGCCAGTTTTATGGTGCCGGAATCGATGATTCTACGTAAGTTAAAAAAATTTTTTTTTTGCATGTTATTTCAATTTAAAACTTTAAACGTGTTTATCTCAAAACTCAATTTTTTAAGTCGGTGGACACGATTTCTCGAAAAATTATGAAGCGATTTTGTTCACACTTTGCACACATCTTTGAAATAACATTATCTAGTCATTAAACGAAGGATTTTTTTTATTATCACAACTAATTTTTTCGAGCCAATACATGGCGAAAATTTGACCAAAAAATATGTTTTTTTGTTCAAAGTCTGTCAAAAATTCAGTTTTTTGTTTTATTTTTTTTCCTTCGTCCAATAACGAGATTTATCCATGTACTAACGAAATATTTTTCATTTTTTGATTTTGGATGAACCAATAATGAGTTATGCTGTCCATGGCAAGAGCATTTTTTTTTGAGACGTCAAAGAGATGAGGTACCAATGGCTGAGTTTTCCGGAATTTTTAAATAAAAATTTCACAAAATACTGTTTAAATATGTATATTTGACATGCTGAATTGTTTAAATAAAATAATGATTGTATATATTAAAAAAAAATAGTAAAAGTACCCTTTTTTTGAACCTCTGAAACCCACCTAACCCCTTCAACGTAGTTTTCACCAGAATAGAAAGTACGCACTTTCTTCCTTCATTTGAGAACGGAAAAAGCACATTTTCAGAATTCTAAATCTATACTAATCTAAATGGAACTAATTTTCACGTACTCGTACAGGACCGCCTTGACAATTAAATAAGGTTATATATTTAAGATTTTTTTTCTCGGCCAACTTTGATGACGTCCCTTTGGATGGCTCGTTATATTGACCCATGCTTTATCTCGATTATTTTTGGCGATTATTTTGGGGTTTATCAAACCTTATATATAAAAAATCTCGTGTCACGGGGTTTGTTGTCGCACGCCTCCAAAACGGCTCGACCAATTTTTATGAAATTTTTCATGTATATTTGGTAGGTATGAGAATAGGTCGTAAAAAAATATTTCATACTGCTAGGTAATTAGGGTGTCCCTATCCAGAAAAAAATATATTTTTTGACAATTTTTTTTTGATTTGGCATCAAAAAATAACTATAACCCCAAATTTTCACCCTCCTACCCCCACCCTCCCTTTTTTTTATTCACTAGAAATAATTTACATGGCAGAACAACGTTTGCCGGGTCAGCTAGATTCTTTATAATATACCATTAAAAAACTCAATGAACGACACGTTTTCGAGATTTCTGGAACAGAAAGCACACTTCTTTGACAGTTGGCGACAATCAATCAGGCCTATGATGTATCATTTGACGTTATTTATAACAGTGATGTTATAATTCGTGTCCAATCAGGAATATCATTTTTAAATAATCCCGATTGGCTGAAGCTGTTAACAGCGGTGCTATAAATAACGGCAAATGATACATCATACGCCTGATTAGCTGCAGATAACTGTTAGTGACTAACAAATCAGACGACATTTTTTTGTCATAATACAGTTTTCTATTAGGTACATTCTACTGAGACTGTAAGTGTGAACTTGAAATATATGTTATTCCTCCGTACCCCAACGTGGAGGAAGGTCTATGTGGAAGGTTTCCATATATCACGTTACGTGCCATACAGAATACGGATTGCTTTCGTTTTTAGATCCTGAAAATGATAAAAAAACATTGCATTATTATGGACGATATTTAAAATAAGAAAAGCTCCATGGACACTGTTTTATTTTCCAATCTTCGTACCAGTCTCTGATACAATAATAATTAAATTAAACATGCAAGCTGTGTTGCTCCAGTTGTGCGACTATAGATTCCAAGGTGTAATGGAACTACTCAAATTAGTATTTCACTTAAGACCAACTCTTTATCTTGACATATACAAGGTCTCTACCTTTATTTATGTACAAATACATATAATTGACAAAGGATTCTTGGGTATGTTGGACAAATAACGAACCACTAATTTTCTGCCGACGTTTCGTCCAATTTACTCAGACTTTCTGAAGGCTCAATTAGTGTTTAAAAATCCTCATTTTTCAAAATAATCAATTAAACTTTTTCGATTTTATTTAAAGGGCATCAAAAACTGCTTCTTCTGACCCTACCATCGCTTTTAAGATTCAACCCCATGGCCTGCTACGATTTTTTTATATCACCGAATTTTATCGATTTTCTTGAAAAAATGAGGATTTTATAAATTTGTATATAAAGAAAAATAGAAATCCTGTATACGTAAATATATACACGTATTTTTTAGGTGGAACATTTTTACATATTTGAAAAGTATTGTTTTTGTGATTGGATTGATATATAATTGAGTAATATATTATATTTTGGTATTTATGAATAAATGGAGCCCTTACCAGATATGTATTCTTTGTATTAAGTTGGCTAAGAAACTTATCTCTATAATTAGAAAAAAATGCGTTGCCAAATACACATTTTCTAATAAATAATAAAAATTAAGATAAATAACAAAGATTTTTTTTCTTAGTTACGAACTTTATTTTATAATATTTAAGAATATTTTGATCCCCTACATTTTGATCCCCTACCTACCTGACCGGTAAATTGTTCTAGGCAAATTTTACGTACAATGCACCTAAAATACCTTTGCCACTGGCTGTAAGATGCAAAACAGTAGGCAAAACCTGAAATTTATTGTGTAAATATAAGTTGTGTAGTACCTACATCAAATATATCAAATTCGTGTGATTGCCATTACCTAATCCTAGCATATTAGGATTTTTGCCTTATTCTGAACGGGCATTCTTTAAAAGGCAATATTATTTGTATTCAACTCAGTTCAGAAATTCGTAAGTCAATTATTTGCGTCAATCTATTGGCGCAAAAATTCATTATGGTTTCAATAAAAAAATTTAACTTGCCTATAAAAACATGTAGGCCTGGAAAATTTCTGAAACCTCCAGTAGATTTAGAATATCTGTTATATTTATAGTACATACCACTTTTCGTTATATTTACTTTTTTTCAGTATATTTCAGGAACGGTGCGATGTATCGTCACTTTGTTTTCACTTTCATATTTTTCAATGTCATAAGAATGCACAAATTTTTCTTTTTTTGTAAAATAAGCAGTTCTGTATCTCTTTTAATTTAAAATACACTTTACTACACTTTAAAAGTACCTACACTTTAATGACCACCGTGTATATAAGGCTATAAGGCTAATCAGGTTTTATGTCTTGTTTCAAGAGGGCCACTTGTGGAATTTTTATTCGATTCTTAGAGTTAGGCACGGACAAGTAACTTACAAACACCCAATTTGATAAATCTTTGACCGATGGTGGAAGCGCGCCACGTCTTTCAGAAGTCCAGGGACCCGTGAAATATTTAGTATTCCTATGTCGAGCTTATTCTACTTTAAAATGAACAGTGGCACCAACTTAACTCTATTTTGTCAGACACGAGTGGTATTGCAGAAGTAGATGCATAAATTTAATTATGGTACATATACATATGTGGCGGAATGACAAAGTTGACAGACGCAAATGAAAATATGTATTTTTCGAAGAAAATTAATAGGGGGTACAGAGATACACTGAATAAATAAAACAATCAACTCGGAAGACAGTTATGTTTGTTTTTATAAACACAAATAATCACAAGCACTTCTTAGCACGTGAAAATATACCAATTGATAAATATTGAACATAAAATGTAGGCTACTGGGATATCAAACAAAATTACAGTGATCGCCAAAATGTTTCATCAAATGCAAAAAATTTTGCTTCATAATTTTTTGGAAAATAAATTATACAAGTTGTGTGCGATGGCTACCGAGCCAGTTTTTATTATTTTTATTACACCTTGCTAAAAGACCTAAATTATTATCTATTAAAAGTAAGATTCAAAGATCCAGTGGGTCTGATTGAGTATCTGATTGAGTCTGATTGAGCAACTAGTAGACGTCGCTCCCGGGAGCACACCACTAACGGTGAGTCCATTAAACTAAAGTAGAATGAGAATAATTCCCGTTCAGTGTTATACGTAGAGATATGAATCAGGTGAGCCGCAACAGAGTCGAACTCATGCCACCATTATTACAAAGAGATAATTCTTATTATTACAACCAGATAATAACACGTACGATGTTTTCCTGTTTCAATGGGATACTTGTTTCCAAAATAAGTGTTTTTGGCAAATGAACATCTAATATTTAAAGGCAAATTCATCAAAAGTAACATCAAATCGGTTATAATAAAACTGAAATTATATAATAACAGACGAAAAATAAAACAAATTTTATGGGTTTTTATGGGTAAGTTCTTTGAAGTGTTTTTCCGTATCACTGATATTACCTCACCTAAGTACGGCTCCGTCGTGTAATAGTTAGTCCCCTAGTATGTGTATTCGACTATTCATTATTGTATTATGATGTATTTCTGTAACTATCGACCTTGTAACAATAGTGACCTGAGTCCGACTCTGTTGCGACTCGCCTGATTCACATTTCTAGTTACACTTTATCCGAAGTTACAAATCTGAATTTCGACCTTATTAGGTCTCATCAGTATGATATATCTGACGAAGAACAACAATGAACAAGAGTCTCGGCTAATATTCTCGCCAGGTGAATATTACCGCTGTATTCACCAGGCGAGAATACATTTCGATTATTGTATTATGCCGACAAAAATATGAGATTAAAGAGATTTTTCCTTATGTTTGTATGTGTATGCTTTAAATATCAACAGTATTTAAAGTAAGTATGAGTATAATTCACTTAAAACACCGTATATCAGAGAATTTATATTTCTACTCTATTTTATGTACATATGTTACGAAATGTAGTTTTATAATCTACAACACTAGCAACACTTTTATTTGTATTTCAAATTTATAAATATATATTGTTCTACGAGGTTAAATTTTCCAAAAAGGGAAGAATCTCTTTTTACAAAAGGGATTTCTGTGAAACTACAATTATTCGCTCCGTAATACCCTCTTAAGACCTTATACCTCCGACACATTTAATTTGTATTTAGAGAGCGTTCCTCAGACGAAGAGATTTTTTCAGAGCCGCATATGGCCTCGATAGCGATCAGGTTTTCCATTAAAGGATTAATCAATCACACCGGAGCTTTTTTAGTCTTTTTTATTGGCCTTATCTCCTTTCCTCGCCACCCATTGATCTGTTTAAGGCCGGCAAACGCTTCAGCCTAACAAGGCTTTATTCGCGTTTTATGACACGCCGGGGATGCAAATGGGAGGCCTCATGAATTTTTCGAAGTGCCGGTTGAGATTTTTCGGAATTGGATTGCCCGCTGGGACTTTGTCGAGTGAGTTTTTCAAAAAATAAAAAAAATAAATAAAGAAACTTCATACACATGAAGCAAGAAATAAAACTAAAATGGAAAGGGGTATAGAGATATATAATTTGTGGCGTAAAAAACAATAAAAATTAAAATCTTGAAGTGTCGACTTTTTAAGTAACAAAAATGTTCTTCCTGTAGGTATCTGTGCAATACTTACATATGTACCATGACGAGGTCTGGAGCTGATTTTGAGCGTAATCGGTTGAGGGCTTGGGGAATAAATGGGGTTAATATATAATTTTTTCTTATTTATAGGAAAGTCCGAAAAATGTTTTTTTTTTTAGATTAATGGAGTGAGGGGTTGAATGGGTTGAGAAACTAAGTACCTATTCAAAATAAGTCAATCCAAAATAGATCATGTTAATCATAAATATCACATCATATTAGGGAGGTAGTGATTCCTTAGGCAACACTTTTTTTGCAAGATGTTATTGAGTTGTATATATATATATATATACAGAGTGATTCTTAAATTGAGTCATATTTGTCAGTAGCGTATAGAACCAATCAAAACAATCATTTTTCTCAAATACCTTTTTTCAATTTACTCAATAAATAAAAAAGTTATCTTATTAATTTCAAACCAAATTAATTTAAAGCAAAGGTAGTAAATTCGACACACAAAAACATACCTAATGTTTATCGCTTTTTTATTGTGAACCATTTATTCCTAATATTTTCTTATATTAAATATTTTTTTTATTTAGAATTTCGCTGTACAATATTTGCTTTAAATGTAACGCAGGACCAGATAAATGCTAATTTTGAAATTAATAGGGTCACTTTTTAATTTTTTAATTTTTTTTGAAAAAATGTTATTTGGAAATAATGTTTATTTTGAATAGTTTTATACGCTAATAAAAATATGACTCTACTTAGGAACCACCCTGTATATATTAAATAATAAACGAGCATGATAAATAAGTTTCTTTTGTTCTTGAATAAATTGGCATTGCATGAAAATGAAAAATATTACAAAGGATTACTTATTGAATATCTGCTGTTTTTTTAACTACTTTTATGTATTTGTTGCTTATGTATCGTGATATATTATAATAAAAATAATGTTTTTGTGCTTGATATACTATCAAAAATTAGTAAACGCGTAATTTTTGTATAGTGTTTGTCTTGTTTATCACACTAGACATATTGAGGGTTTTTTCAATGAACAATAACCCCAAATGCATTTTTTTTGTCATTCGTATTGCTATTGATGAAGTTATATACATACATATACATACATAATGTATGAATTAGTTTTTTCACTTGTTATTTGCTTCTACCAAAAAATTATATTATTATAACTTCCTCAATTTTTTGTTGTTGAAGAATTTCCTTGAACACCTCTGTATAATTTTCGATTGAACTTTCTTCATTGTATTGACGGCTCTAAAATTAATGAATATTTTTATAATACACCCTGAAATGTATCAGATTCCTTTCTGTATAATAACGTGTACCTATAATAACCTACACGTCTCTATTGCTGGACGTTTATCTTTTAATATACTTGAGACCTTGATATTTTGATAACAATTATGTAACCTTTATAGCACAAATCACAATTAGTAATGAGACAATCACAATAAAGGTAAAACTGATATTAACGATCAATTTTATCTTGATCAGTCTTTCTTGAGCTCAATGATTGCATATAAATACTGATACAATTTGGTAATTTCTTCATTTTTATCTAGTACCTCCCTTTCTGTATAATTTGTTCGTTTACTTCAATTCTTTATTTGTTCGACAAGACAACGTAATTTACGTTTTAAATTAGACACTTAAGCCTTCCCAAACATTTTAATTGTGGCAATTCGGGCATTTTTCGGATATCCAGAATAAGCGCACTTGAAATATCTCCATTGACCGTTAAGCCACAATTAGCATCAAAGCGCTCGCGAAACATTTACTCATTCGCCGTTGAGTTTGATTAAAATATCGTTGTCAGATGGAAATTCCTGTTTACTCAGGCGAAAATACAGATACACGCCATGTTGAAAATAGAATATGGTTAGTAAAAATATTAAGCTGAGTTACATTTAGCGTTTTAATGTATCGCAAAGGCAACATAAATAATTATTCAAATGGTCATAGTTTGTGATCAATCAACTGAACACAGTGATTTTCGGGTTTTGACATTTTTTTATAAGCATACCATTTGAAGAATTTTTCTTGAAAGTTTTTGAGTTAATTCGACAAAATGGATAGAATTGTGGGTGAAATAGTATTGAATGTTATGAGTTATGCACAGGAAGTCACCTGCGACGATAGAACGTTTCTTCAACAACAGTGAATTAATTTTTTTGGAGGCAGAAGTCTCGTATGTATATTCCTGGAATTGAGGTCGAAATTCTGCTTGCATCAATTATTCTCAAAATCCTAAAAATACTAAACATGCTTTTATGCGACATTCTTTTTTATGTTTTAAATAATATGGTAGTTATTTTGTGGTGATCGATTATTTCAAAGACGTTGGAGGAGTTGCCAATTTTATAGAGCCAAAGAGATTGGTCTTTTTGGTTTAAATTGAAGCGGAGGTTAATGTCACAGATAGTTTGAAAAGAATCATTATTAATACAATTAAAAAGAAAAACCCACATGGTGTAGACTTTAGGGCGGCCGCTGTATAAAACAACGTGCCACGCGACCTATAAAGTGAATAAAAGCCACCGCATTGTTACCAAACACCCAATACCCGATACGTTCACCGCACAAATAAGATCCTCTTAAAAATTCAAATCCCCATTTTCCCCACAATTCCGATCCTATTGAAGTAAAAACTCTCCCCTCGGTGTGAAAAAAACGCGCATCCATTCACTTCCTAACCGGCTTTATTATCTACATATATATGTGGGCCGCCCTGCACGCGAAACCACTCTCGTTTTAATTGTACTATTATACCATAACACAGAATCATGTCGTTTATTTCACAGAAAGCCTTTCAAAGCTCTACCCCAAGCGTTCTAAAAGACACGCATCACTGCTGCAGTTTTAATAACACTGCGTGTACGTCTCTATCAGTAATGCGACGGCTTATTAAAATGTCGTTTGCTCTCTTTGTTTTCAGACAATAATGATGGCTGTGGACTGTACCAATCACAGAACAAAGGAAAATGTACGGTGGTACCATTCCTTGTCACTAGAGCAGTTTTTTCCTATTTTCAGGGGCATCGGCTGAAAGTGCTAACAGGGTTACAATAATAATTACTTGATTAAATATAAAGAACTGATAACGATACTTCGTTAATCAGAGCGACCTAGTCCAATACTGTGCCATGGAAGTAATAATGCAGGGGATTGAGAAGCAGTAATATTTTTCCAATAGCCAAGCAACAGTAGAAGAAATCATCTCAATGCAGATTACATTAAAATTAGTATGGAACTGTGTGGAAGTATTAAAACTGTTCGGAGATAAATGCAACGGAACAACTGAGATAAATTCAACGAAAAAACTACACACAAGTCAAAGAAGGTACTTCAAACCCGCTAATAAGACCAGAACCTTTCTGTGGAGTAGAAAAATCATACATAGGAATGTCAATACGTAAATGGATAAATGACAAGTTACTAGAATGGCGGACAAATGTCACTGAACAAAGACTTATTCACAAAAAGACTTATTCAAGTTCACAGAAAACTTATTTAACCAAAATGGAAAAAGTGTCAAGATTGTCAGTATTACTACTGTCAGGATTAGTAACTACATGCGCCTAATTGGTCTTACAAAGGTAAAAACATGCAGATTCTCCCTGGAAGACGAGGGATTATCATGGAAGGCATAAAAAATTGGCAGAGCTCAATTTGAAAACTAATAAATCTATATAAACCACTTAAATGATCCAACATAAAAATAAATAACAATGCCATTATTATAAAAGTCATCCGAAATGTCCACCTTATACTTCTTGACAAAAGAACAATCTATTTTTGAACTCTTTTTCCATTTTATGTAATGTTTCTGGAGTTATTTCTGCACACACTTTGAGAAAACGTTGGCGAAGCTCATTCAGATTATCCGGGAGCATTTTCAGCACTACTGATTTGACATGTCCTCTAACAAGATAGTCGAGTGGTATCAGATCCATTGATCAAGCTGGTCACTATGTCGAACCAATCCATCTACCTGGATAATTTGCTTCCAAGTCATTTCTCACTTCTCTGAAATAATGTTAATAACCTTGCTGGTACGTTACAGCCGTGGAGAATTCACGTGAATTTTGGAGAACGGCGTTGTTTCCATCCAGGGCCGGTAAAATTCTCATTAATAAATAATATTGGATCAATGATGTAGCAATACGGAATATCTAGTTAAAACACGGTGTAGACATACTGGAATAGAGAAAGCTGAAGGGAAAAAGACCCCCACACCTGACACCAATTTGTAACAGGTGGGATCCAGGGCAGCGCGGAATTATCCACGACCTCGGGGTTCCTTTTTGCTACATTTCCATGTCCCGAGCGGCCTTTGATCTACATACTTATGAATGTGGATTCGTTGATTAATTCGTACAAAGGTCAGATTAGCTTACCTGATAACGCCTAATAGTCGATTGTAGGTGTTAGGTCCCCTTGGTAGTCCGGCGCGAAATAAAACACAACCGTACAAATAAGGGAGTCTTTAATTTAGACAAAACAATACAAGTGTAGTGAACCAACCCCCGGTCACACGTCTTATTCCCGACAATAACTAATTAATTCTTGAAGACGCTTTGATCACACAAACAGAAAGAAATACACAATAATAGCAAACTTCAAGAATTAATCAGAGCCAACACGAAAGCATAAGTATTCAACTAGCGGAGAAAAAGAACTGCCTTTTTCAGGTCTGTCACCCTGTTTTATGAACCCGGTATATTCCTAAACCTCTACGTCTCCATCCAGTGGCGTAGGAGATCCCCCAAAATTCCAGCACAAACAACAATTTCGATCTGGGGTATGACCTTTGCGATATACGTGGGAGTTTTCAACACTCCAGTACCTACAATTCTGTGTTCATACGTATTCATTTTTTATAATGCACGAAAATATGGATCACTAAGTCTAACTGGATCACGCTTCATTTCAAAAAAATTATTTATGAAAGACCTAACAAGATACTCATACCTGGCAAATATTTGCATACGGCGACTAACCAGCAAGCCCGAAGTAATAGCAATAATAACTTGGGTACACATTTGTCCTTAATCAAATTAAGCCAAAAACTTCCGCCGCTCATAATTCCATTAACCTCAAGGTCATCATTTACACGGGCGCTTTAATAATGGCGCCCTTCCAAATTGGACACGCGATACCTTTTCCAGGTTAATGAAACGGGGCCCGGTGTTCTAATATAATAACCGCACAGCCACGAAGACATCACTTAAGGTTGGCCCTCTGATCGAGAAGTCAGTGGCGTCCGCCCAGAGGTTAAAGATGATTGAGGTGCAAATAAAATTGACATTGTTATTATTAATAGAAGCAAAACACAGCGTCGACGATAAATGACGTACGTAAACAATATCGTTTTTATCATACCAATTAAACATACCAATTGGAGACGCAAGTCTTTAGTCTTTAGACGCAAGAGGTTAATTTGGAGTTTATGTAATCATGGGTTGCAGATAATACTTGCCTTTCTGTTTTCTTTTCTTCGCTTTCTGGCCGTCACCATCACCCTGTGTCATTAGCATGAAACAGGTATCTGTGGTTGGTTGAAAGCGAAAAGTGTAGGTGTAAAACAACTTGATGTTGCACGAACACTTAGTAAGTCCTTGAGCCTTATGGAAGTTATTTATAGAACTCCTGCATTAACCAGGGTAGCAAAAGTAAGCCTTCATAGCTCCTGTGCAGTCAGTTTTCGGTTACACTTCTTGTATTTGGCGACTTGCATTTCCAGTTTCATTTGTACTTATAATAAATATTATTTACATATATTCAAACAATAGAACCGCACAAGTGTCTCAGACAGTGCCGAGATGTTGACTAAAACTTTATCTTTATTTGTATCTCTAACATATATGAGTAATACGAAAATGCTGCCGTTTTTTATACGTTACCTAAACTGTGACACTTAGGAGTACTCGAATAAAATACTCAAATGTCCATTCACGATAGAGATCTGTATTATAGTTCATCTTGCAACAAATTGTTACTGATTTATATTGTCACTCTTCATCACTTTTTATTCTGCTATAAACGCTGAACCTTACTCAAGATTTTTATCCGATGTTTAATTATAATAAAATTATTAATTCGTTTAAAGGATAAATAAAGACTCTTATGTTTGGGGAAAATATATGTTAATAGGAAGAAGATCTCTTAGCTATTCTGCTATCTTAAACTTTCTATTATCTATTCTGCTACTGAGTAAAGTTTATCTGAGCCGGCAATTATTACTTCAATATTTTAAGGACAAATCAACGACAAATACTCCACGAGGAAAGATAATATAATTTCGAATTTTTGTCGTCAGTCTATGGACCTAACTTCAGACAGAGTCTTGTTTGACTGGTACCTACTTTAAAAAATAAACTACAAAAACTTTTACATAAACCCAATGGTGAATTCAATAACTACAAGTTAGGAATTCGTTATACGTTTAATGTTAGATTTTGAGCAAAAGAAGTATATTGGGCAGGCAAAGACGTAAATTTTAACTGGATTTAAGGAACATTTGGGTCATTTAAAATACGGTAAGACATTGAACCGAATTTAAGAGTACACTATAAAGTGATTAAAGGAAAAGTTGAAATGATTACTCACTTACTTTTTAAAAATGACAGTAGTGCGACGCTGGTTTTATGAGGAAGGGTGGACGTCAGACAATCTCGCGGCCAGCGTGTCCGGAAATCAACCACTCCGCGGTATTGTTCCTCGCCGTGACCCGCTGCGTCGTTAAAAAGCCCTCGAAAATCATCGCTCAGCGCCTGAAAAGACTCGAGCACAAAACTGACCGACTAGAATGGAGAAATAAATGCATTTTCCATAAAAGGAGCCAGTCCGTTATTCCTGCCTGTTTGTGTGCCGCCGTTCGGTCTCTCGCCGAACAAAGCATTTTTTCCTACCTACAATTTTCCCGATGGATACAGCGCACTCAGGTTATTGCTTATTTACTCACGAGCAGATTGGAAAGCACCACATCGATGGAAATCTGGAACGATAGGTCTTGGTAATAAAGAAATTGCACCCAAGTTATACATTTTTTATTAAAAATAATCCCTGAATGAGCCAGAATGTTTTAAATTGGTACTGTATTAATTTCTGGAATATAAACTGCTCATCAATAGGTACGTAAAATGTAATTTTTAGGGCCAATTTTGAACCGAGGTAAGAATAACTGATCTATTTGATGTGATTGGCAACAACGGAGTGTTCATTTTCCCCGTGTGTACCATTGGGGAAAGTATTTATAGTATATTAAAAACTACGTGATGTACAGAGTGAACTAGAAAATTATGTTTGAAGATCCTGAAAGGCGTCCCCTGTCTATCAATTCTTCTACCACTTCTACTTTCGAAATGGTAGAAGAGTTTTGCCTCGGTCGTCTAACTTGTCTTGACGTTTCGCTGATCATACTGCCAGCTTCTTCAGAAGTTTTCCAAAGACAGTTGTTGTCGTCTTTTGTTCCCCGTTAAATACATCGGTTCTGCTACGGTTCGCTGCTCATCCGCCGTGCTTGATTGACCATGTGTTGCTAAGGCGGTATCCATCTTCCTTGTTGAAGTTATTATTTTTCATGATTTATTACGACTCTCTAATTATTCTTGGGTAGTATCTCGTATTGTGGCCCAGCACTCTCACGTTCTCGTAATCGATTCGATGGTTCTCATTAGTGTGAACATGTTCCTTTAATGCCGATTTGTCTGTATCTCCGAGTCTGGTGTGTCGTTGATGTCCCTTGATTCGACACTGAATCAACTTCCTGTTTGTCGGATATAACTTTTGCCACAAGTACATTTCATGGAGCCTTGTTGAGGGGAAGCACTTGTTGAATGTTCGTTGTTGTTCGACATCGTACACCAATTGTTTTCTTTGATAAAGTTTTTCTTAGTCTGTCTGTGACTCATGCAACGTTAGGCATACAATATATCGTTGGCTGAGATACCTCTCGTGTAGTCTGGTTGCGACGGCATGCCTTGTCTATATCTCTTCCTTTGTATCCATTTTTTGCCAGATGCTTCCTTAATCTTATTCACTTCTTTTGGTCTGCTTTCGTCGTCACATATAATTTCAGCCCTGTGTACTAGCGTTTGGATTAATGATCTCTTGCTTGTGGATAGTGCTGTGATACTGCATTTAGGTAACGATCCGTGTGGTCTTATTTCTGTATACTTCATGGGTTGGTTTGCTGTTTTTTTTTGCTTCACTAATTCATCCAGGATCAGTAAATCTCCATCTTGCTCAATATCCATTGTAAGCTTGATATTTGAATGCAGGGTATTCAAATGGTCAAAGAAAACAGCCAAAGATGATTTTTCATGAGGCCATGTGATGAATCGTCCACATTTTGGTTTCTTCTGACTTTTGCATATGGCCTCCTCTTTAAATGGTTCCATAAATAAATTGGTGATCCCATAGCAGCTCCGTATTTTTGTTCATAGGAATCTCCATTCCACAGAAAGTATGTAGTCGTCAGTTCGTTCATAATATCAACCGAATCAGCTAAGAGAAGACATACCTGACTTTTTGTATTACGACATTTCTAGAAGCAATAAATCTAAAACTGAATGCATTTTAGTCAAAAGAAAACTTCAGTTTTGTTTTTTCCACAATTTAGTTATATCTTGGCTTATATTCAGAATCCACGTTTTTCCGCTTTTGTCAGAAAAAAAAACGAAATGCAGCGTAAACTCAACGTGTTTCGACACGGCATAACAAATTTACACGTTCTCAAGCGTGTTTCAGTAAACGTGTAGACTTATTTCTAAACCATTATTGACTGCATGTAAAATTAGCTCGTGCCTTGAGTTGACGAGCGTCTTTTGTCAGCTCCGCGCATACGTCTCGGGACAAGAAGCAAACATTCCTGAAACTCAGCAGGTGTTCAGTTTCAGTTTCGTGTACTTGCGCTAAGCCGAAATAATTCTCTTTAATGTCTGAATAAGCGGCCCCTCGAATGTTCCAGATTTATGCAGCTCCTCGTTTACGCAAACTAAGACGTCTCTAAAACGATAGGAACGCGAAAACATCGGCAGAATGGCACCGGGGACTGCGGGAACATTCGCCGAACTTAAAAGCAGGATTTAAATGTTTGCCTGTGATAGCAAATAAATGTTTTGCACTTATTTCAGATAAAAACGGTGATTAAAGATACCATAAATTAACAAAATAGCATTTTTTCATAATGTATCGTGCCAGTGTTTAACATCGACGGCTCGTAATAATAAAATTCTAAAAATCCGAAATCCAAATAATTTTTTCGCATTTTATGCATAAAAAAAGTAGTCTATAATCCAGACTATCCAGCATGGCAAATAATTACTATAACTTCATTAAATTTCAGTAGCCGTTCAACATTTGCAGCAAAACTCAAATTATTAAATTTGTTATAGTACTGACTGTATACGAACTAGATATAACACTAAAATATTAAAGACAGTTTCGAACAGTAAATAGAGATTGTTCGTATAAGGAATAATTTATGAAAAAGTATAAAGAATTTGATCGGCTGCGGAGCGCGCTAATGTATGACATTTTTTACATTCGCAAATTTTAATAACATTTTAAAATCGCAATTTTCATTTGATTTACGCGTGATTATGTTCATGAATCATTTCATCATTTAACTTTCTGGTTAATCCGCATTTTCCTATGTTTTGGAAGAAATATGAGGCTTTTTTTTCACGAGGTAACAGGTAGCAAAGTGGTGGAGTAGTTATGACCACGGTTTCGTTTAGTTTTCATGGCGACTGTTGATTCATGATTAGCCGAGGAGGCCAGTGCAAACTGCCACTTGATGTTGTTTCCGATGACAGGAATAAACTCTAGAACCAACACATACATAGCTGAAAGGATAAAATGGATTAGACGACAAATATTATCAATGGATTGATTTTATTTGAATCCATATTTTTAATTTTATTATTGAGTTATTAGTTTTTCATCAAAATTGGTATACAAAGACCCGTAAACATTTCGCCTGTGTTTTAGTTGCCAAACAATCGTTTACCAAAACGCAAAAAGGAATAACTTCTTGTTTGTTGCGGGATTTTTTGCAAAAACTTCGATGAACATCAAGTAAGTATTTAACCTAACCTAACTCTCTGTCTTTGCTTTAATATTGGCAAGAGTCTGTGTTTACAACACGGGCCATCTCTTAACCTAACTCTGTACACTTTTCTGCTAATGTTCAATTTTTTTTATATTTCAAATGGACGAATTTCAATATGCAAATGTATATTTTATAATTAACCGTTGCATTCTTTAAAAAGGAAACATAAATAAAAATGGCACCTCCGAAAAGCGAAGTCGTCTGTTGTTAAAAAAATTGTTCCATTTTTAGCAAAATGAGAAAACGCTTATTATTAGGGACAATATTTGTGATGCATAGAAAAAAGATATGTAAGCATTAATAAATAGTATTAGTAAAATGACGATGGAGGGAGTTTTCATTTAATTTTTACCATTATAACAGTAAAAATTGAATGAAAACAATATTTTTCGAGAGTCAGTTTACCATTCTTTCTATAGTGTTTACTTTTCTTTTTTTTTATGTGTATGATTAATCGAAATGTTTTTTTAAATTTATGTTATTGATCAAAAACAAAGAAATGGGTATTTTTATTTTTGTTGATCTCGCTTGAGGTTCAGAGACATTTGAAGTTTTAATTTATTTCAGAAAGTTTATTCCAGAGCAATTATTTTATCCTTTTTAATAAATAATAATAAAAAAAATCGTTCGTTAAATTTTGGATTATTTTCCTGCTCATCAAATAATTTTTTAACTTTATATTCAGATTCAATTATTCTAAATGTTCAAATTTTGGAAAATAATTCATATGATTACCAATATATCGATTAATTTTGATAGATGTATTGATACCCGGGTATCGAAAAATTCAAAATACTTGCAATACCGATATTTTTGCTTTCGATTCCCATCACTAGCAAATACACATTTTTGTAAACAAACATTGTTTTTGCTTCATCAAAAGAAAACCCAAAACCGCTTATTTTAAAGATTGGTTATTTTCAGCGGTTATAACCGTCAGATTAAACCGGAGGTGAAATAAACCGGAATAACCGAAAACAGGTAATTTTGTAATAACCGCTGTCCCTAAATATTTGAGCGATTTTCAAAATGACCATCGCACTTCATAAAGTTCCCCTGCAAATTAAATTAAATTTCCAAGCACTGCAAAAGAAACCTATAGACTGACCTCCCCTCGTCCCCCTTGTCGCCTCCAAAACGATATGCGGACTCGTATCGCAAATGAAATTATTGATAGAGGCATGGCCTTTGCTGGCACAGCCGACGGAGCCTCGTCGCAGGACTGTAGGTTAATATTGCATGCTGCCATCTCTCGAGTGCGGTCAGTTTCCGGAGCAACCGACTCTGCACGTAAATTATGCAAGCCCGGATCTCCGTGTCTCCGCCGGTTTATGTGTGTGTACGTTTCCGCGTATTACATTGTCCTCTTTTATGGATTCGTCGAGAACTTTCTGGCGTGCTGAATGTATCTGTTTTGTATTAGGTTTTGGGCACGTAAAAGACGCTGCCCAGTCCGGTAGGTATACAGTGTGAGCGTAAAGTATGGAAACATGCAGAAATCTTTGAAACGGCTTAACCCTAGTTTTAACTCAGTTCTGAATAAAAATAAGGAATCTGGATAATATCAAGAAGCTACTATCACAAGCCACTATTTTTATTAGACGTATTTCTTTAATGGCACTCTTTTTTGTTAAAGACGGTAAAAACGTTAAGTATTCCTAATCTCTATCTGTATAAACACACCTATATAAACATGAATTACATCACTAAACACAGACCAAAGAGCAACTGTTAAAAATATTTAACAAATACAGAATGTCCCACTTTGTGTTCTGTGTTCCTGAAAAGAAAACATCAACTTTCCGTAGTGAATAAATTTGATGAAAAGGAATGTATAAATACACGCAAATCTCGGATATTAAAAATTAAAGCTGAAGGTAGGAAAGCCAATCAGTAAATATGTAAGAGTATGTTCTCTGTTCTCTTAATTTTGATGAGGGTGACTACTTTTATCGATGTAAGTCTTAGTATGTTAAGATTACTGTTAAGACTATTATAATTTTCGTCTGTTTCCGCCAAACACGCACCTATTTTATTTCTATCAAACTAGGAATTCAAAAGAAAACCAATAAACTTATACCCTTATACCCTTTGTCAACAACAGTTTATCGTTTAAACCTTGATATACATATGCTCACAAATGGTTTTTTTTAAGGTAAAAAAGTAATAAAGTGCTACATACTAATCATAAAATAAAGCAACAAATTAATAATAGACACAGTAAGTCCGATGTAAGAACAGAGAAGTCAGAAGTAAGGCCACAGAAATTAGTTTCAAAATCTTTCTTTCTGGCACTGGTTTCTTAAATTTTGATGCTTACTTGTAACAGAGCGACACATGAGGCTCGTTACGCTATATATTTATTTATTGATTAAGTTATAAATAAAGCTGGCAATTACAGACGCATCACATATGAAAATCGCATAGCATGTGATAGAGGTTTCCTCAAATTACACAGGCCGGCAAGATTTTAACCCTGAAACCAGAATATATTTTTCCAAAGGTTTTTGATGCGCTGAATCCGAATCCAAATCTATCAATTGGCTCTGGTTTTCGAGATATCCTAACCTAAAATTGCAAAAAAGCGATTTTGGCCTATATTTGAGGTTATGTAGCATCGCAATTTTTTTTCTCAAAAAACTAGGAACAACATCCTAAAGTACATGCCTTGCCATTTTAAATGATGTAGAGTTTACTCAAATATCTTTTTTTTTGCTGCGATATCGCATTTTGAAATTTTTAAGTTTGTGAATTTCTCTATAATTGAAAACCTATTAAGATTTGCGTGTACATCAAACAGTCGATTGGTTTTTTTGACTAGAAAACACTGAATATGTTTGAAATTCAATAACAGGTCAATGTTATTGAATTTGAATTTGAATTCAATGAAATCTGATCTTGGATTCTGAACGACCAGGTCTTTTTACATATGAAAACATTGACCTGCTATTGAATTTCAAACACTTTCAGTATTTCCTAATCAAACCAATCAACTGTGTGATGTACACGTGGTCCTTAATGGGTTTTCAAATATAGAGAAATTCACAAACATATGAATTTCAAAATGAATTCTCAACAAAAAAAAGAGAGATTCTATATTTGAGCAAACTCAGCGGCATTTAAAAGAGCAAGGCTTGTACTTTAAGACGCTGTTCATAGTTTTTTGAGAAAAAAAAATTGCGATGCTACATAATCCCAAATATAGGCCAAAATAATTATTTTTGCACTTTTAGGTTATTCGGCTTCGGATTCAGCGCATCAAAAACCTTTAGAAAAATATATTCTGGTTTCTGGGTTAAAATCTTGCCGGCCTGTGATTATAGAGAAATTCACAAACTTAAAAATTTCAAAATGCTATATCGCACCGAAAAAAAGATATTTGAGTAAACTCGACGTCATTTGAATGGGCAAGACATGTACTTTAAGATGTTGTTCATAGTTTTTTGAGAAAAAAAAATGCGATGCTACATAATCCCAAATATAGGCCAAAATCATTGTTTTTGCACTTTTACGCAAGGATATCTCGAAAACCACAGCCAATTGAGAGATTTGGCTCTCGGATTCGGATTCAGCGCATCAAAAACCTTCGGAAAAATATATTCTGGTTTCTGGGTTAGAGGGTGGGCCTAATTTTGTCGGCCTGTGTTATCAATGACGAGAAGTCAGTTGATAACTCAAGTTGTTAACTCTCAACTCATAATAAGTTAAGAACTCAATTGATTTGACTGCAGTAGTCACGCGCCAGCATCAGCTTTTCAGACACTTTTGCCAGCTTAAATTATAAGTAAATCAGAAGTATGAGTAAAAATTTACTTTGTCAATTTATTATTAAAACTCGAGCGCTAGTTTCTTCTATCCGACCTACACTAATTTTAGTCGCAGTAGGCTCACGACTTAACACAGTTATAATTGGTCCCCGCGATTCGGTCCGACGGCTTACCGGATACGTTTCGAGACGAAGAGTTTATTTGGGTTGCGTTAATAAGGAGGAGGAAGGTCGGCCGCGACGCCTGTTCATAATAAGTCTCTTGTGCTGGGACCGCGTTCGAGCCACGCCACACTTCAAAGCCGAAACGCGTGCATTTCTTGCACGGTGTTCTTCCGATCCTCATTTATCATATTAATGCTGTCGTTAAATATTTTGTACAGACGTCGCTTAGGTTTCAAGGTTTTCAAAGAACGTTGTACAACTGTACATGTATTTCAAAGGTATATGTACAGTTTCTTCAAACCTGGGGCTGGTTCTATAGATACATGAATATTGTAATGTCTTGTTTACTTCGGGTTCGTAAGGTGTGAAAAAATTCAAACTCGCATTTACAACTAACACTATTTATTTAAACAAATACAAGTACGGCTTATACACGATATTACTAACACTAATTTACTTTTAAACAATTTATATTCGACTATTTTACGAAGACCGCGACGCACCATTCCAAAGAAAGACTAAGGCTAAGCGCATACTGGAGCAGTGAGCAAAGCAGAGATGAGAGCGGAGAGAAATGCGATAAAGTGCAACGCGACGATGAACGAGTTTGGGTGCACATACGGAGGAGTTCAGTAGTCGATTTTACATCGTATTCAATGATGGATTTATTATTATTTGAAAATTCTTCGTTAAAAATTTGGTATTTAATGAACAAAAAGAAGGCTACTAAATCCTGTCACATTCATAAGATCAATAAAAGTCGACTTAGTCATGGAGAATTTCATCACTTGTATTATAGTCAGTTACGAGAACATCCTGAAAAGTTTCATTCATATTTTAGAATGAGTATTACCACATTCGATCATACTTTGGAGGGAACAAAACATAAGTTATTGAAAAAATGGACAAATTGTAATCAGAATCCTATCGATCCTACAGAACGTGTTGCAGTTACATTACGGTAAGTTGTTGTGGGTCTTTTTGGTCCCACAGAGCATTTTTACAAAAATACAACCAATGAATTGTTCAATATTCATAATATATCAATCAATCAAAATCTTCAATAATCAAAACACACATCGATGAGAGCAGAGAAAACAAAATTGTTTGGTCGCGTCGCTTTGCTCTAGTATACAAGCATGCTTACATCTCCGACGCAAGCGTCAGTATGCGTGTTCAGACAGGAAAAATTGGTTTGTTTTCGTCGCGTTGCTCACTGCTCTCATCTCTGCTTTGCGCGCAGCTCCAGTATGCGTTCAGCCGAAATCATCCCGCATCGATATACCTCTCTATTTTAGTCCAATCAACGAGCGAAAGCCCCCATGTAAATTGGTCACTAATTGTTATCAGCAAACAAAACATATGGCCGTATAGAGAGGAAAATTCTAAGAAAGATAGCGTTTTTTGCGATTCGAGTTTTAATGGCTAACATAACCAAAAAAATTCGCAAAAGTCAAAAAAAAACGGTTTTTCGCAAATAAAAAAAAAGCTTCAAGTCCTACACAAGAAAGTTAAACTAGAAAGTTGTAGGTCTTAAAAATGCGGGTCGAATGAGATGCGAACGAAATTGGTTCATAAACATTTGAGAAAAAATTTGAAAAAAACGTAAAAATTTGCGTTTTCGTATTTTTGCTGTATAAATTCCAATTTTGTTTGAACAGACTTCTTGTTAACTAGAAACACAGCCCAAGACAAGCGGAAAATGACACTTTTTTTGAAAATTTCCAAAATCAAAAGTCTTATTTTTTCGAGTTATAACGATTTAAAAAAAAAAACGTTTTCCAAAATCAGCTTTTACAGAGGCCAAAATGATCGTAGAGAAACGATCGTGGGCTCATTTTATTCGCGAAGACTTGTAATTTCATGCTATTAAAAAACCAAATCGCTTTTATTTAATTTTTGCATAAAAAATGCGTTGTAAAATTGTATCATTTTTTCGAACCGGTTTTTTTCGAATAACTTTTTTAATTTTGGTTTTACATTTTTGGCCGTAGCATATTTAAAAACTTCCATTGAAAACACGCATTTAAAAAAAAATTAAGGTCCTACGACCTCAGGGAGCCGAGATAATTTTTATTTTTTTTATTAATTCCTGACAGCGGTGTATACGTCCGATTGACTTCATTTTTACAAATATTTACACGAATTAGATCTCAAAGACTTTTACTTTCTTAAAAAAATATTTCAAATAATTTCGCATAAATTAAGTTGACATAATTGTTTGCGAAAGAACAGCGTTGGGTGCGGCACGCACTAGCCAACATACGGCGACAGAGTGGAGGGGACACTCCGCTTGGGCGCATCGAAAACTAAACACGATTTCATATCGATTGCGCTCGCAAAATTATCTTTTCCTCAGCTTAAAAAATATCTCATCTCCCTGAGGTCGTAGGACCTTCAATTTTTTTTAAAATGCGTGTTTTGAATGCCAGTTTTCAAATATGTAACGGCCAAAAATGTAAAATCAAAATTAAAAAAGTTATTCGAAAAACCGGTTCGAAAAAATACAATTTTACAACGCATTTTTTATGCAAAAATTAAATTAAAGCGATTTGGTTTTTTAATAGCATGAAAGTACAAGTCTTCGCGAATAAAAAGCCAAAATATTATGCGACTCATAGCTCGAAGCGCGCACAACAGATTTTCTGCTAAATCGGGTTACAGAGGCCTGTAAAGATAGTACCAGAACCAAAAAACTAACAAAACACTCCATTTGAAACTATCCTTAAATTCCTTAAGGAAACAGGACTCATGGATTTAACAATCTGTGGTGGCATAATAACCATCGGCATCGGTGCACAGGACTTGTATCTAGTAATAAAATCAATAGATACACAAATTCCATTTCATATAATCTATAGGAGGTTTGGACGCAATAGGGCTCATCAAACAATGGACTGGATTTTATCTCATCTGTTTATGACTATAGCAAGGATTTAATACTCGACTGAACAATAACAACCTCAATTTAGTTGTATAACATCATAACCTTCCAGCATTATAAGCAGCAACATAATTTTTAAGCGATATCAACGTTACAACCTTACATATATTTGTCAAAACATTAACGATTTACATACGTTTTACTAACCTGCTTACTACCAGTAGTTTAAGGGACTCATGGATCCGTACCAGTAGTTTAAGTGTTTTTTGTGGATCACTTTTCAGTGCTTTTTCATCTCTCAGTGTATCCCATTATCCATCTTTGGCTTGGTTTTGTGTTGTAAATATAGCACAAGCTTTGTATACATCAATGTACACTAATTATTGACAGGTTCGTCAAGTTTATCACAAGACGATTTTGTTCTCTATTTCACCTTTTCTATGGCATGCTTCTACGATATAGAGCTTCACATTAGTGAACCCTTCGAGTACTCCAATTTTGATGACCAATTGCTGAATGAACCTTCTTTCAGTGTTATGTAACGTGATCTTTTCTTTCTGTTAGAAAGAGAACTGTATAAAGCGTAGCTACTACTAAACATAGATTCCAACTCTAAACTACAGAGGTGTAAGGCGAGTGAATCTTGTCTTCGGAAAGTATTTCTTCATTTAGTAAACTTATTGTAACATAAAAAGTAAAGCAGCTGCAAAATATTTACGATAATGTTTAACCCTTTAACGCCCAAGTGCACTGTCAAGAGACATAAACTTAGAGGCTCATATTACTGATAGAAAAAATAAAGAAAAAATAACTTAAAAACCGTGTATTCATATGTTTTCGAGGTCGCTCTTTCGAATGGAATCGTTAATATTTGCAAAAAAATTGATGTAACCTTCAATTTTGAACAAAAACTATTACAAAACGCGATTTTTTTCAAGATCCTTTTTTTAAATCGCAATTTCAGCTATGTTATCGTCCTTTGGACCACTCAAAAACAAATAGAAACGTGCATTCGAGACGTGTACCTATTTGAAGGAAACGCAATGAGAACAATTTAATTTTCTCATTTTTAAGGTTAGAATAACTAGATATGGCAAAATTCAAAGGGTGATATTTATCGTTTTTATCAGTTGCGGGATCATTGACGCAAAAGAAGAATTTTGAAAAATTATTAGTGCCGTAGGGGTTTTTGGGGTCGCTGATCACGATCCTGATGGCAGAATTTCAAAAATTCAAGATGGCGGATCCAATATGGCCACCATCCCCAATCAAATTTCAAAATTTTCGATTTTTTTTTGCCTCAAACTTTGTAAACTAGAGGTTTCCGGGGTCGCTAATCACGATCCCGATATCAAAATTTCAAAATTCAGGATTTTGAAATTTGCTTCAAAATGGTTGCCATGTCATATCTATCATCCTGAATTTTGAAATTGTGACATCAGGATCGTGATCAGCGACCCCAAAAACCCCTAAAGCCCTAATAATTTTTGAAAATTGTGATGATAAATGATCCCGCAACTGGTAAAAAACAAGAAATATCACCCTTTGAATTTTGCCATATCTAGTTATTCTAACCTCAAAAATGTTAAAATTAAATTATTCACATTGCGTTTCCTTCAAGTACATGTCTCGAGTGCACGTTTCTATTTGTTTTTGAGTGGAATAAAGGACGATAACATAGCTGAAATTGCGATTTAAAAAAGGATCTTGAAAAAATCGCATTTTTTAACAGTTTTTGTTAAAAATTGAAGGTTACATCATTTTTTTTTTGCAAATTTTAACGATTCCATTCGAAAGAGCGACCTCGAAAAACAGGAATACGTATACATGGTTTTAGTTATTTTTTTATTTTTCTATCAGTCATATGAGCCTCTAAGTTCATGTCTCTTGACAGTGCACTTGGGCGTTAAAGGGTTAAAGAAAGGAAGTTGCATTCAGACCTGTGTGATCTGGAAGTTTTCAGAAAATCAATCGAAACAGATTCGCTTTGGCTTATATTTGTATTGTATTGTCAAATGTAGATCTAGATAGGTTTTATGTACGTCAGTTTACACCAAACTTACTCAGGTTCTTCGAGGTATTTCACCCTTTCAACGGTATGATTCTACGATTTAAATCTATTGCTTCAATTTTATGTGCCTCGGAGTACACTAACGTTGAAGATATTCCATGAATAATATAGATCCTTCTTTCAGAGTTTCTGTTCTTCTTTTTTCTCCGTTAGAAACAGAAGCGTATAAAGAATGACGCAACTTACTACTCAACATATATACCAACTCTGAAACTACAAAGAAGTGAGTCGAGTGAACGTATTTGATCATTCAGTAAACTTAAAGTAACATAAAAGTAAATCAGCTGCAAAATAGCAAAAATAGTAGAGGCACCCACAACCTTAATATTTAAGTTAAGTAGTGCCACCTAGACATGTATCATGCTATCCAAGAATTGTCAGAAAATCAATCGAAATAATAGAATAATAATTTTTCTCATAAATAATGATGAACATGGACTTCATAACTTTTAAAATGCAATATCCGCTTGGAAAGGCATGAATATTATAGCGTGCGCACTTCACATAAAAATTCCCATTCCTCAGACGTTCGAAAGACAGTCTCGTAAATATTCGGGAGTATCACGGGGATCCCTCATACATCCCCATGAATTTCATGATGTATTCGAATCCGATCTTGAGCCACTGCCGAATTTGACGATAAGCCCTATGCCGTTCGGTTACAGAAGAAAGTTGTCGGCTAAGCGAAAACGAGAAACTTAATTGAACCGCGAACTTTTTCAATTTCGAAAGGCGGGATAAATTGTAAACCTCGAAGCTGTCAAACGGCGGCCCGCCTGACTCTAACGCGATGAATAATGAGCCCACGCAAAGGGTGAGGATCGGATATTCCGGCGGAAACTTTAGGTGGAAAAGCCAAAACTTAAATGGCAGGACTTAAAAGAGTGTCGTATAGAATGGAGCACTGGAGGTTTCAATGCGAAGATATTTTGTAATAATAGAAATTTTGTCTAACAAGTTTTCACAATTTACTCAGGTGCAGATGGAATTAAATTCCAGATTTGAAACAAAAACCAATTTCGAAAAACCTTGTGAATCAGCTTATAGATTTTTCTAAGAATAAAAAAAATATATTTTTATGAGATAGAAGTCAGTAAGTGCTTATTAATAACCTGTATACTTAAAGTTGCCAAGTTATATCTTCCTTCAATACTTCAAACATAGTAGAACGTATATCGATTTATATCTTTAATTAAGATTAAGAGACTCTTCAGGTGACTAGTTGTAACAGTGTTTTAGAGTCTCGCGATTTTAGTTAATTTTTAGATCATATAAAAGAATAATGTAGTTTTGTGAAGTAGGATTTTATGACCGCATTATTAATAAAAAAGTTTCACATTATTTAGTTTATGTAGAGGAATATTTGCGCCATGGCAAATAATAATAATAGCCACTCCTTCCCGCACAGGTCCCTGAGAGGACCTAAGGGGTTACTCTTCGGAGTAATTATAGGGTGAGTATTATTATTATTATTATTATTATTATTATTATTATTATTATTATTATTATTATTATTATTATTTTTTATTATTATTATTATTATTATTATTATTATTATTATTATTATTATTATTTGCTGAAACAAGGACCTTGCAACTTCACAGATTTTCTAAAACTCTTTAAAATCTGTCATATCTCACTAGGGACTTCTGATTGTAAATTGTATATTGATATGCCTTTTCGAATGAATATGTCTATCTACATATCGCCTTTGTTGCCTTGAAATTTTATGGGTATAAACAGAACACGTTAAACGTATGCCATCTTCAGTTACTGTAAAAAAAGTTTGATTGTTGTGATATATAAACCAAGGGTAGAGATTGTAATATCGCTATTTTTTCAGTGACAAATACAGCGAATAATTACAATCCACGACAGTAAGAACTCTTGCTAAAGGCCACGACTAAACTAAATAATAAATAGCGGCGGGCCTTGTCGGCGTCGCGTCATTGCTGGAAAATAAGACAAACGCAGTATTTTGACACGTGGATGCAAATAAAAATAGCTATTAGTTAGGTGAGGTTAGGTTAGGTTAGTAGTTTTTCAAAATAACTATTGTACTTCTTAACGAAATTTAAAAAGAATTGTCTTATAAGTAATTCTACTAAATAGAACCGTTTAATATATACGAGGTGTGTAAATTAAGTAATGAGACTGGCAACGTACTGCCCGATCTAGCAACATGGCGGAGACGGGACTTAGGGTAATGAGGGCGGTAGGGTAATTTGTAGTGCACCTTCAGTACAAGTTTGAACTTGTCAGCGTCATTTGTTTGTTCTTTGTGTCGCAACGGATACTTTTGCAAAACTTTAACACACTTACGGAGACTCAGAAGGAATAGAGACGATTTAAGATGAACCACGCAGCGGAAGGCCTTCATCTTCAAGAACCGATGAAAATGTCGATAGAATACGGGATCTTGTGTGTTCAGATCATCGGTTGACGAGAAGAATGATCGGGGAAGAGTTAAATTTTAATCACACCTCTGTTCATCAGATTTTTGACCCCGTGAAAATTAGCTGAAGGCTAATCCAGTATACGAGTTCCAGCACTGCTATGATGAATGGAACAACCGCCTCCAGCGCTGTGTGGCTTGTCAAGGAAGTTATTTTGAAGAAGACAATATTGAATCGTCATTCTATTCCAATAAATGAATTAAAAAAAAACTCTCATTACTTAATTTACACACCTCGTATGTACAGGTATATATGTATTGCTAATATAAAGTTGTATGGGTTAAATTAATATTTAACCCATAATAATTAATTTAACATTTAATATTTTTACTATTATTATCTCATAAATATGAGTCAGTATAATACAAATTCATTAAAACATAAAAAAAGCCTATTTCTATTGTGTCTTCATGTCAACATAACATCAAAAAAAAATCTATGCTCATTTATGCGTTACAAATCTACCCATCAACCTTACAAATTCCTGGTATTATTCCTACATACTTATACCGAAAACTATAAATACGATGCTGTCAGCTTTCCGTCTATGATCTCGATGTCCGCTGCGATATAAACTCTCCTCAACCATTACATCGTGTAGTTCCTCGAGCAATTGTTAAATGCCTCGAAATTACTCGAAATATAAATCAAGCTGGAAATAGTCGTAACAAACAGAAAACATAATCACAACATCATAAAGTTTCATATGACACGGGCTGAAATTGTTTCGCTGTCACTAACAGACTCTATATTTCAGTCTGTAATTTAAAACTCGGTCTTGTTCCCTGCCCCATGTGGTCCTTGTCAAATGCAGATAAAAGAAAACCACGGAGCAACGAGTCGAACGCTAGCTTGAGTCTTAACTCTCGCATTGGAAATTATATTGGGAGTTGCGGTCTTTATGGCAAGAAGCAGAGACAGAGAGAGAATACAACATAAATGTAGTGTAAGTAAATTCTTTTCTAAAATCGTCTATCCGTATTTATTTATAGATAATTTGCTATTCTCGACATCCACTTCACCTTCTCACGTTGGAATGGAAACAGTGATGATTTAGTTTCAGATAGCCTGGTACTTAAAATAAAGTGGAAACCCAATGCCAACAGAGAAGAATCCATCGAAATGGGCCAGCCCGTTCCACCTGCTCAAATATTCATTAAAATAACATATCAATTACAGCATGACAGCATCTAACAGTACCCTGACGAGACGCCTTTCTTAGTATCAAGAAGTATTTTTTTCTATACCGAAAACGAAGACAATGGCCGCTCCAGGAATTATATTCAATAATATTATATCACATAATGGATAATTAATTGCCTCTGTGTTAATTATGTCAGACAAGAAGCAGCTAAATTGACAGAGGAACAGAACGTAGAACAATGCGACGGGTCGGTGTAGTGTTACATCTCGGCCATTGTTGGTCGAGAACGTCTGCACTGTGACGATATTATCTACATTTATGTAACAATATAATGTTTAATAGTTAATGGCTCGTCAATAAAGGCCCACAATGGAGGATGTTGTGCATCCACTGCGCCTTTGTACTCGTAGGTATTTATCTAGACGAATTGTTCGACAGATGTGTTACAACTTGAGCACTTATTAAAAAAATAGAACTCGAAATGTTAAATACTCAAGGAACAGTTGTCTATCTGTTGATTTAGAATTGTGACTAACCTCTAAATATGAGTTATAATGTATAAATTATTGATTCATGTATATCAGAAGGTCGGTAGCAACTTATATCGTTACTATATGCTATCCTAGTTTAATTAGGGCTTTCATTTGAGTTAAAAAATCATCAACCAATCTAAGACACACCTCATTTTCTTTGAATCATAGATGGATCATCCGGGTTTTCACTGCCCCATTAGTTTTGGACTTTGCATTATTAATCATTATAAATAATATAACTTGGCCACTCTATAATACTGGGATACTCTGTACTAAAATGATTATTGATTCATAAAAAAGGGCCCAACGGGGCAAAAAATAATAATAAGTTGGTCCACCTCTAACACTTTAACTCTGTGAGGCATGGAATGAATTAGATTATATATGTCTACTCTCAAGGTGTCCCAGGCGTCCTGTATGCACGCTTTAAGTTTGTTCAATGTTACTGCATGCTGAGGCAATCTTTCTATAATTCGACCGATATCAAATATATGTTCTATAAGCGATAAATCTGGCCACCTTGTAGGTCAGTTGCGTTTATGCTATGCCAGGCCATGGCATAGATAACTATGCCAGAGGTTTCCAAAAACTGTTGTATTTAGCCGTATGATGTTTTCGAGGACGAGCTTGAAGGTAGGGTTAAGCTTTCAGCTTCAGCTTAGGCTTTATCGAATATTTTTTTCCGTAAGTCAGTGTCATACAGTAAGAAATCTAGGATACCTTTCGTCACGTGTTTAGAAACTCCTAGGGTGACAATAAACACTCACCCTTGCATAACTCTGATTCTCGGACCATCTGCTCTCTCTTCTTAAAACCGTAGTTGGGAAAACAGTTCTGTTTTCCCCAATCTCGTTATTTTATGAAAATTTTTTTAACGCCCTTTTCTTACACCAATAATTCACCCTAAATCCGTATAATTCTATGTAACAACATGGTGCTTGGACTTCAGGCATTCCAAAAGTTTTAACACGACTACAGAAGTACTGTCTAACTAATAAATAATACGAAAATACCTGATAATACGACGTAAATTCGGCTATCGAAATATAAAGATAAACCAGTTAAAAGGTTATCAGTTTTTGTGTAGAAGACATACTATACGATAAAAATATTTTCAGGTCGATAGAAGCCTGTATACTGGGTGTCGCATTTTTTTGTTGTTGCAGGAAATAACAGGTAATTTCTAGGGTTGTAAGCGTGCACATCGGCTTAGTCTGGCCCTGTAACTAACCGCCCCGTCCGCTCCTCAGTAAAGTTACAAGTATTTAGAGCGACTGAACGCAGTTTCCCACTGGCTAGCGGTGGCGCCCTCTAATAAATCCCGCCGAACAATAGATCCGTTAGCTGTAGCGACGGTGAAAAGCTCTCGGGCCCGTTAGCTGGAAATAATTCACTTTTAATAGCCCGAAGTGCGATTACAAGCGCAATTGAATATTGGCAATTGTTTAATGCCGTTGTTACTGCCGATGTGGGGCAGATTTATCGATTTGAGCGCGCGTGGCTTATTGACGCGACCTTTGACTCCGCCGAAAGGTGGGTACGCGAAGCATTATTTGACCTTTATCCGGTAAGTTTTACTGTCTAACAAACGCATAACGATATGATATGAGTCAACATAAATCACGTACGATAAACAGCATGTCCTTCCGCAATATTTGAGAAATTTAGTGATGGCGTAAGATTCTGTTTTATTTTGGGATAATAAAACTTGCCCTGTTAGAATAAAGGTCCCGCATATTTCTTATAGCTGAATTTTTTATACATATTTTATCGTTTATAATCAACCGATCAAACGTCTCCATAGGCTTAAACGTTAAAATGAACTTTTTTGACACTGCTTTAAAATGTATTTTCGTCAGCATCATTGCTGGTGTTTTAAAATCGCAACAATAAATTTTGCAAAGCGTATAAACCATCCAAATCATTGTGGAATGTATTTCCAAAGCCAATCTCGAGCAAACCGTGATCGATCTTGATGTTTTTATAGACAGAAGTGCAGAGATTGTTAGATGGGGAACAATCTCTGTATCATATAATCTTTCTTTCCACTTTTAATATTACTTTTCATTCAGGTCTTCTCGCTCTAACAACACTGTTGCAGATTTAATTATATTCAAAACACTGTTTGGTGCACAAAACAAGTCTGATGCATTCTGGTGGAAATGCTTGTGCATGGGATATTTATTTTATGTATTACAAACCATCATATTGTTCCAATTTTCAGATCGCCAACAATGATGACGCAGAAGATACATTTTGGGGCCGTATCAAAAAAGATATTCCATGAAGAGTTTTGGTCAGTTGATTATGAACAACAAAGTATCAAAAAAATTCAGCCAATTACACCGAGAGGCACTTTTCATAAGAATTGAACATGTATCCTTTAGTCACATTAACTACTAATACAAGAAACTACTTATGAGACATACATATGTAACATATTTATGTTATTTCTTTTATGACTAGAACCAGTTATCTGAATTATTGAAACTGCACTTATTATAACCATTCCGTTTTCTTCGTTAAGTAAATAACAGATACAATACTCGGAAAACATTGACGATACATTTATCGGTATTGCTTATTACATTTTTACGAAAAATGTGTTACTGAATCTAAAGTCATTACGTCCATTAGACTGATAACGATATTGTCGATCTGTATAAAGCATAAAAAATGTAGATACACGCAAACAGAACATTAGGTTTACCTAGTCTTTCACAAAATTACATTTATCTCGAATAAAATAGAACATAAAAGTATGTGGTCATTTGTATTGGTGTAGTAAAAATTAGGTTTTATTATTATACCTATACAGAGGGTCCCAAAAGCAATGCACAAATCAATAAAAATGAAACAAGCAAGCTTTCGCAACGAAACAGGTCAAATTTTGATTACAAAAATGCATATTTTGACTGTTTTCGAAACATGAATGGCAAATCATGTCATTCATGATTCATCATGGTGAGTTTTGGTAAATCCAGTATTGTTTAAAACGACTGCATAAAACTATTTTGGAGCAAATTAGAAATGAAAATTAAGAGACAAATTTTATTACTACTGAAAATTAACTGTACTATTAAAAATCGAATGCCAGATTAGACCAACTGGTTTTAAAATTGCCAAACATCGTCTTCTTGTCAAGTCTATCTCCAATTTTCTAAGACATTAGAAATGTGAATTATTTCTTCCGCAGTTTGTCCCATTTTGCACCGTACTCTGTTCCTTATATCCTCTAAATTTGGTGGCCTGCTGATATAGACTTTTGCCTTCAAATATTCCTGAAGAAAATAGTCCAGAGGCGTAAGACATGGAGATCTCGAAGGCCACTCTATTGGCCTCCTTTAATCAATCAAGTAAATTTTTTCCTGAGCGTTGGATTGGTAGAAGAGGGCCAATAGAGTGGCCTCCGAGACCTCCAGATCTCTCGCCCATGGACTAATTTCATTGGGAATAAAAGTCTGTTTAGCATTACTTCGGAAAATTTGCTTGTTTCAGTTTCACTGAATTAGTGCCGTTACCTGTGCATACCAGCATATGCTTTTATTGCTAAATTAGATTATGTACCTATAATTTATAATAAACTTTTCATTTTTCGTTTTTGCATAACTATTATATTTGAAGTTATGTGTGTATGATCGTAATAATACTCTGTGTTCAACTAATATTACAGAAGGGAGTTTCCTAGTACTACAACAAATCTTGTTTTGTTATTGAATTATTCAGTTCTTGAGCACATACATATTTGGCAACATTATTACTTATACCTAGTTGTGCACCACCCCAAGTAATAACTTCCAGAATGCATAATCATATTATGTTGGGGGCGACACGGGCTCACTAACATTGCATTAGACAATGCTTTAATCCAAACGTATAGTTTTTTAAAACATCACAGACAACACTATAAATTTAAAAACTTTCTTTTATACTCAGTTGCCTCCTTTTCTTTTATATATCATGGTTGTTTCATATTCTCCGATATAATAAACTAGTATTTTGAATACTCCTGCTACATGAAGCCCCACTCTCCCCGCGAAAGTGCCAAGTAATAACCACGAGAATACTGCCTATGCGTATAACTTATTTATTATTAATGGATATCCATTAGAGTTGAACAATGGTGTTAGATGAATGACGCTAACTAAATTGGGGGAGTTTCGGTGCTATATTTCTCCTGCAACCGCCCTTAACTCGAGCGTTTTCTTGGGATAATATTTACAGACTTTCTTGTTCTCTAAACAGTAACTGAAACGTTGAGAAACCGTTAAACATGGTGTTGTTAAATATCTCATTTATAAGTAAAAGGTAATAAGGAATTATAAAAAATTAATTTCAAGTTTATAAGAGAGTTTGTGGTTTATTACTGTGTGATTTTTGTGGAAACTGGAAAATAATCCAGGCAGTATCATTTTTTTTTTTCGATTAAGAATATCAATAAATCTTCAAAATCAACTATACCTACGAATATTATTAGCACAGCATGCATTGCAATGGCAGACTTTATACTGCTTTGAAGCGTTTTAAATGTTTTCAGATCAGTTAGTTACGGGAGGGGAATCAAAAAACTTCATCTCAAAATGTTTCGCTTCAAATCGGCATATAGGCATAAAATGTCATTAGGAACTTAATTTCTTAGTGACATTTTTTCGAAATATTAACAATTTAGGTCATTTTCTAAAGATTTTTTTGGAAAATCACAAATTTGGCAGTTGCCAGATGTTGGCTGTCAAATTTGAATTGGTGTATTTTAAGTTATTTTGGAAGCAGAAGTGATTGTCACAAAAAGTGTTTATCAAATTCTAATATATAAAAAATTTAATATGGTTCCAACTTTATGCAGACATTGTATATATATTGTTTTACTTTGAAATATTTTACTGCTACGTATACCTAATACTCAAACTTAAACAAATTCATAATTATTGTCATCTTTATTTGCACCAAATGAAATATTAAGGAAGATTAATGTAAATAAGTTTTCCTATCGGCGCAAGAATTGTGGCAGTGTGTTCAGGTAATTATGAAAAATTAAATAGAAGAAGTGGCAACAACGTTGATGTTTCATATTAATCTTATCATCCACTACTTTTTTTTTCTAAAATGAGAACAGCAGTTTTCGAGATCTTTGGATTATTACATAATTTTGACTTACTCTGTATATAGATTCAAACTTTTTTTATATTTTTACTTAGGACCTTTACTAAATGCGAATTTATGATTTTTGAAAAACTTAAAAAAGCAATACTTGTATGATATATCGCACAAGAGCAGATGCTTATCGTTTTCTTATACTCTGATATCACGCTGTCATTTGTGACTCAAACTGAATATTTCTTTTGTACCTCCAACAGATTTTATAGATACATCGCGTAGTCTGCTTTGAAATAATTATGAACCACTTTTAAGACGTAAATCATTTCCCCTTCCACATATATAAATAAGTTAAGAATAAGTTAAGCTTTCCTTCATTTAACACATCGAGTGGGCCATACGAGCATTTTCTACTTCGGAACTGTGGGTGGATTATTTATGTCGGAACAGTTATTTCAAATATGTTGGCTTGTATCGCTCGTAAGCAGACATGCTGGAGAAATTTGTTTGCCGACGTACGACCATGTTGTTATTGTAGTTTGAGTCGTGCGGATCGGCGTTGCCTGTGATTTCCTGTGTTAAACGTTGATGTATGCAATGCGCTGACAGACGTAATGCGCGTTCTACTGAAGCCGTCTCTTACAAAGTGCTCCAAGTTCGAGGACAACGAAATTGTAACGAGTCGTTCCAGAAAAACCTCATTAAATCGCCATTTCACATTCCAACCATACAAATCACTTGAAATGGACAGAATTTACCCTGTTTTGCTTCAGAAAGGACAAGAAATGCTAACACCACACCTGTGTAAAATATTCAGCGGCTGTTTAAGTTGAAAATTATACCATGCTATATGTGGAGATTTGCGTACCGAAAATAGCCAAAATATATAAATCCATCCATCCATAATCATTATTTCTACTCAAAACGCTAAAGACGTTGGTGGACAGGTATATTAGAGACTAAACTTTGAAGAACAATCCAATCAGTGAACGTCAATATGCATACCAGCTGGGAAAATCAACCGATCTACCGCTAGATAATTAAATAGCCCCTAGTCCCTGGGTTAGTATAATATAGCTAATCGAAGGGTCATTGTCAATAAAGAAGCAACATGACTATGGAACAAAACGACGGAATTGTCAGGGAAAAAAGTCATTGCTACTTCCTTTTGTAATATTCTATTTAGAAGAAAGCGTTGCAGAGAGACCTCACGGGGTAAATTTAGTTTATCAGGTCAATTCTAGCATCTTTAGGGGCGGTTATTGAATAAGTTGTTTAGGCCGTGACGAATGGGTTTTGCTAGATATTTTTTCTAAATTTCCCATTCGGGAAAATAGCCATAGTTCGATATCATAGTTTATATCACATCTGGCAAACATAAGGGGCTAGGCGAATAGAATAGCGAGACCTAGGCCAGAGGCGGGCTAGAATTAAAACTCGCGGGGCGCTTACGGCAGTCGCGATAAGTGATACGGAGAAAATGATTAAGTGAAAATAGTATGTAAATGATATATGGGAGATCAGGTTGCCAAAACCATAAAGATGTAAACCCTTAGTCACCTTGAAAAGTCTAACGTCTCCGCCACTGGATGGAGACTTAAAGGTTCAGGGATATACCCAGTTCATAAAATAAGAGAATAGACCCGAAAAAGTTAGTTCTTTTCCTCCGCTCAATGAATTCTTACGTTGTCGTTTTGGCTCTGATTAATTCTTGAAGTTTGCCATTATTGTACTTGTTCAAGAATATTTTCTCGGTTTGTGTGATCAAAGCGTCTTCAAGAATTAATTAATTTTATCGTCGGAAATAAGACGTGTGACCGGAGGTTGGGTCACGTTAGTGTTTGTTTTGTCTAAATTAACGACTCCCCTATTTGCACGGTTGCGTTTTATTTCGCGCCAGACTACCTAGAGGATCGAGCACCTACCGTCGACTAATTGAGGCGTTATCAGGTAAGGCCATCTATTATCTTGGACGAATTAATCAACGAATCCACAATATCATAGTGGGACAGATTAAAGGCCACTCGGTAATCTGGAAAAGTAGCAAAAGGGGTCCCGGGGTCGTGGGTAATTCCGCGCGCTCCTGGATCCTACATGTTACAACCATCAGAATGTGTTTACCGACTTGAATACAAACACCATTCTAAGAATTCCCATTAACAAAATGCTTCCGAAGTGTAACGTCAAAGAAACTATTGAGTGGAAGAATGATATGAAATGAACTAGGACAATGAAGTCCCAATCCAGACACAGACAAACTGATTCATAGATAGCTTCAAAACAGACCAGCTAAAACTGTCAAACTCGGGGTAAGAAGAGCGAAATATTGAAATGATGAGACAAGTGATAAGGGACAGTCCAAGAGCAACAGCCAGCCATCCGAGTTAACAAGTGGATATGTTCTACAGTATGAATAAGTAATTTAGTTTTTTTACTGGTCGATATTTTAAGGTATTTTTTTTAATTAATTTGATAATTATTTCTTTAATTCAATATTTAGTTTTCGTAAAAGAAAATGGTTGGGCAATCTTCTTCTCTCGAGTGTATCCGTGGCCCAGGATACTGACTAATGGCTTAGAGACAGCGGCCGTGCGTTCGGCTGTCAATCAAGAGCGCGAGAACAGATGCCGGGGCCATCCATCATACACGGTGGAACGCTGACGGAGCCGCCGGCAGACACGTTGATGGCGTCTGAGGTGACGACGGTGACGTGATGTGCCGCTGGTGCAGAGAAGGCGAGGTGCCTCATTGAATACAATGCGATTGACAATGACGCACCAAACATATCGAGGGCATAACGACCTTTTTTACCAGCAAATAACGATTGTGTGTTCTTTAAACCTAGTCAAAATTTATCTTCGCGTTTGCCCAACATTTTCGACTATAATATTTAACCATTTAATTGCCAAACCTTGGCCAACAGATTTATGTGAACTCAAGTTTTGACTAACGAAATATTATTTTTCTGGGTACCTCAATGTTAACCAGTTCTTCGTCTACTATAAACCTCTAAGTCGCATTCTGTGTTCGCCACATCAGTGCTGATTGTTGGTCTGATAAAGACGGATCATTATGGTCCCGAAATTTTGTCTTTTCCGTTCGAAAATGTTTATTGGATGGCATGGAAATGTAATCTCGAGATGGATAATGTGTTTGAAGATGTCGAGAGACGGAACATTAGTCCCGCTTGGGAACGACGCGTTACCTTATTTTTTACAGGAATTTTTCGGATATGGAAGATATATTTATTTTAAAGAGATGGGAGGTTCACAAATGAGAATAGAGATTTTAGGTTTCCATAGAGTCTGAAGGTGACAGCTTCTTGCTGAAACATATGACATACGATTTTTCCAGTAACCACGAACTGATAGTGTACTTAGAGGAGGTGATAAATAATAAATAATAAATAATTCATCATCCTAATTTCTAAATAACAGAAATGTAAGCGTTTACCAAAAAGTATAGTACATTTGTTTTATTATCGTTTTTAAACTCGTTAAAAAAAATTGAAAAATTTTCGCATAAAGAAATTAAATTTTTATTGTTTCCTTCCTTTCTTTGTTTAAACAATTTATCTTGGCATTTTTGTTTGTTTCTGCATTTAATTGAGCTCGTGTAGTATATTAAATACTATTGTACAAGCTTGTATTTTAAGGAAAATAAATACACACTACTTTCACTCCACTACATGCATATTTATGTACCTATCGTAATAATGGTATTATTGATTGTCTCAATGTGTCTAGCTGCTTCTTGGTTAAAATTGTTGTTTAGGTCAATGGCGAAGACGATATTTAAAAAATAGAAAATAGAAAAAATTCCGATATGCTACAAAATTTTGGCGCACGTATATGAGGTGATGAATAACATGGGTTATTCATATGGTATGGACCAAGTAGAAGTATTATTGATAATCACTCTAGTTGCGTTGAGTTGTGATGTAATCTTGTACAGTACAGAAATGTGCACTCTAGTTTCTGAAACTAAACAACTAACGCTCCTTTTTAACGATCTTGGAGATTATTACACGCTACAACCCCAAGTGCCCTTCAACATAACTATCGATGCATTTACGGCCGGTTCTAACGACCAATCACTTCGCCACGCAATAAAACGCCAGATATGACTTTCTCCTAATGAAACGTCGCAGTGTGCCCTGGAGCGTGACCTCTAATAAAGGTCCCCCAAGCAGGATCGGAATGCCCCTAGACATGCTCACGAGACACTCTCGGGGAAGCGAGGAATTCTAATGGTTTCGGCTTGACCGCGTAGCGGTAAGACGATGCCTTATAAATCTTCAAGATTTTCCACGCATTCGCACAAGATTAGTGTTATTTTCGTTTGGATGTCTCAAGAAAACTCATCTTGGGGTAAGGAGATGCATTTCGGTGCATATATGTTTATATTTGTAGAGGAGAAATCGGAAATAATGTTTGAACAAGATAAGTTTTATATTTGGTTTAACTAGACTGTTCTTTGAAATAATTTAAGAAGCTTTATATATTTCTTAAATTACCCCGCATGGTTATCTTGATTGAGGTTTATTATGTTTATGGTTATGATTTTTTCTTGAAAATGTAGGCCTTGCACAAGATGTGTTTGCACATCTCATGTGTTTGTAGCCCTAAATCTATTTCATTTTCAGTTTGTTCCACATCCACGTATTTTTTGCATCATTTTAAGGAAGGTTTCCAATAGGACATTGCAGGCTAAAAAGATATAATCTAAATCTAACTGGTATATCAGAGGAAATAACAGGCATATTCTGTCTGAACTCCGAAGAAGACTGAGGTTCAAATTCTCTGAAAAAATGTCATAGCTTAATGTCATACAATATAATTCTATTGCCTATAATCAAAGTTATAGGCAATACAATGGATAATATAGACAAACGATGGATAAGGTCTTCCAAATCAATAGGAATGCTACAATAGACCTCTAGGAAGTCACCTTGGTGTTTGAATCACATGTCAGCTTCTGAGGTATAATTTTAATCTGAACAATTTCAACAAAATGAATAATCACAAACAATGCTCCTGGAATCAGCAGTAAAGAAGAAATATATTGAATTGATTGGACTCTTTATAGTAAAGTATAGTATAACGAGGGTTCAAATTAATTTTACCACAAGTTGGGCTATGGAAAAAAACAACATGTGTTAGTAATTTTTTTAATATGGCTGATATATATTTTTTTAATAGCTTGATCTATAGATCAAGCAATTTATTTAATGGTTCAAATTTTGACTTTGAATATGATGTGGGTTCATCCCAACTTCAAACAACTTCATCTTTTCTATTTTTTGTCTTGAAAATGGGTTATTTAAAACATTAAATTGGCATTGGCGTTTTACTACATTTTATTACATTGTCAAAAATGACCCCAACTTTGTCCTAAACATTTCTGACACATTTTTCGAATAGAACGAAAATACTTTCTAGGAAACGAGGGGTATTATATCGTTTATTGACTGATAAATATAATCCGTTTATAAACTGATTCAAAACAAGTACTTTTTACATGAAAATATAAAAAATAACGTCGTTGTTGAAACAATAATAATTTCATTACATCTTATGTAAACATTTCAAATGCAAATAAATGTTTTTATTTAAATTAGTGTAAGATAAACTTCTACGTATTTCTCTGATTATTTAGGCGACGTACTTCTATTCCACTTTGGAGCGAGGGATTCCCGAAAATACGAAAGGAAACGGAAAGGAAGTCGAGAGGAAGCCCTCGTGAAGGAATTCAACACCGATCCATCATCGTCAGAACGCAGCGCTAAGGAAAATGTGCGGCCACTTTCTGGATCGATTGACCGCTTTGAATGCAATAAGGGGAGGGAGCGAGAGAAAAAATGCGAGGGTGAGGGCGAGGCCGTTCCTCTACACCGATATCGTGGGGATGTTAGTTGTCGTAAGTGAAATAACGTAATTCCTACGAATGCGCTTATTTCCAGAATGTCGCGCGACCCCCAGTGATGGCGCCGTAGGTAGGGTGCAAGAAAAATTAAGCCCGATGTTCCCTTAATGGACTTCGGTTTTCGGAGTGGCGAGTACGGAGTTACATGGCGGGGATTTCTGAGTAAATTATGATCGAAGTGGAAAGAAACATTGTCAAATTCAGGTGAACACCTTCAGCACTTCATTGTCCGTGGAATTTAATGTGTGATTTGCCAACTGCTAGAAAATTTAAATAACTACCGGCGGACAACAAAACTACCCAAAGAATACTTTAATCAAATAGTGGTATGTGTTTTTTTTTGAGCTTCAAACTTTTATCTTGCATTGAAAAACTGTTACTTACAGAACAATCAAAGTGTTATAGTTGTCAGATTTTCATTTGCGAAAATCCAAAACAGTTAAACAGCTGCTGCCAAGAGTTTGTAGCATCTTGGTTGATACGCCATTTTGAAAAGGAACGAGACAATAATGGTCCATTGCTACCCTTAACAGTTGTTAGAAATGTAATTTAAATATGAAATTAAAATAAACCCTCACGGGGTACACTGGGTCTGGCAGATCCGAGCGCAAAGTATATAGGTGAATATCTCAAAGGAGAGGAGTGGAAGGGAATTCGTTATGGTGGGGAAAATCCTTCTTGGTGTGCTGAATTGAGGAAGCTCTCGCGCCAGTCCAGTGCGGCATCAGCTACGGAGCAAGAAGCATAACAAAATTGGTTTCGGGTCTCCTGGACCCAGTGTACCCGGAGTGTGACAAAGTGAGTATTGTGAAAATATAATAATTATACCAAATGTTTATTTAAATCGTGCACTCATGTAAAAATTAGTGTAAATAATGGAGTGTGAAAATGGAGACGCGGTCTCGCACACGATACGTCGCAGAGCTGGCTACTTTGGAAGCCCACAAAAATTTTTGGAATAACAATGTGTAAATTCATGTATAATTGTATGTTTTATACATTTTGAATTTTCATACTTATTATAACAATAAATGATTTCACTTGGTATATTTGGATTTTTCTTTTTCTACCGTTGATGCTACGCATATATAGGTATATATATTTTTTGTAAAAATTAAATTTATTTACGTAATAGTAATTTATATCATCTTATTTTATGATAAGGTAAGCTAAAAAAATTGTTCTATGATTTTATTGCAAGTTTTCCGGCGACAATGGCCGTTTATATATGAAATATACGTTTTTAAAATCACTAACTTTCGAACGTCAACAAAAATCGCTTATTCTAATCCAATCGCAAAATGACCTTTACAGCCTTAAAGTACAGTCCTTAATCTTTAAAAAGAGCACTTATAAAATTTCTTTATCTTCATTTTTCGTATCGTGACAGCAATTTGAAAAAAAAAACGATTTATTTTCACAAGGTCTTCTTGTATTTCGATAAATATTTTAAAAACCTTTAGATTTGAGATAAAATAGAGTACGTATTCGTCTTTTTTAGATTCTGGCGATGAATTTAAAAAAAATCGTCCCTCTACGATGATTTGGCTCCAAGTTATAAGCGATTGAAAATCGCTCGGGTCTCCCAGACCCAGTGTACCTAACGGTACAACCCATATAGTGTACACCGTGAGGGTTAATTAAAATTAGTACTACTAAAACTTGAATATTTCTACTGTTAATTCTATTTCACAAAAAGCAAAAAACAACGAACTTTTAAGATCACCTAGAAAGCGTAATCCTACCAAGAGGGTTATAAACATTGTAGTATTGTACAAGTGATATTCATAACTTTTTTTATTAATCTATATTTATGTACAAAAAACTAAACTGCACTATTTGTAACCGAATGGTGTTAAGAAATCTTATTTTTTTATATCTTTAGAAATTTTAAAAATGCCTTGTGTCTTTAATTTCTGTAACAGACTATTGGAAATTGGGCTATGTTATTTATTGATTTTTTGAAACGACTAAACTTTGTAAGTTTTGTGAGTAGCGCCAAACTAAACAATTACTGTCCTTTGAATAACAAGCGTGGTGATAATCACCCTTGACTTCATTCAAGGTAGCAAAAGAACTGTCTGTTTTATGGAGATTCCGATTAAGAGTTTCCACCTAGATTTTGTGGTGTTGGGGGGGGGGGGGGGGGGGGGGGGGGGGGGGGGGGGGGGGGGGGGGGGGGGGGGGGGGGGGGGGGGGGGGAGGGGGGGGGGGGGGGGGGGGGGGGGGGGGGGGGGGGGGGGGGGGGGGGGGGGGGGGGGGGGGGGGGGGGGGGGGGGGGGGGGGGGGGGGGGGGGGGGGGGGGGGGGGGGGGGGGGGGGGGGGGGGGGGGGGGGGGGGGGGGGGGGGGGGGGGGGGGGGGGGGGGGGGGGGGGGGGGGGGGGGGGGGGGGGGGGGGGGGGGGGGGGGGGGGGGGGGGGGGGGGGGGGGGGGGGGGGGGGGGGGGGGGGGGGGGGGGGGGGGGGGGGGGGGGGGGGGGGGGGGGGGGGGGGGGGGGGGGGGGGGGGGGGGGGGGGGGGGGGGGGGGGGGGGGGGGGGGGGGGGGGGGGGGGGGGGGGGGGGGGGGGGGGGGGGGGGGGGGGGGGGGGGGGGGGGGGGGGGGGGGGGGGGGGGGGGGGGGGGGGGGGGGGGGGGGGGGGGGGGGGGGGGGGGGGGGGGGGGGGGGGGGGGGGGGGGGGGGGGGGGGGGGGGGGGGGGGGGGGGGGGGGGGGGGGGGGGGGGGGGGGGGGGGGGGGGGGGGGGGGGGGGGGGGGGGGGGGGGGGGGGGGGGGGGGGGGGGGGGGGGGGGGGGGGGGGGGGGGGGGGGGGGGGGGGGGGGGGGGGGGGGGGGGGGGGGGGGGGGGGGGGGGGGGGGGGGGGGGGGGGGGGGGGGGGGGGGGGGGGGGGGGGGGGGGGGGGGGGGGGGGGGGGGGGGGGGGGGGGGGGGGGGGGGGGGGGGGGGGGGGGGGGGGGGGGGGGGGGGGGGGGGGGGGGGGGGGGGGGGGGGGGGGGGGGGGGGGGGGGGGGGGGGGGGGGGGGGGGGGGGGGGGGGGGGGGGGGGGGGGGGGGGGGGGGGGGGGGGGGGGGGGGGGGGGGGGGGGGGGGGGGGGGGGGGGGGGGGGGGGGGGGGGGGGGGGGGGGGGGGGGGGGGGGGGGGGGGGGGGGGGGGGGGGGGGGGGGGGGGGGGGGGGGGGGGGGGGGGGGGGGGGGGGGGGGGGGGGGGGGGGGGGGGGGGGGGGGGGGGGGGGGGGGGGGGGGGGGGGGGGGGGGGGGGGGGGGGGGGGGGGGGGGGGGGGGGGGGGGGGGGGGGGGGGGGGGGGGGGGGGGGGGGGGGGGGGGGGGGGGGGGGGGGGGGGGGGGGGGGGGGGGGGGGGGGGGGGGGGGGGGGGGGGGGGGGGGGGGGGGGGGGGGGGGGGGGGGGGGGGGGGGGGGGGGGGGGGGGGGGGGGGGGGGGGGGGGGGGGGGGGGGGGGGGGGGGGGGGGGGGGGGGGGGGGGGGGGGGGGGGGGGGGGGGGGGGGGGGGGGGGGGGGGGGGGGGGGGGGGGGGGGGGGGGGGGGGGGGGGGGGGGGGGGGGGGGGGGGGGGGGGGGGGGGGGGGGGGGGGGGGGGGGGGGGGGGGGGGGGGGGGGGGGGGGGGGGGGGGGGGGGGGGGGGGGGGGGGGGGGGGGGGGGGGGGGGGGGGGGGGGGGGGGGGGGGGGGGGGGGGGGGGGGGGGGGGGGGGGGGGGGGGGGGGGGGGGGGGGGGGGGGGGGGGGGGGGGGGGGGGGGGGGGGGGGGGGGGGGGGGGGGGGGGGGGGGGGGGGGGGGGGGGGGGGGGGGGGGGGGGGGGGGGGGGGGGGGGGGGGGGGGGGGGGGGGGGGGGGGGGGGGGGGGGGGGGGGGGGGGGGGGGGGGGGGGGGGGGGGGGGGGGGGGGGGGGGGGGGGGGGGGGGGGGGGGGGGGGGGGGGGGGGGGGGGGGGGGGGGGGGGGGGGGGGGGGGGGGGGGGGGGGGGGGGGGGGGGGGGGGGGGGGGGGGGGGGGGGGGGGGGGGGGGGGGGGGGGGGGGGGGGGGGGGGGGGGGGGGGGGGGGGGGGGGGGGGGGGGGGGGGGGGGGGGGGGGGGGGGGGGGGGGGGGGGGGGGGGGGGGGGGGGGGGGGGGGGGGGGGGGGGGGGGGGGGGGGGGGGGGGGGGGGGGGGGGGGGGGGGGGGGGGGGGGGGGGGGGGGGGGGGGGGGGGGGGGGGGGGGGGGGGGGGGGGGGGGGGGGGGGGGGGGGGGGGGGGGGGGGGGGGGGGGGGGGGGGGGGGGGGGGGGGGGGGGGGGGGGGGGGGGGGGGGGGGGGGGGGGGGGGGGGGGGGGGGGGGGGGGGGGGGGGGGGGGGGGGGGGGGGGGGGGGGGGGGGGGGGGGGGGGGGGGGGGGGGGGGGGGGGGGGGGGGGGGGGGGGGGGGGGGGGGGGGGGGGGGGGGGGGGGGGGGGGGGGGGGGGGGGGGGGGGGGGGGGGGGGGGGGGGGGGGGGGGGGGGGGGGGGGGGGGGGGGGGGGGGGGGGGGGGGGGGGGGGGGGGGGGGGGGGGGGGGGGGGGGGGGGGGGGGGGGGGGGGGGGGGGGGGGGGGGGGGGGGGGGGGGGGGGGGGGGGGGGGGGGGGGGGGGGGGGGGGGGGGGGGGGGGGGGGGGGGGGGGGGGGGGGGGGGGGGGGGGGGGGGGGGGGGGGGGGGGGGGGGGGGGGGGGGGGGGGGGGGGGGGGGGGGGGGGGGGGGGGGGGGGGGGGGGGGGGGGGGGGGGGGGGGGGGGGGGGGGGGGGGGGGGGGGGGGGGGGGGGGGGGGGGGGGGGGGGGGGGGGGGGGGGGGGGGGGGGGGGGGGGGGGGGGGGGGGGGGGGGGGGGGGGGGGGGGGGGGGGGGGGGGGGGGGGGGGGGGGGGGGGGGGGGGGGGGGGGGGGGGGGGGGGGGGGGGGGGGGGGGGGGGGGGGGGGGGGGGGGGGGGGGGGGGGGGGGGGGGGGGGGGGGGGGGGGGGGGGGGGGGGGGGGGGGGGGGGGGGGGGGGGGGGGGGGGGGGGGGGGGGGGGGGGGGGGGGGGGGGGGGGGGGGGGGGGGGGGGGGGGGGGGGGGGGGGGGGGGGGGGGGGGGGGGGGGGGGGGGGGGGGGGGGGGGGGGGGGGGGGGGGGGGGGGGGGGGGGGGGGGGGGGGGGGGGGGGGGGGGGGGGGGGGCGGGGGGGGGGGGGGGGGGGGGGGGGGGGGGGGTGGGGGGGGGGGGGGGGGGGGGGGGGGGGGGGGGGGGGGGGGGGGGGGGGGGGGGGGGGGGGGGGGGGGGGGGGGGGGGGGGGGGGGGGGGGGGGGGGGGGGGGGGGGGGGGGGGGGGGGGGGGGGGGGGGGGGGGGGGGGGGGGGGGGGGGGGGGGGGGGGGGGGGGGGGGGGGGGGGGGGGGGGGGGGGGGGGGGGGGGGGGGGGGGGGGGGGGGGGGGGGGGGGGGGGGGGGGGGGGGGGGGGGGGGGGGGGGGGGGGGGGGGGGGGGGGGGGGGGGGGGGGGGGGGGGGGGGGGGGGGGGGGGGGGGGGGGGGGGGGGGGGGGGGGGGGGGGGGGGAGGGGGGGGGGGGGGGGGGGGGGGGGGGGGGGGGGGGGGGGGGGGGGGGGGGGGGGGGGGGGGGGGGGGGGGGGGGGGGGGGGGGGGGGGGGAGGGGTGGGGGGGGGGGGGGGGGGGGGGGGGGGGGGGGGGGGGGGGGGGGGGGGGCGGGGGGGGGGGGGGGGGAGGGGGGGGGGGGGTGTGGGGGGGGGGGGGGGGGGGGGGGGGGGGGGGGGGGGGGGGGGGGGGGGGGGGGGGGGGGGGGGGGGGGGGGGGGGGGGGGGGGGGGGGGGGGGGGGGGGGGGGGGGGGGGGGGGGGGGGGGGGGGGAGGGGGGGGGGGGGGGGGGGGGGGGGGGGGGGGGGGGGGGGGGGGGGGGGGGGGGGGGGGGGGGGGGGGGGGGGGGGGGGGGGGGGGGGGGGGGGGGGGGGGGGGGGGGGGGGGGGGGGGGGGGGAGAGGGGGGGGGGGGGGGGGGGGAAGGGGGGGGGGGGGAGGGGGGGGGAAGGGGGGGAGGGGGGGGGGGGGGGGGGGGGAAGGGGGGGGGGGGGGGGGGGGGGGGGGGGGGTATAGGGGGGGGGGGGGGGGGTTATAAAGGGGGGGAGAGGGGGGATACGCAGGGGGGGGGGGGGGGGGGGGGGGGGGGGGGGGGGGAAAAAAAAAAAAAGGGGGAAAAAAAAAAAAGGGGGGGAAAAAAAAAAAAGGGGGGAAAAAAGAATAAAAGGGGGGGAGGGGGGGGGGGGGGGGGGGGAAAAAAGGAGGGGAGGGGGGGAAAAGGGGAAGGGGGGGAGGAGGAAAAAGAGGATAAAAGAGGAGGAAAAAAAAAAAAGGGGGGGGGAAAAAAAAGGGGGGGGGAAAAAAAAAAAAAAAAAAAAAAAAGAAAAGGGGAGGGGGGAAAGGGGGGGGGGAGGAAGGGGGGGGGGGGGGGGGGGGGGGGGGGGGGGGGGGGGGGGGGGGGGGGGGGGGGGGGGGGGGGGGGGGGGGGGGGGGGGGGGGGGGGGGGGGGGGGGGGGGGGAAAAAAGGGGGGGGGAAAGGAAAAGGATGAAAAAAAAAAAAGGGGGGGGGGGGGGGGGGGGGGGGGGGGGGGGGGGGGGGGGGGGGGGGGGGGGGAAGGATAGAGGTAGCATTTACTTACTTCATAAAATTAATGTTTACTTTCACTTTAAAAACTTTACGTGCCCTTTCGTTGAAAGATTTTACTGATACTACTTGAAATAAACTTGGCTACAAGTTTTACTTGTGAGTAAAAGCGAAATCTTAGAAGAAGCGCATATTATTAACCTCGAGAAGTTTTCACTGTCACCACTTTGTTCACTTCATTCTTTCTGAGATGAAACGTCACTAGTCTAACTTCCAAAACATATGTGGTTTGTCTTTTTTGATAATCATCAAACCTCCTATTTTGAGTTCGCCTTGTGTTTGTTTCCACTTATAGCAATCCTTACGTCAACCATCATCATCAACATCAGGATGAGGTATAACCATTAGTGATTTACCCATTAGTAAGTGAGCTGGAGCAATGGGACTGGAATTTAAAATCAAAATAAATTCCGAATTTCTGGAATCGAATTCTGAAAGCGTGGCAGGGCGGCCTGCAGAGAACATCCCACTAAGCGCCATTGGACCCATTGTGCTTCCTCCCTTGAGAGCTTAACCCACATAAGCCGTCAGCCATCCTAATGTTTTAAAAAAGGTGACGCCGTTGCTTTGGAGGATCTCCCAACGATGGCCAAGGATGGCCAACGTTCACCCAGTATGTAGTATCTTGCTGATTAGACGATGCAGCAGTTACGTAATACATGTCGCACGATCTCCTATTCTTGCCGAAGGCCTCTACAAGGGTCTTTTATTTAGCTTGAAGTTGTAGAGCTGTTTGTTTGCTGACAATGTCCAGTGAGGACGTCTATTACAAAACCGATTATTCTTCCTGGTCATCGCAAGATACACCATTGCTAGGATACCTTAAAACCTCTCTAGCAAGTTGATAAGTGCTTGTTTCATCCCATAGTTCATTAAATTTTACGCAGATGTCTTCTATAATTTGTTGAATTACTATTGCGAGCTAGAAGAGGATTAATTACTGGGTGTTTTTCAATATCCGGCTTTATAATAACTTTTTTTTCTGATGGGACTCAAGCACGTTATATGACTAATGTGTATTTTAACTAAAATACTAACAATATCGTTGCCAGATCTAATCATAAAAATTACCACCCATTCCACCAGGTTACCTCCACGAGGACCTAACGATACAGATATTTCATAATTTCCATATGAATGCCTGTATTAGCATAATATAGTCTGGGACGTCAGAAGAACGTCTCGTTTCAATTTACTGGCGGAAATAAGTTTTCGAACAAAGAATTAGTGTTTATCGCAAGTTTGCCTACGCGAGGGTTCTTTTTATTACGAATAATGCACTCGCGGCAGCCCTACACGTTCCTTGTTACTGGGGGGTGTCAGTGTATTAAGTGGCATATGCTCGGTTCTCACGCCACGGCTTTCTTCGTTCACCTTTCCCTTTCGAAAGAAGTTGCGAATCGATTATCTGTAATCAGGTTGGGATTAATTAAGGCTGGATCAATTGTTGAAGTCACCTTTTGTTGTATCTTGACTTGTGTAGGGATAGAACAAAAATGTGCAAAGCAGGTTCAAACCTCTGTATAACAACGTGTTATGTAATAAATAATAAATAATTTATATTATAAGAACAAGTATACTTGTATGCTTTTCAAAATAGTTTTTAGATACATTATAAAAGGATACAAAAAATGTAAGAGCCATTCATATGAGGAGTTACTTTTCAAAACGAAGTTTTTCGAAAATTTGGGCTATTAAGCGAATGATGGCAACATATACTCGTAAATGTTCTGAATTGAATAAAGTATTATTACTCGAATCAATTCAAATATCAGTATTTACCGTATGCATGGGGCGTCGAAGTTTACCATCCAAATCAAAACTCCGTTTTTGTGAATAACTGTTCGATTCAAAATGCAAAATTGTGCATCAGCTGATTTTATTCATGACTTTAACATACTGTGCAAAGTTTTTAGAGAGATATTTCACTAAGTTTATACTAGTTTTTCGTGAAATGTTAATAGTAGTGAAGTTTTAGTGAAATACGGATCAAGTGGATCCAGAAAACGAGTTAAAAAGGTTAATAAACGGGTACGGCAAAAATAATTCAGGTAAGTTTTAGAAAATAGGGTTATGTAGGTCCTGAATTTAAAATATCCGTTTTTAGACATTCAAATCATTTCCCTGATTTAGAAGATTTCGTAAGACCATGTGATCCTACCAAAAAAAGATATAATTGTAATGCCATATCCCACGAAGCTATAATAGTCGCAAGATATAAACTGTACAGTGTAGCAAATCGTATTGTGCAAGATAACAAAATAGCACACCTTTTTATCTATTCGAAATCCGAAATAAAAAGAAGAGGAAATTTTTTTGTCAGTGTACTGAAGATGACGATAGATTCAGGGTTTAAAATGATACTATGTTTTGATAGAAATTAATGTTTTATTTTGTTAAGCGACATATTTTTAATTTAGGGAATATTGGTATACCTTGTTTAAAAAAAAAAAACAATATAAGTATTTTAGTATAATAAACTTATAATAAATAATACGTGTAGTATTTTATTCTTTTCTCGTCAAAATGCAGTATTTTGGGGTATCCAATTCAAAATGTAATTTTTTCATTTTATTTTTGAATAACTCGGTAAACTTATAAAAAATATATTTTCACTCTTTCACAATTTAATTCATATAATTTTAATTCTAGTTTTGTTCAAAGTTCAAATGTGTATCTGTTTAACTAATATGTCTATGAACAAATATGTATATGAAATTATTGTTTCCTGTAAAAATAACATTAATTCAAAAACTGCGTTTTGAAAAGTAGCTCCTCATATGTCATCAAATCTGTTGTCATATTTTAAAGCTCCTTTAAATTTTAAGAAAGCTCCTTAAACTTTAAAGAATCTGAAACATGAAAATTGCTTTGGAACGGAAATTGAAATAATCACTTTTATTTCCCAAAAATTATTTTATCGTAATTGTAAACAATCACCATTCAACCTTTTCAGCCACAGATAAACAGTTTTCAAATATATAATCCTTTAATATTATTCTAATTTGTGGACCAAAAAATATGCTACTTTCAATTTAGTTTCGTATAACCTTTGAAAAAAAAGTTCCAAGTACTTAAACGTAGACATATATTTGCTTGTGCATGTTTTTATAAAGTTTTTCATTGAGCCAACCTTAATGTGACAGAGAGGTAAATTCCTCTAATGTAGGTAAGAAGTAAACATGACAACCTCATACTCGCAGACCTTTAGTCAGAATAATATTGAATGGCTTAATTCAAGTATTTATAAATAAGTTGATAAAAACGGTTTTGTCATTCTACAAACAACCAAACGTGATAAAAAATCACAAAAAGACATACAGGCCCAAAAAATAGTACTTCTAAAAATGTCTCGTCAATGACAGAATCCATACTATTCGTAGAGTGACTTCACCGTCTTTTCCAAAAAAAGATTGGTGACTGGAGTCATAGCTTGGTCATCTACCTCAGGGAGGACATACATAAGTGCTGTGACTTTGAGTCAAACTTCATTAGCTCCAGTATCCAAAATCCAAAATAGAGATGAAGTACGGACCTGATTCTAACTTACATTTAGTTAATCATGTCATCATATTTTCATCTACCTTAAAATCTCAAATTGTAAGACTGACTTCCGACTATAGTTCCAAAGAATGTGGCGGAATGATTTGTTTTAGAATTAAGTTTCTATTAGGGACAAATTGTGCGGAAAGCTTCACATTAAAGACTTAATACGTTTCTGGTCACTTATGTTCCAAAATAATTGACAATAATAGATAATTGGCAAGGAATTTGTTGCCAATTAATTGCCAAGAATATAATTAACTTGAAGACTACGCTTATAGATGTTATTACTGCAAAAAATTAAAATTTTATTGAGTTTGCCAGGGAACTTCCTTTAACGTAAAACTGTCATTAGCTGAGTGCTTTCGAACTTCACATGACTTTAATTCCACCTACAATGTTGCTGAAACTACCCATTAAAGTTGGTTTGTTATGTTCGGAAGTAAAATATTCCTAGTTTTACTTTACCAGAGTTTAAGTACGGACCTGAATCTCATGATTTAGTTCTAACCCTGCTCTAACTGTTCGTCAACAGAGGCGAAAATAGCCTTCTCTGGTATACCACTACATTTCTATATTGTAAAACTACCTTTAGAGGTAAAAAAATGGATGGAACAAACAGCGAAAAATTGAGAGAAAATTAAGGAACAATGACAGAATCCATATGTTTTTATAGTGGACAAATAATACTGGATATAAAGATTTAAAACATTTATGGTCGTTTATATTCCAATTTGGTGAGCAATTCCTTCTGAATTCGTTTAAATCGTCAAATATTTAATTTATTTGAAGAGTTTGGATGTGATTACTGCAAGAAAATTAAATTTTTATTGAATTTACCAGGAAACTTCCTTCAGAGTAAACCTGTCATTAGCAGAGTACTTTCGAACTTCGAATAACGACTTTAATGTCACATACAATGTTGCCAAACTGTCCATTAAGGCTAGCTCGGTTCTATTTGGAAGTAAAATATCCTTAGTTTTACTTTAAATGAGTTTAAGTACGGATTTGAGTCTCACCATTTAGCTCACCAACGCTGCTCTAACTCTTCTAACCTCCATGAGCGATACAAGTGTGTTAATAGAGGTGAAAGTAGTCTCCTTTGACAGACTATTAGGTTTCTAAATTGTAAGACTATCCTTAGAGATCCAAAAAAGCGATGGAACGAACAGAGGAAAAATTAAGAGAAAATTAAGGACCAATGGCACAATCCTCACGTTTTTGTAGTGGACAAATTCTGTGGAAACAAAGATCTAAAACATTTCTGGTCACTTACATTCCAATTTGGTAAGGAATTCCTTCCGAATTCATTGAGAAGTATTTAACTTATTTGAAGAGTTTAGATGCGATGCAAGAAAATTAAATTTTTATTGAGTTTGCCAGGCAACTTCCTTCAGCGTAAACCTGTCATTAGCCGAGTGCTTTCGAACTTCGAATAACGACTTTAATTCCGCGTACAATGTTGCCAAACTGCCCATTAAGGCTGGCTCGGTTATGCTCGGAAGTAAAATATCCCTCTCGGCTCGTACATTAAGTTTATGCATGTAAGCCCGTGATAGACTGGAATTACGCGCGGCGCATTATTGCAATTTTAATTGCCGTACGCGACTGTGAAAACGTCACGCAACGTGTGGATTTCCCATTAATACATAATGGATTTTAGGCCGGGTATTTGATCAAGAAATTCCGCTCGTAATGAGAATTACTTTGGCTGAGGAGGGAGGGGGGGGGGTGGGGGGTATGTGCCGTGTCATTTCCGTGTTTGTAATTCTAATGAAAACGAGCAGGAATTAGCCGTACAAACACATTTGCAGGAATTAGGAAGAGCTAACGGTAAAGGTCAATACTGGCTGATACGCCCACAAAAATAACGGCGTTTATAATGCGAAAATATAGGAGTTCACACAGTTCTATCAACTTAACACAACAAATATTCAATCAAAAAATTCCACTTTTTGAAAGATACGAAAATTTGGATAATTTTGTACCACAGTATTTTTTTTAGGATCTATAATTCCATCAGAAACAAAAACCTTGTGAAAGTATGCCTCTAATAAGCCCAAGTTGAAGGTGATATGTTGATTGTGTGAAAACATATTATACTGTATATCTAAAAAAGTAAAACTCCGAAAATATAAAATCTTTTTCTTGGACTCACATTAATAAGAAATCTTCAGAGTATTTATATGACCAAGAGAAATTTTAAAAAAACTAAAGTTGAACTCAAAGCATCATAAAAAATCGAAACTATCATCCTTACTATAGTTTTCGTAAAAACTTTACTGCTTCATGTTTTAATAAAACACATCGAGTTCTAGAAGAATATTAACCCATTATTTTTTTTGAGTTGTGTGTGGCGTATAGGACTTTTTAAATTTTTATGAGATTTTTGGTTCAGCTTTTGTTCAGAAATTTTTCAGGTTTGGAAAATTTTTCTCCAAAATGGTTCAGTTTATCATAGATACTCTGAAGATTTCCCTTTGATATGAAGATAATAATCAATAACTTTAAAAAGATCTAATATTTGAATCTTTCCATACAAACAACATATCACCTTCAACTTGGTCTTATTAGACGCAAAATTTCGCAAGCTGTAATCATATCAGAAGAAATGCGGACCGCCGTATTGAAAACAATTTTTTTGTCGCTAGTTAGTCACTAACGAATTCGTGTACTGCATTTACATATTACCTGATTTTGTATGGATTTCTGCAATAATGGCACATCCGCTACCATTTGTCAATATAATTGTGTAAAACATATTTACAGAAGACATATCAACGTGTCATGGGAAATATCAAAGGAGACATACGTAATAAATTTCTGTGGATGACAGTGGACGAAACAACAGATTTTCCGGTAATAAGGTAGTTAATGCCTCCGATATTAATAGCCAATAAACGGGTTTATTGTGTTGTGACAACAAAGAACTTTTAGTAATATAAACAACTGTGTAAAATTCATGAAAATAATGTGTGTGTTGTGTCGTCTTCTGTCCACGTGAACTTTTTTAAATTTGCACCTTTAACTTTAGTAGATGTGGAACCATCATTTTCCATCTACAGCCATATATGTATACAGGCCAAATCGCTCATGTTTAATGAGAATAAATGCAGAAAGGCTACTGGTCATGGCAACGTGGCACAATCAATAACATGACGGATTACGAAATCGACTCCGCGTTACAGCACACATTCGGTCATTTCATTGCTGACTGTAATTGAACACTCAAAAATTAGTACTTTCTTGATTTCCCTGCACCCCTCACACCACCTAGGTCCGGGTACTTCTGGTAAGTTAACTTCCAAAATAGTTCAAACATACCTCTGAAGTCAACAATTAAGATCTCATCATTTTCCTTTACACTCTAGACCCTCTAGAATAGATTTTATGAAAACCATGTTTGTGTCTTTTTTTGAAAATAAATCAAGTTAAAAGTCATGATAATCCCTAATAATGGCCTTAGTTGACAAGCAGAAACTAATAACGACAATCGTATGTTGGAATCTAAAGGGGTATTTGCTGAAACCAGCGCCACCCTCTGCATCAAGTTCTCCCTGCGCGGCAGTTATATAAAACAAATACTGTTTTAAACGATCAATTTACATGAGATAATAGCCGGAGATAAGGAGAGAGGAAAAGTTAACTCTCTACTCGTGTCAATTCGGCACGGGTCCATCAATCTTGGCTTGTTATTCCGACGCATAAATGGATCGCGTTTAATGAAATGAAAATATTAACTTTTTATTGGTAATTTGAGTGATAAATGATACTGCTGGAAATTAGACTTTCTAAACGAGAGTTCTGCTGCCCCCTTTCGAATGGGTTTTCGAAACATGAGTATTATTTATGGGTGTATTTACAGGGTGACGAGGTAGTTTTGGTGGGCGTGGAAGCAAAAATAATTTTGTTTGTGAAAATATGCTATCAGTGAAAAAAAGTATTGAACATTTTAGTAAAAACCGATATCTCCTAGGTAACAACATTGTAGCTTTCCTGGTCAGGATTCTCCGTCATTCCTCCGTCACATGCATATATCACACTGATGAAATCTAATACGATCGAAATCCGGAACTGTAATTTCTGGTGGTGAATGAATTATCATTCACGGAGAATCATTCGCTGCAAGAATTTTATGCAAGAATTTATTCTGTATTCTAAAAATAAATATTCTCAAACAAAATATTCTTAACCTTTTTTTATTACGTGAACTTGAGAATGTCTCAAAACAACAACTTGAAATCTTAAACACTTACGTGTCACATCCAGAGCTGGGTACAGTTTCATTTCGAGCTTAGTCTTTTTAGGGGTTTGGGGATAAATAAATAAATATATCGGGTGGGCCAACGAAACGAAAAAGAAGAGTTTTTGGACGTCTTTTGAAATAGAGTTTTTTTAGAATATTTTCATCGGTTAGTGGTATGAGCACTAACCTTTTTAACTAAATTTTAAATTACATAATGGGGCATGTGACATCGTATTTTAAAGGTCTTTGTACATTTAGCATACCGAGATCAATTCAAATTTTATAATCTATAAATGTATTTAGTTTTTTTTGTTGCGAAACAAAAATGTATATCTAAATTTGGAACAAAAACTACTGACAAGCATTAACAAAAATGTTATTACTTCAATAAATGTTCGAATTGACCTCCACCAGCTTCCATACAATAATACAAATTTTGCTCGAAACGATTTCTCACGTGTTGGAGAGCTTGGGGAGTTATTTAACGACATTCGTCTATAATTCGTCTATAATTCGTCTATATAGTCGGGGATTCCAAAGGACAACTTCGTCCGATCCATTGCCCAAGGGAAAGCCATGTTCAAAAACTCTAACTGATCTTGCAGTCACCAGCACTGGTCTTGCAGTCATCACCACTTGCAGTGAACCAATCGGTCTTCTAAGTATTAGTCGTCATGTTGGACGATGTCCACAAATGGCTGCACATTTTCAGTTAAATGTAATATTATCGTTATAAAAATTTAAATATTTCTATTCAGTACCTTAGAAGTCTGACAGCTGCCTTTGATTCTTGCTTTGTTTGATTTTTTTAAAATTCAGAACACATTAAGCTGAACATAATTTCCAGAATTGCCACAAATTCCAGACAGACAGTAAACCATCTGTATAAAATTTGCAAAAATATTCTCGAGGTAGCAACTGATCGCAGAACCTCCCCATCGAGCACCGCGTTGCACCCCTTGTAAAGATCCGGATGTAATTTTAAACGCTCCGCGTGTATACCCCCTACCCCTCGCATCCCTTGTAATGCAACGAGATGCCCGTTCGGACGCGCGGTGCAACGCCCTCCGGTGATTAATGGTCCGGGCAATATGCTTTACATCGGCGATATCGTATATCAACCTGCGAGGTACGTACCAAATCTCCGGTCCGTAACTTTTCGGGGTGGATGGCGCCCCCTTCAATATTTATGCGAATAATATGGAAGCTGAAAAAGTCGCGGCCGTCTAGATTTATGCCTCGCCGAAGAGAAGCGCAAAAGATAATAGAGGAACTGAAGCTTTTTTAATGTCACTCGTTGGAGGAAGGAAGAAGCGCCATCTAGAATTATGTAGGTTTGTGGGGAATCCTCCAAGAACGTCAGAAGTGAAAGCGGATATGACGTATGATTGTGAATTTTTGTGCTCTAGAGTTTCAAAATTGCACTAGAATCGAGGTTCAAACTGGTGATGCAAACGTAATGGTTACATCAGACTACGATGATCAATATATCTGTATTATCCCAGTGATACTCGAGATCTCGAGAACTCAATAATTTCAATGATAAATGGAGTTTCCTAAATATTTTTTTATCATCAACGTAAACTGATATCTGTAACCGTCTAATCAATTGGAGAGATGACTTGGATTTTCCTCTGTGATACACTGAGACAGCTATGAAGACGAAGTATATATCATTTTACATACTTACATAACTGTGTTACCTAGTGCTGAATAGATTTCCAGAGGTGTGTAAGATAACATGGAAGTCCTTGCTAATCATTTGCTAAACTTTGCCATTTCAGATAAAGTCATTTATTAGTATTATTTCGTCAACTTTACAGTCGCACTTCATCATAAAAGCTGAAAAATATGCACCAATTCCAACATTCTGGCAGTATTGGGTTATTTATCCATTCCCTGTCCCAGCAAGAATTAGGCTCAGGAGAGAAAGGAAATTCACCTTGTCTCAGAACATTTCTTACATATGTCGAGTTCGTAATTAAACTGCCTTTTGGCTACATCTTCTGAAGTTATGGAAGCTGGCAAGACTATCTGCGTGCTCGCCTATCATCAATCAAAAAACCAAATCAAAAAACGACAATCTCTAAATTTGTTTTATCCCAATCGCTAGGTTCTCATATATCCCTGTTCGCTGTTTCTTATTTATCATCACCACATCTGCTTGGTTGAGGTACAATTCGATCGTTTATGTTATTATTATTTTCTTGGAATCAGATTTGTACATGGACTAAAAATAAATATAAAACTGGATACTATCTCTACAAATACTGAAATAGTATTTGACAATTTGTAGGAACAATTAAATGTATGATTAAAACGTACTTTGACGTTCATGAAAAACGTTCTCAGTTTTTTTGTTTCATAAATGAATATAAATAAATAAATAAATAAATAAAAAAAAAAAAAAAAAAAAAAAAAAATAAATAAATAAATAAACAAATCACACCACAGAAATTGACAGTGTTCCTCTAAGAGTCATTACAACTGGGCAGAGGGAGAATACACATGAAAAAGACGTAGGACACACAACCAACCCCTGTGACAGGTGCCAATTGCCACAGGCGGGATTCGAACCCGCCCGGATAATAGCTCTCGGAGTAATCGCCATCTTCTCACCTGGCGCTTTACCCACTGAGCTATCGCCGCGGTCATTCATAGAAATATTAGGTTATTCATTTTTTTATATCTATAAACTTTGGCAACAAAATTGCGGAGTCGTCAGTCGTTGCCTCCCCTTGTAATGCGAGTAATACTAAGCAGCAGTACCTAATCTGTCCATATCAGCCATATTCCGTGACATTGGCCTTTTTATTGTTCACTCCATTTACACCTCCTTCAAACCCGAATTGCCTAATCCTTTTAAAGAATTAATTCTTCCTGTTCCACCAGAACGACCAACAAAAATAACCTCGCTTCCTGGTGCTCCGCGATAAATCAACGGTGCTGCGTCGTCTTCTGCCTCTCCTTCTAGAATTATTATTTTAAATGCGTGCGCGCGAGGATTGACTTACAACTATGTATACCGAACTTATGCATACAAATGAGGGATTTCTTTCCTAATGAGAGTGCCTGCCTAGCGGTCGGGCGTAAATCATACTAGGCATAATACAATTTTTATTTATCGGGACCCGTTGAACTCAAATGAACCCTCCAATTTTTATTTAGAGTTCCGTTTCGATAAACGAGCGTTCGCAGGTTGTCGTGCATCGTCAAGCGCCAGTTTGAGAGCTGTCAATGGCGCTGATTGGATATACATATGTATGTACGAGAAGAACCGGCGCATTTTATTAATCACCTTGCGATCTCACCATTCGATTGTGAAGTCTACTAGACCGGACTCGAACCCTCTGACAGAAGCTCAATGGATTGCTCAGATTGGCACACTCTCGTACCATCAGTTAGATGTCTCTATATAGGTACGTCTACAGTTATGCGCTTTCGTGTTCAACTTGAGCTTCAACTTGCACTTCATCTTGCATTTCATCTTGCCTCTAATGCATGCCTTTTGTTGAATGCATGAAACGCATGCAGATAACTGTCCACTTCAATTCGCCAGTCAACTTGTCGCCTTCGGCCGTATATACCTGTAGACGTGCATAACATAAGTTCAAAATTAACCTTAAAGTTAGTGGGCTGTTACACTTTTAAAGTAACTGCGCAGATATGGATATAACGGATGCCACTTTGCTCGTGGATGTTAGTGCAGCTTTTCTAATAATTAAAAAATTAAAAGAAAGGCGGAATAAGCGACGGCGTGTATGGATGAAAGAGTATATGAAATGTAATTTTGAAATTATGAAATAATTGGATAAGGATAATTGTGTCCTGTTTAGAAATGTTATGTGCATGTCCAAAATGAACTTTTACAAGCTTCTGGAGCTTGTACATCAATAAAATCAATAAAACGTAGCGTTTCTTCTGTGGAAAACATAATTAAACGCAAGGTATAACGCACGAAAATCCACTAGCCTTGGAACTACGTTCCTCATGGGTTGCGCTTGTAGATTGGCGTCGTTCAACTCATCTAGCGCATGCGCTAGTTGCATTCCTCACTTACATCTGAGGCATGCATTAGATTCAAGATGATGACGCACGCGAAAAAGGCACAAGTGTAGTTTCAACAGCGCATCGTGGTAACTCATCTAAAAAGCTTTTCATGGACAATTCGACACATCTTTCTTTTACAGTTGTTTTTTCCAAATGATCTTTTAAAGCAACATCCAACTTATCACTAAAGTTAATTAATCTGCGAGAAACTCCGGAATTGAGGAAGATGTGAATTCTTCATGTCATGTCTTCTGAATGTGAGTTCAAACGCACCACAAAGTGTATATAATTAAGTATAATGTGTAGAATGTAGCGATTATGCCTCACTTTTTCATTGTGCAATTCAGTGTTTCTTCGATACACTGCTGAGCTTAGCTGAACTTACGCTTGTCCAAAACGCGTAATAAAACACAAAACATGTATAATTTATTTGATCTGACACCACTTGCGTTTTAATTCGATCGACTAATCCATTAACCTAACCTAACCTATCTGATTTAAGTCAGTCAATCTAATATTTGTACTTAGTTATTTACTACCAAATAATGAGCAGGTGTAACAAAAAAATGCATTTTTTATATTGCAATCGGAAGTCCATGAATTTTTTCATAAATGTCGCGATTTAATTTTGTACCAAAACATACTGTACAATATTCAAGTCTATAATGGGTCTCCCAAATATTCTGATTTCAGGCTTGTCTGAAAAGATCGACTACAGAATAGATCTGCTAATTGCTAAACTTTCCAACGAATTCATTGTCATTTACGTTAAATATACGCACGTACTACTCTGCAGCGATACTCTCTACACTGCGTCGGAAAGACAACTGACTGAAACATGTCGCGTGTTTTTAAAAGCACGAACAGCGCCAGCGGCGACTTTGACGATTCATTTTTAAATGACTATCACTTTTGTTAAACATAACAAAGTTTCTAATATTTAATAATTCATATTATACAATTGGACAACAAACAACTGGACGTTTTCCACGAAACACCGAACCACTATACTTTTCTCGACGCGTATTTCGCCAACTAAGTTGGCATCTTCAGGAGAAGATTAAAACTAACTTCTAACCTATATAGTTATACTATTTATAACTAATTTGATGCCACGGTAACATATGTCTTTGGTTATCAGAGCAAACAATGGACTGGTGGGTATCGGACCGTTTTCCTTATTCATACTACTGTTACACTTCATGATTTCTAAACTTTCAAAAGCATCCAACTGTCTACTGTTTGTTACATTTCTAATTAATTTTAAATTATTTATGTCTATCCTATGGTTGTTGTCAAAAGCGTGTTGGGCAACGCTAGATTTTCCGTTCTGCCATATTTAAAATGAGCTATGTGTTTAAATTCCTTTAAATCTAGTGAAAAGATAGATTTTTGTTTACCCAATATACTTTTGATCACAGACTTATTTCGTATATTCCTGACTTTTCGTTATTGTCGATTTTGTCTTTGGGGTTACCCAAAAGCGTATGTAGTTTATTTTTAGAAATATAAACCAAATTGATATTAATATTTTTAAAAACTTCATCTAGTCCGCGGGTGAATTTATCTTCATATGGTAACGAAATCGAATTGTCAGTATCTCTACGAAAAATCATGGAATTGTACAGGGTTCTCTTAAATGTACTAAAAAGAAAATTAAAACTTTTTATTTCATGTTGAAAAGGGTGGTGTGAATCGTTGAGAATATATCTAATAGTCGCGGTTTCATTCCTCTATACATCAAACTCTTACTTGTTTTTACTATTTCTAATAACTAATACATCTAAAAATGGTAGCTGTTCAATGTGTTTCATTTCATATGTAAATTTTATGGTAGGGAAACAGTTATTTAATTTAGCAACAAAATTATCTAAACTACCTAATTGCTTTTGTATCAAATACCGCGAAGATATCGTCCACATACTTGAACCAGACTCTAGAAAAATACTCGAATTTATGTTTTGCTTCTGTCTCAAATTTACTCATAAAAAGATTTGCAATGAAAGGTGACAAGGAGTTGCCCATTGCCGTTCCCTTATGTTGTTGAAAGTATTCACCATTATACTGATATGACTTTTTACTTTTTTTACACATATTCTAGTCATACAGGTGTGCCAATTTTAATTGTTATCTGGCTTACGGTTTTCGAGAAATATCCTGCCTTCAACGTCGTTAATCACCCTGTATATCCCTCACCGCAAAAAAGACACCATTTACAAAGCTGTTTAAGACGATTGCATTTGTATAAATTATTTATTTGTATCGGCAGCTCCTACTTTATTAAAAAAGCGAGTGCTCCTTAAAAATGAACGCCATAAATCATCTAAAAGATTACAGATACTCACCTTCATGGCAACATCATTCTTGTACGAGCGGAAACGGCATAAGCAATGCAATAAAGACGGGAGGAAGCGCGAGGGAATCGAAGAGACGTAATGCTCATTCATTTGTTATTTTTTTATCGCGTCAAGATTCATTGGGTTTTATTACCGGCAGCAAGAAAGAGGAATATGGTTGTACCCGTGATTAATACGGAGGCATTAGTCTTGTCGCGCTGCCGCTCGATCAGCGGAGTGATTCTTGAGGCGGGGCGGTAGCAAAAAAAGATCGCGAAGTTTGCTCGGAATTCTCCACTTCATTCGAGAAATGTAACGTTACGGATTTAAAGACGTAGCCACTAGAATATCTGTTAAGATGAATTCGAAATTGTGTTATCGAATTCAAAATTTGCTCAGAAAAAGATATATTTAGCTATTATAAGAATAATAAGCAATTCACCAATTTATCATAATTTATAACTAAAGTATCAGATTACACTGCATTTTGAAATTTTTTGTCGCTCCCTGATATTTTTGGCAAAGGGATTGTTCTTGGGGATGTTGGACAAATAAAGAAGCACTAATTTTTTGTTGATGTTTCGTCCAATTTACTTAGACTTCTTCAGGGCTACAATTGCATAAGGACATTTAAAAAATGAAACAAAAACTTGAAGACAGTTACAATTATAAAATTACTACATTTAGACATTACTTCAATTAGTGTTTTTTTCTAACGGTCTATGTCAGTGGAATAATTGATCTTTTTCTTTACCTAGAATACAATGTAGATATCTACGTGTATATAAAAATGTAAACAGATTAAAAATGTTAAAAGATTACTTGACATAAATAAAAAAATATATAAAAAAAAACTGACTGTAAATATTTTAAAAATTAAAATATTACCTGCAGGAAACGAGCAAGTCGAAGATCAAATGCATGCTGATTTGCTTTTTTTGTTTGCCATGGAACTGTCCACAAAGAGTTTGTGCTTCGAGACCAAAGATTAAATCAACATTTTTACAGAGAGGTTCTTGAAAAACTTCGAAAAAGGGTCATGCGTGTGAGACCAAACATCAAGAACAACTAGATGTTGAATCACGACAATGCGCCTTGTCACACAGCCATTTCAGTACACGAGTTTTTAGCCAGGAAAAACATTCCTGTGGCTCCTCAGCCTCCTTATTCGCCTGACTTGAGTCCTCGTGATTTTTTTCTCTTTCCGAGATTGAAAAATCACCAGAAGGGGTGTCATTTTGGGACCAAAGAAAAAAAACAAATGGATGGCTGCATCCGACCAGCTGAAGGCTATTCCAGTATATGAGTTCCAGCACTGCTGTGAGGAATTGAAGAACCGCCTTCAACGTCGTGTGGCTTCCCAATGAAGTTATTTTGAAGGAGACAATACTGAATTGTAATTCTATTCGAATAAAAAAAATTTAAAAAAAATCAGTGTCACCTCGTATATTAAGTGCTCGTAAACTGTTGACGCAACGACAAATTTAGAAAAATATGTGTGTTGGGCAGAAATTATATTTCCCTTTTACACTATTTATTAGAGGGTAAAAGACTCTAGCTATGTATTGGTGACATTATAGAATAGTAGACTCTACGGTACACTCTACATACTAACGATTGGTGCCGGTCGTTAATTAAAATCTGTATATCTCCATCTGATTCACGTTACTTGATGATTATACACTGTATTTTAGTTGATACCTATGAAAGTATTGTCTGCCCACAAGTATATCAGTTAATGGTATAAATTACAGATGTGATTACGAAGCCTCCAAAAAGTATTCGAGAATTTTACAACAAGCACGGGAGTTTCTGAACCGTAACCGATTTTACATCGAGTACGTGGTTAAACGCCGTGTTTTATTATATGGAACATTTTGAAGCAATACCACCTGTAGTTTCACAATTGAAATCGAAATAATGCGAGTGTATAAAAGAGCCAGCAGCAATTTCAAAATGAACAAGTTTACGCAGATTTACAAAATTGTCATACAGCTATAAACGAAGCAGTATAGCAGTTAAACACGAGTGAGAATATTGTATATTATTTAAAGGTTACACGAATTTTTTATTTAAGATAAACCTCATTATGGATGTAAAAATAGTAAGTAGATAAGAACATTTTACTCAGCAGTTTTAATAGGAAGAGAGCCAAAAAGGAAAGAAAATGTATCATACTGCCTGCTTCGTCATATATACAATATACGTTGTAAAACACAAATAGAATCCAGAATCTAAGAAAATAAATTAGAATTAAAATCCAAAAATGTTTTGCCAAATAAATCTCCTGCCACATCAATCCTACCGTACTCTGTATAATTACCGTTGTTTTTTCACCAGCTGAGAGTCCATAAAATAAAAAATACCTCGTCACGAAAACGCTCAACGGCACAATTAAAGTCAAAACTTGATCGACTGCACTCGCATACCGCATTTTTCTTCCGCGGCAATTTCCATTTTTAAGGCCGAAATTTGGGAATGTCAACTCCGAAAATAACACGCCACATGCATAATTCTCCCACTTGATTATAAATAAGCGCCTCATTACCAGGGGCGAGGGAGGGGCGGACTTTTACAGGGCCGTACTAGGAGATATAGCAAGTCAGTTATATAGGAAGGATATTAGACATTTGTATAAAAAAACGGTTTTGGTTAAATTTATTTAAATAGGCTTAAAGAGGTCTATCTTCGCATTTTAGTACTGACGATCACTTACAATACAAGTTTGAAATACCTAAAAGCTTTTCCTGTACCGTTGTAGTATAGCTATGGGGATTGCTAAGATGTAAGAAAAAATCTTAAATTTAATATTAGATGTAAGAAAACATCTTAAGGTATGGATAATACTTTTTTAATTTTTTAACCTCTGTAATTTTTTTAATATAGAGGTGCAGCTTTTCCGCCTTACTGTCGTCATGGATATTGCACCAGGAGACTGAGAATTCACCTCCCATACACTTGAACCCAAATGATCTTGATAACCAAACAATCTCAAACTCAGTAACCCCATCACCAAGATCTATGAGCAAAGGTTCTCAAATCCGATAAACCTTAACACCATTTCTTCAAACTTAATAATTACATAACCCTGTGGATTAAATCACCACACAAAAACAACAAGTTCAGCTGAATCTGTACCCATGTAACTTTATTAATCGAATTCATTTGAATTTATTGAAGACTTTATAACACCATAGTCCTAAGGATTGGATTCAAGCACCGCAAACTTTCAAACTCTTCAAGTCCAGTATCAAACTATCCAGTTCGATAACTTTCCACTTTTCCAATGTTCTTTTTACTTCTTTGTGTGTGATGTTTAATTTAATGACAAATTTTGGTGAAAAAAATCAACCAATTCAATGTTGTCATCAGTGTCCTGATTCCTGTCCTGTTAAAGTCCGCGGTCTCATCGTCTGCGCTGATTACCTCCGTGCATCAGAAACACTGAATTACTATCCGCCAAAGGCGGATGGTAATTCTGTCGGATTACAATGAATTTAAATGAACTGAAAAAGCGGATACGCCCAAATGCGCTCCGGATTTCCATACCCGCCATGCCTACACACGCGTTTTGCAACTGTGCCAATTCGACGCACGTGCCTATACGGTGATACGCACCGTTATTATTGCATAAATATTTAGAGGTTAACCGGGCACTTGCTGAGAAGTAGAATCCGTAACGTAGAAAGCTTAAGAAAGTCAGCTCAAATGCATTGTGATCTTGAAATGTTTAATTTTTCTCCAAATATATTTTTTTCTCCAGGCCATCAGATGGTTTCTTTTTAAAATTGCTGTTAAAATTACATCGTTGAATGTTTTTAAATGATTGTTTCTTTATTCAAGAAAGTATGCCTTCCCATTATTTATGAAAAACAATTTCAGTTAATGGCCGCCGCGGCTGGCTTGGCAGCAGTTCATTCTTTTCAAACAATTTTGCAGTACATTTTCGATCATTTGTGGCTCTATTGCACGAATAACTCGATTGATGTTTTCCTTCAGTGCACCAATTGTGTGTGGATCGTTGGAGTAACAACGGTCCTTAACATGTCCCCATAAAAATAGTCCAACGGTGTTAAATCGCGATGGCCAATTAATGTGTCCAAAACGGCTGATAACACGGTTACCGAAATTACCTAGTGTGAAAAAGATCGATTGTGTGTGCCATGTTTCTCCATTCTGCTGGAACCAAAGCTCGTCCAAGTCCAAATCGTCCAATGGCGGCCACAAAAAATCAGTTGACATGTCTCTGTAACGCATTCCATTTACTGCAACGCTGTTGCCATCTTCATTTTGAAAGAAGTACGGACCAATGGTGATACTCCAAAACCCACACCAAACAGTCACCCTTGCAGGATGCATTGGCTTCTCTATGACTACGTGTGGATTTTCGGAACCCCAAATACTACAGTTCTGTTTATTAATATGTCCTCCAAGATGAAAATGAGCTTTGTCCGAAAAAAATAATTTTTCGTTTGAAATCGGCGTCATTTTCAAACTCATTAAAGCCCACACGGAGAAGCGATAACGAAGTGGATTGTCATTTTCCTTTACCTCTTGAGTAAGTTGCAACTTGTAAGCAAATAATCCGAGGTCTTTATGCAATATTCTCCTCAGAGAAGTGCGACTGACATTAAGTTGTGCTCTGCGACGAGTTGAGGTTCTTGGGTTTTCACGTACACTTTGGACAACAGAATTTTTTTTCAGCTGTGCGCACCGGACGAGCACGTGGATGACTTCTGTTTTCCATAAGTATGCCAGTTTCACGAACTTTCCTTAAGAATTTTCTTACACTAGGCGCTGACGGAGCTTCATTTCGACCAAAAATTGTTTTCAACTTTCTCACTGTTTCTGCAACATAGCCATTCACTTTGGAAATAATTTTTTCAATATTTCCCAACGTTGTTCAAGCGTAAAATGATCCATTTCTTACAGCGGAGGTTAGACGCCACATACATGTCAAATGTGTGCGTCAGTGTCGGCAATGTAGAAATAACACTCTCACTTAAAAACAAACCAATAGCTGGCCCACCCTTTACATATTTCTCCGTTCTTCAGTATATCAGTCGTCATAACCTTGGACATTTATGCTCGAAATCACACGAAGAACTTAAAATACCCTGATGAGCCAATTTGAAAATGGTTCTTGACATAAAACTGCACAAATTAGAAGAAAAGTGCACCGTCATAATTTTTGAGGCATTAGTTTTGTAGTCAACCGGCGGATTAGAAATAAATTAAATGATAAGTTTTACAGGAGTTTGTTTACTGTTAGCCTCTATAAAGCAGCGTTTCGTTTAGCCTCAAATTGTAGAGGTGTTTTCTTAGCTGACACTGTCCAGTGAGAATGCCTGTTACAAAACGAAGGTTCTTCCTGGTCATCGCCAGATATACCATTGTCGCCTCTTTGTTAGGGTAGCAAGTTGGTAGCTGCTTCTTATATCTCACAGTTCATTAAACTCCTCATGGGTGTATTCTTTAATTTGTTGATTTATTGCTGTGACAGATAACAAGCTAGAATGACTTGGACCGAAAATGCTCTGGCTGGATGATCTCTCTCTCTCTCTCTGACTGGTTGGCCTTCGCCAACCAGTCAGTTTCCTTGTTGCATTTGCGTTGCTGATGGCTTGTCATGCAGCAAATACAACTTGCTGGGTGGAATATCATCCACTTATGACATTTCTTTACTGCCTTTATCTATCATTTTTAATAGTGGCTGTCTACTCTCTGTGTATGTTTTGACCACTTTTGAATTATATTTTACCCGTTATCTGCCTGCAGGTACTCTTTTTTAGTAACAATGATTATTCCTACGTTCCATTCTACGAGGTGTGGTTATTAATTAACAGAACTGCCGTCACAATACTTTTTATTCGTTACAAATTAAGTACATTTGCAACTTCCTCGTCTTCAATGTACTCCCCTTGGCGATCTCTATACCGCTCTATACAACTTTTCCATTGTTGAAAGCAGTGCTGGAAGTCTGCTTCTGTCAGCTGGTTCAGAACCTCCTTTGCTTTTGCTTTAACCGCTTCCACACTTTCAAATATTGTTCCCTTCAGTGTCACCGTGTCTAACAAGCCTGGATCAGTGTCCATATTGTTTAGAATGTCAGCGCAAATATCCATTCTTGATTCCTTTTGCTCGAGAGTGAGGAGTTTTGGCACCACTCTTGCGCAAACTTTGCGCATGTTGAACGATTCATGCAAAATATGGCGAACACATTCTTTGTCGATTCCTGTTATTTCAGCAAGCCCTCGGATGCGTAGATGACGATCTTCACGGATTAATCTATCACATTTTCAAGGTTTTTTCCGTCTTCGGTCGTTTCACGTCCCTCTTGAAACCGTTTAAACCATTCAAAAACTTGTGTGCGGGATAAACATTCATTCCCGTACACTTCTTTTAACATTGCATATGCTTCTGTAAAAGTTTTCTCCAGTCTAACAAGAACCTTGAGATTAACCCGTTGCTTCATCTGAACACTTAACATTTTTTCGACGCGTTACTGTGCGTAGACCTATTCAAATGACTGCTACAGTCAATCTGAGCAACCCACTGGCTTATCCAGCGAGCTCACGGTGGGGAAAGTATCACCAGATCTAGTTCTGTTCAAACTGTAGCCACACCTCGTAAACATCATATTTGTTTTAAAAGTTTATTCTCACGTAAATAAGCTGTTCGTGAACTATCGTCCACTGTTTTCAAAACACCCTGTATACGCGTTTCGTTCCATTTATCCCTCACCCGAAACAACACGTTGCTTTAATCGAGCCCTTCCCTAAAGGTGGCCGCGTCCATCCATCACCTTAAGCTCTCTTTATGCAGAGCCAGGCGATTGCCATTATGTAATTATTATTCAGATTCTCGTGCCAGGTTACAGTTTATATTGTGCGCCGTATTTTTCTTTCTCTTTATTGTGACCGACACGAAAGCATAATAAAAGAGTCGGGCGAAGCGGAGCCTAATATCGGCTGGAATAAGAGAAAAAAAATGAGAGCGAAAATATAAGGGACGCATTAATAATAAAATATGGCGCGGATATGGATAAAATCATGTATACCTTTATGATGCGCGTGTAAATATTTTATGAGTACTTTTTGTATATTGCCTCTGATAATGGTAACGTATGCAATGGCCTTTTATTGCTTATACGACTAGTTCTTGGAGTATATGGAGGTAATGCGAGTTTTATTGTGATCAATAACGTGTAAAAAAAATATAACGCGCTGTAACCTGGAGAACAGAACACACCCAATAGTTTCATGCTCTTGTTTGATCAGAAAGAGTAACTAGGATGACAAATAATGAGACCAGGATTTTTTACAATTTATCCCTAGTTAATTGAAAAAAACTTTAAAGGCGTGCTCTATGTCACTAATAGTGGGAGATCCAACAGCGTGATTTCTGTTCTCATAAAAAAATAGAATGCTATATGTCGGGAATTAAAGGTCGTGTGTACCAAAGTTAAAGTTTAACCAACGAGCCAAGCGTGCCTCATTTATTTCCGCTGCAAGTATATGTAATAGATATAATGTTTATTAATTATTTCGAAAATTTATATTAAAAAAAATAATCACAGGAAGGAAATACAAAAGGAACATAAAAAAGGAAATCACAGGAAATAATCTTTGCGAAGAAAGCGATTCAAGAGCTAATTAAAAAATGGGTTGCCATTAATAGAGAATTTGTACAGGGCTTAACATTTGTCACTCGATGTGACATTTCCGAAACCTTTCTGGAAATTACCTCGCCGTATTTTTCGGAATAAGTTTACAGTTAGAAAGATAATTTTAACACTATAAAATCTGTTGCTAAAGCGCGAACGGGCGTTTCAACGATCTCTTCTCAAGTGGCATCGTCGATTCGTTTAGGCCGCTATGAAAAAGAAATGCAGTTTGACGAAATGCAAATAGTTCGGATGAGATAAGGCACCATTGGCTATTGCTTGCTTAAACTAATACAAGACTGTAAAAGTTTTCCCAAGTTTAAACAAGAAATTTGAGATTAACCCGTTGCTCTATCTCAACACTTAACATTTTTTCGACACGTCATTGGTGCGTAGACTAATTCAAACGACTGTTACAGTCAAACTGAGTGACCCATTGGCTTGTCCAGCGAACTCAGGGTGGGGAAAGTGTCACCAGACACAGTTCTGTTCAAACAGCATCAGTCCGGTTATTTAATAGCCACACCTCGTATAGTGATTTTTATAGGATATGTTGTTTGTAACAATGATGTCAACTTCGGCAAAACATTTTGAAAAATATGTTTGCCAACCTATTCCATTTTATTTTTAAATTGTTTGTGTTGTGATATTTCTGTATGAAATGTGTAAGTTGTTTTTTAATTTATTTTATACAAGTACTGTCACCTTGACTCATTTTATAGTACATTTACGTCATTTAATTGAGACAGACTTTTGCAGTCATTTTTCCAAACAATTTATAGCACAAATGGGGGTATCACTCTCCAAGTATACCCACATGAGATTAGACGTGTTCTGGTGGGTCTGACAAAGTCAGCAATCATATCGGCATGTCTTTCCCGCAGCACATACTAATAATCCCATTAAAGCTTACCAGTGTGACACATCTGACGGCGAATGATGAATAATATGAAAATTTAAGATTTTGCCTTCAATTATAACACTTTTTTATTTTTTAACATACAATAATTTTTCAACCTCAAATAATACGTAAGTATTATTAAAATAAACGATTTTCATGTTCCCTCAACTGACTATTTCTACTGAAACCCTACTTTGTTATTTCTTGAGAATTTTTATATTTTATTGTAGCGTTTTACAAAATTAACCGACGCTATATGTTTGCATTACTATGTGAACGCGCAAGTAACGGCAGCTTTGGCGTTCTTATTCTTTAATGTTCTCTCTCGAAATCCAATCTCCGATCGTCCCGATTCCCCCCAGACGTCGAGTCGCAGGTGAATTATGCAAAATAAATTCCATCGGTGCGTATAAATCTCCGGTATTATTGAGAGTATCAAGGTTTCCGTGGCGCTAGGCTAGGTAGGAGACGGGGAGGCGAGCGGTGCGACGGCACACGCACCTCGATCTCATGCAAATCGGGTCTGCGAGGGGGCGACTGCGGCCCCCGGAGGCGGTCGAGGCCGGGAGACCCGGATCGAGAAGGATTTATGGGTTTGTAAATGAGACGTACGCTCATGGGCGAACTAGGCGAAGGATCCGAAGGGGTCACGGCATTTTTCGATGTGGATTGCAACTGAGTGGATATATGGAAATAAATTAAATGTTTTTGCTAAAATAGTCATTATTTTAGCAAAATAGTCATTATTTTATTAAAGAAAAATATTGACTATTACCTTTTTTATTTGTATTAACTTAATGAGGAAATTGTGCCAATTTCAAGAGCGTTACATCAGGAGCCAAACTTGCCCCTATCAACAATAGCAAAAACGTAGGGAATTTGGCGACCTTCTTTATTATTTTTTGGTTTGTTGGATTTTCGGTCTGGGAAGAAACAACAACTATTTAACTTTTGCCAACGTTTCGGAGATGTATTTCTCCTCCTTCAGGGCTTAATTAATGTTGTTATCAGTATCATATAAGGTGGTAAGCTACGAACATTGACAGGTATATTTGTTACATATATGTATATTCTTTATACATATGTAAAAAATGTAACTAGACGAAAACAAAGAACTATCTACAGAACAACACGCTTTAATAATTACTATAGTGATGACTCCGAAACGTTGGCAAAAATCAAATAGTTGTTTGTTCCCGGACCTAAAAATCCAACAAACCAAAAACCACAATAATAGCAAAATTGCAATGCAATTTCAGGTCAATCAAACTTACGATGTCTAAATAATCAGAAAAGGAAAATGGACTATCAGATAAGTCGAATAGTACATATTTGAGATATCAGAAAAATTATTTCATTTCGAAATCAAAATTATTTTCGCAATTTTTGCTTGTCTCTCAAAAGGTCCACGGACCTCAATAATTTTTTTCGATATGTTCGTCATAAAGGTCTTTTAGATAATTTAATTCTCTTTAATTTGACCTGTTACTGAGCCCTGTACAATGAGTTATCGCCGTTCAAAGCAAAAATGTCATTGTTGACTTTGATAATCAATTACTAGGGAAATAATGAACGTACATAATATTCAAATGGGGTTTTTAAATCTGCAAAGTATTCTTTATAAACGGTAGTGATTGTTTTTTTTTTCAAAAAAAATTTTTTCGAAACGAAATTGTTGATTGAAAAAGAGGTTAAAAATTGCATAATCATCTAATTAAATATGATAATAAGATAAAATCAATATAAGGATCGATCGAAAGACAAGCAAACATTTCGATTTTCTTTTTCGACGGTTTTTTATGATTACTCAAAAACTGCTAATGCCAAAAAAAATTAAACTCAATATCCAAAAACTAGAATTTGAAGCTTCAATTTCCTTTTTTTTTCTTTTCCCTACGACCATTTTTTCCCAACTTACAGCTCTTTGAAAATCATCTAAAAATTTGGTATTTTTTTTTATATCTACAAAGTGTGTACAAATATGTATTGCACACTATTTTTTTGCTACCCAAACTTACATAAGGCAATACATTAACCCCTGAATATTGAGCAAATATATGATTACACAGAGGGTCCCGAAATTAGCCTGCAGTATTTTATTGGCCTATAAACATAGGTCCTGAAATTGTGAATTCCTGAAAGGATGCTTATATTCTTTGAAAGTGACGTAAGAAAATGTGGATTTCATAATATCTGTAATAGGGTGGCGCATAAGTCCCGTTATGTTTTTTTCACAATGAATAACATTTTTTACTAATAATAATTAGTTATTTTTATTTTTGTATCGTTAAATACATTGTTTGAAAATTAGTTTACATTATGTTTTAAAAATGATGTCTTTCAAATGGCGACCATTTTCAGCCTCGACTTGACGTGCTCTTTCTAGGGCATTTTCCATAACTCTGGTTAGGATATCAGGTGAATTTCTTCCTACAGCCGAATTTCTTCTCGAATATTGGCTTTAAGCTGTTGTATGGTTCTTGGTTTATTTGCATAAACCTTACCTTTTAGGTAACCCCATAGAAAAAAGTCGGGGGTCGTTAAATCGGGCGAACGGGCAGGCCAGTTAAAATTGGAAAATCGCGAAATTATTCGATAGTCGGAAATTTCTCTTAGGAGAGCCATAGTATGTCGAGCTGTGTGAGCAGTGGCTCCATCCTGTTGGAACCACATCGCTGGACGGTTTTCCACCTCTTGCCTTAAAAAATTTTCCAATCATGGTATTGGACTCCGTCCACATTAACCGTATCTCCTTCACCATTTTCAAAGAAGTATGGCCCAATAATCCTTTCTGAGGTTACACCACACCATACTGTACACCTAACAGGGTGCATTTGATGTTGAACAATGGCTCTTGGATTTTCTGTGCCCCATATCCTGCAATTTTGCTTATTCACATGACTGTTTAATAGGAAATGAGCTTGTGAATAAACTCGTTTTGCTCTGTGGCCAATTCTTGGGAACGACGAGCATATTGGATGCGACTGTGTGCATCATTTGGTTTTAACTCGTATACCGACTGAATCTTGTAGAGAAACAAGTGTAACTGCCGTAAAAAAATTTTGCAGAGATCGCCTAGACATTCTTAATTGTTGGTAACGTCTTCTCGTAGAGGTTTCGTGAGTTTCCTCAATACTCTCTTGCAGACGAACAATGTTCTCCTCAGTTCGAACCGAACGGGGTCTTCCACTAAGTGGAAGGTCGTGGATAGCTCCTTGCTCTTGAAAACGCTGCACTAATCGATACATTGTAGGAGCTTTGGCGCGTTTTTGAACGTTGAACAAATTACGGTGTGCTCGCTGTGTTAAAATAATGGAATGTTGATTTTCATAATAAAATTGAACAATCCTGCTTCTCTGTTCCAAGGTGTATTTTTCCATTATGATCTCCCACTATCTGACTGTAGTATCCTAAAACAAACATTAAAATATAGAGCTAAACAAAACAATTACACTAGCACACAAAAAAAGAAAAGTGGTCATTACTTTTGACCAGACCCATCTAGGGTTATGTATTTCGATGCGCTGAATCCGAATCTGAGGTCAGTTTAACCCGTACACCCTCAAAATTTTGAGTAAATTTCAAAAAACTGCTAAAAATCGCTAAAAATAGCAAAAAAATGCAGTTATGCAAGCGAGAAATTTTTTACGAACTAGATCAAGTATGTTTATTATGTATGTCGATGCGCTTAATCCGAATCTGACGTTGATATAGTTCGTCAACCCTCCAAATTTAGAATAAATTGCAAGAAACCGCTGAAAATCGCAAAAATCGTGAAAATTGAAGTTATGAAAACGAAAAAAAAATTTCGAACTAGATCATGTATGTTTTTTTGTGTATTTTGATGCGCTAAATCCAAATCACAAGTTGATTTAGCTGATAGACCCTCCAAAATTAGAGTAAATTGCGAATAACCGTTGAAAATTGCTAAAAAATCGTGAAAAATTGCAATTATGCAAACGAAAAAAAAAGTCTTAAACTAAATCAAGTATTTTTTCCTATGTATTTTGATTCGCTGAATTCAAATCCGAAGTCGGTTTGGCTTGTACACCAAGCCAACTTGTTGCCAACTGTAAATAAATTGCGAAAAAACGCTAAAAATATCAAAAAACCGTAACAGTCATGAAGTAGTAGATAATATCAAAAAACGTATCCCCCTAAAAACAGCCATGATTCTTTAAATTATATTATAATATCTATAGATTGTAATTAGAATTAAAAAAACGACCTTCCTTGATTTAACACTGTTCTTCGCTTGTATCGAACTCTTTTTTCTACGAATGTTCTATGCAGTAGGTTTCTCTTTCGTTTTCTATTTTCTCTCGTTATTTCTCTCTTTAAAGTCCAGCAAAAATCGGCCATCATGTTGACATTCCATATTCCTTGATACCAATTCTCCATTTCACTTATGTCTTGATGAAATCGTTCTTATTCTTCACTGTAGTCGATACAAGCGAAGAACAGTGTAAAATCAAGGAAGGTCGTTTTTTTTAAATTCAAATTACAATCTATTGATGTTATAGTATAATTTGAAAGGAATCATGGTTTGTTTATTACTGTGAGTAAGAACAATACTATTTTTTGATATTATCTACTACTTCATGACTATTTTTTACGATTTTGGCTATTTTTAAAGTTTTTTCGCAATTTATTTAAAGTTGGAAGGTGTATAAGCCAAACCGACTTCAGATTTGAATTCAGCGCATCAAAATACATAAGAAAAATACTTGATTTAGTTTAACTTTTTTTTTTCGTTTGCATAATTGCAATTTCTCACGATTTCTTTGCAATTTTCAGCGGTTATTCGCAATTTACTCTAACTTTGAAGGGCCTACCAGCTAAATCAACTTGTGATTTGGATTCAGCGCATCAAAATACACAAAAAACATACTAGATCAAGTTCGAAAAAAAAATTTCGTTTTCATAACGTTTTCATAAATTTTTACGATTTTTAGCGGTTTTTTGCAATTTACTCTAAATTTGGAGGGTTGACAAGCTAACTCAGCTTCAGATTCGGATTCAGCGCATAGAAATACATAATAAACATACTTGATCTAGTTCGTAAAAAAATTTATCGCTTGCATACCTGCATCTTTTTGCCATTTTTAGCCATTTTTAGCGTTTTTTTGCAATTTACTCAAAATTTTGAGGGTGTACGGGTTAAACCGACCTCAAATTCGGATTCAGCGCATCGAAATACATAACCCTAGATGGGTCTGGTCAAAAGTAATGACCACTTTTTTTTTTTGTGTGCCGGTGTTATTAACTATTTTATATAACATCATTATGGGACTTATGCGCCACCCATTACCATTAGATATTTATTATCATTTATAATATATGTCTGTGTCTGACAAAATATCTGTCTCAACCTCTGTCCATTTGAAACGTTATTTCTGATTTTTTTGTGCCCAATCAGCAGGATACTAATTTCGCGTAATGGGAAGCGAAAAATTTATGATGCGCGACATAATCAGTCACCGAACTCGCAGATCACGCTAGACTGGCTCTACCCCGGACGATTCCCGACTTCGCATCCCGCTTTTTGCCTCCGCCCGCAGCCTCATTTCACGCTTAAATTTCGCAAAAGTTAAATATTTGCGGTGAGCCGTCGGGCGCGCTCGGATCGCGGTGGATAATAATCGAGAGCTTACCGCGATTAATGTACCAAAAAAATTCGTATCGATATGCTTCTTTTTTCCCATAAAATCGGGTGACTGAACCGGCTGTCAGTCGTGGGAGACGCCGAGGCGATCGCTCGAGTGGCGCCAGCGATTTTTCGACTTTAAAAAGGTTAAAACTAAATACTTTTTTTTGTATAAGAACTTTGTCGCATAATGCTTACGTCCTTCTGTTTTAAATTATGCTTTTTTAGTCAACTTAAAGCGAATTATGATCGCTCAAGAGTTCCGTCTCGTCGAATGACATAGCTTAACTCATTTAGCACATTTAACAAAACATTTTCATTAACTCTGCCGAGAACAAAGATGTTTTTTTCGACTTGGCCCAAACTGCCGGATAATTATAAATCTTTGTTCTATAAGTAAATGCTCTACTAACGCCTGATAATGTGTAAAATGTAATCCAACATGTGTTTTCCTATATATTTGGGGATGTGAAACATGATCCCGAAGTTTACTGGATTCTATTTTGCACCCAAAACAGACTAGAGCTATAATGAAATTTTTCCAGGACCGGTTTTCCAGTCTTTTTTTTTAATCTTTTGTCCTTAATCCTCATACACTCAAGTTATTTGCCGCATTTAAACAGTATTATTTTGACAAGCTCTATCATTTTCGAAGTATTTTGATCCGCTGAACATTATGGTGTTGTCAAAATTTGGGCTAAGTGCTCTTAAAGGCCAATATTCGGGGGACAGTGCCCCAAAAATGACTCAATTTTAACATTTTTCTCTTTCGAGTAGTATCAGTATTTTTTGAATCAAGATCTTATTATCTTATAAATTCACAAGATCTTATTTTAATACCAAAAAAGTGAAAAATGAAAGGATTTGTAAATAAATTGTTTGTAGATATAAGTCTGGGTACAAATGTTGTCAAATCATTTATTGCATAAATAGTACGAATTATCTTGGCTTATTAATTGGAATGAAAAAATGACCAGTATAAAAACTTTCCAATAGAACAGGCAATTTCAATGAGGAAATAGACGATGGAGCAGAAATATTTTAAAATGAAGTGGACGTTCTCACATAACTAGATAACCGATGTTTGCGAACTAACTTGCAGATCACATTATAGATTCGAAATGTAATAAAAATGGGAGTATCACGGACGGACTCAAAGTTTGTATATTATTCAGAAATTCTAGGATTGAGGTGAAGATTGGACAAGAATTTCTGACTCAGTGCGTCTAAATACATGGGAAATAACGACAAAATTTAGACATTATGATAATTTGGTGTGTGTAATACAAATTCAGATAACACCACGATGATTAAAGGGTCAAAATACGTCGGAAACGATATGTTGTCAAAGTTTCTAAGTTAGGCAGTCAGGGCACATTTCAAGAAATGATCGTAGCAATTAAGGAGTAAAGAACTCTATAAACCAAAATACATTATCTGCAATTGAAATCGCATCAGGAAAATATGGTAAAATCACTGAAATATTAATAAGAAGTGATTAAAAAGTATAATAAGATTGGGTATGCTGGGTTTCAGTTGGGGTCTCAGACAACTTATAAGAAAAAATCCACAGCAACCCCTTATAAGAAAAATGGTGCTTATAAGAAAAAATGGAAACACATAGGTCTACAAACATTTCTAAGGACGTCAACTCGTTTGTGACATGTTTTTCGACCTATCGCAGTTCACAATTCTTGGAGCACACAATGGTTGCTCATACGAAGCGGTTGCACACAATACACTTTTTTAGAAGATGCACTTCTCGGGGGATTGGAAAATCGCTGCGGAAAAGTCCTTTCTTTTGAACGATGCTGAATGAAATTTCCCAGTTTCACCCATCGTCTACTTTATTTTCAAAGGTAAAGCACTACGTCAAATCTTAGTCATGGTTTTATTGACATTTTTTTTTAAATCTATTTCAAACTTACGTCTGCTTTTTTTTCACTGAAAGCAATGGTATCCCGTGGGAAGCCAAATAATTTTTTTTCTCACTTCACCGTTGCCTGCAGCGGTTTCGAAAATCCCCAAGTAGAGTTGGTTGTAGCCAGTTGAACATATTTTTACTTTTTGGGTACACTTAAAAGTACCTACCTTTAGCCACATTATGGGACCGTAAGAGTACATACGAGTATACTATCGATTTCCAAAACGGTATTTTGGCATTCGAAAGTTTATATTCTATGAAAATGTTGCAACCTCACTCATTCGATTTTACTCACCCACTTTATTTTTAATGGGGGGTGGGTGGGTCTCCCGTCGACATAAGACGCCAAATTATTTTTTCTGATTTCATCATCGCTTTCACCAATCTCGAAAACCCCCAAGTAAGAGTTTTGAAGATAATCGAACATAATTTGAACTTTTGGGAGATCATTTCATTTCAACAAAAGTGTCTTTCAACAAAAGTGGGTATACTATCAATTTCCATTTTGAACACTCATATACTCGATTGGTTTGCGTCAATTTTTGGACAGGGACTGTCTTCTTCAGGATTTTTTCTATTGACCAGTTGATGTCAGCATCTCTTTACACTTCATAATAAATGATACTAATACCCTGCGCGGGTGGGCGTCTGTGCCGACAGAACCAGAGTTCCGTTAAACGGCTAAACTGCATGTCCCACATGCCTCGTTATATTAATTTTCTTACATCGAGAGCCATTCTGTCTCGAAAACGGCGAGCTGAAATTTGCACAAAGGACGCTCGGTAAAAATACCGTACAAATGAGCAGAATTCCGAGAAGTATCTTGCATAAAGATAGAGATCGGACATTACGGAGTAAAGGAGACTCTTTGTTAAAATCCTAATCGAGATTAGTCGACATGGAAATGTTAGTACTCTAAGCAGATATGGATACAGGGTGGCCCAAGAAAATATTGCCAAAAAGCGGTAATGCTAAAATTTTAAGTTTACATTTAACAATGAAAGTATAGAATAGTGCAATTTGATTGACTGGCAAACAAAAATCACAACCAATATAATCCTTTTGAAATTATAATTTTAGAACAATGGTAAATCATTGATTTTGGATTTCGTATATCTAAGGATTTCGTGATTTTAAGTATTTTAAGGATTTCGTTTAAAATGGTGCTCAACTGAATGGTAATCATTAATTTGCTAACTGTCTGTTTAGTCTTTGACAGGCAGTTTTTAAATAAATATTTGTCTTACTAGAACACTAGCTGAGAAGGAAAACATATCGATTTTCGGCCCCCTTCAAAAATCATTGTTTAGGTGGAACCACTTTCTTATACCTAACTCAAGAAGTACTTAATATTCAACCGATTCTAGTCTAAATAAAGCCTTTCCGAACTCTGTTGACTCCGACTGGTATATCTGTTTAAAACTGCATACATTAGCATATGAAATATAAAAGTGGAAAAAAGCACAATTCGGTCGTAAATCAAAGATACATAAACTCCAGAGAACTCCAAAAACTGCAGATACCATAACCTCAAATCTCTGAATACTTGACAGACCCAAACATGTCATCAAAACCTGAAAACCTATACAGTCTGGTCATACATTTTGGTTATTTGGAGAAAATCACCTAGGGTTTCGCTCGCAAGCCTGCAGTCTTTCTGAAATTGAAGGGCTTGGGTTTACGATTTCTTTAATTCAAGCCCAAATTTTGAATGGGATTTTTAAGTCAAAAACAGCCATAAAGAACCCCTATCCTTTCACAAACACCTTCTACACGTTATAATTGATGATCATCGAATCAACTTTTATAAAAAACAACTTTTGCTGAACACTTTTACTTTCTCTCTGAATAGTTTTATGCAAATTAGAGGGTAATTTTTTTGACCTGATAACTTACTTTGGTGTACTTTTTTTGGCTCTCCTGGTATGTGTGCAGAACATCAAACATATGTCGGCATAAAAACCGAGATCCTCCGATAAAATCGTCACCCGTCATTGCCTAATTATAATAGAAATCATATAAATATAAATTGCTCGAAGTTTACTTTACCGAGTGATAAGGAACACATGTTAAAAAGTGAAATTGTGTATACAATCTGGACAACCGCGATAAGGACTTTCGAGTACTGCTTGTATTTGCATTTTAATGACGACTATTAGCATAAATAAATACCGATACTAGTCGTTTCGTTTGGATATCCACTGTGGCCAGTTATTTTGGTCGTTCCGGAGAACTGTTAATTGCTTAATTAATAGGTATTGTAACATAGTAAATTTTAATTAAAAAGTGGTAGCGTAAGACTCAACACTTGGTTTGGGATTGTGCCTTGGAAGGCAGTGACGCAACTAAAGGAGTGGAGTATGGATTTTTGTTGCAATAAACTTAATGGTAATTCTCACTTTCCATTAAAACTAACTCCTACTCACAGAGAATTTCTAAATATGTTAAAAGTAAATTAGGATTCACTTGCATACATTTTTAATTATTAGCATGTGTTGAGAGCTATTTTCATAATGCCGTTCATTCCTTTATTCTGAAAGTAAAATTAGACTTCTGTTTCTATACAACTTATATAATTAAAAAAAGAATTGCACCACATTCATTCAAAATTTTAAAATTTACATTAGAAAAAAAAACATTTTGTAAGAAAGAAATTAAATAATGGTTTGGATTGAATTAATAACACATTATAGGGTTCTGCATTTTGGAAGAGTGGAAGGGCAGTCATCAAGTCTCTCAGATTTAACTCCATTGTCCTTTTCGCAACCCATCTAAGCCGTATGCCATCCTAAAATTTTAAAAAAGGTGGCGACATTGTTTAGGAATATCTCTCTTATGTTGACCAAAGAATCAAATCGCTAACGTTCACACAGTATGGTTTCTCTTGTTGATGAGACAGCAACGTATTAGCCATTACATATTATATACATGTTACACTGTCTCATATTTCTGCTGATAGTCTCTACGAAAGAATTTTTTATTTAGCTTCAAGTTGTGGAGGTGTTTTCTTAGCTGATGGTGATGATATCCTATGACAATGTCTTACAAAACGAAGATTATCTTTCATCAATGGTCATTCCTGGGAATTCACCCTTCTAGTCATCACCGCTTTATTATAACCTAGAGGTCCCAAAGGCAAACCATCAAACCCATGACTCATCTCAATAATTCTTTTTTCCCTTTCCCCTGATTAGGCAAACCATCTTTACCAAGCGATGTAAAACCATGACGCAATCCCAATATTTTCGTCATAATAAAGACATATGTCAAAAAGGTGACGACGTTGTTTAGGAGTATCTCTCCTATGTTGACCAAAGAATCAAATGGGCAACATTCACACAGTATGGTTTCTCTTTATGATGAAACAGCAACGTATTACTGTTTGCATAGTACATATATCACTGTCTCATATTTTTGCTGATAATCTCTACAAAACAGTGTTTCATTTAGCTTCAAGTTGTGGAGGCGTTTTCTTAGTTGACAATGTCCAATGAAAATGTCGTAGAAAACGAATATTATTTTTAATCATCGCCAGATATACCATCTTCCGGTTTTTTGTTACTAGGGTTTCTTAAACGCTCTCTAACAAGTTAGCAGCTGTTTGTTTTAGTCTCATCGAAGTTTAAATAAAATAAAATGTGCAGTTGGTTGCATTGTCTGTTGCTGGAATTATTTTGAATTAATTATAATTTATAATTAGTTTACCTTTCGTTTTATAGATATAAAAAATAATATTGTGTGAATATGCTCTAAATTATTCATAGTATTTAAATAAATCGTTAAAATGAAACCAGACAATAAATACGACAAACCTAAAAATATTAACTAATATAACATATTAGTTAATACGTTACATTATTAATTTAATTATTACCAATTAGTCATTAAATATTACCCAATCTCACACAACTTTGGACTACCTTAGGCAAATACTCGAAGTAAATGGTTTAGACGACAAAACTATTAAGGAATACCACATTCGGCTTATTAGTATCTGTATGAATCAAAATTGTTTTCCGTATAATGGTGAATACTTTCAACAACATGAGGGAATGGCAACTCCTTGTCACCTTTCATTGAACATTTTTTTATGAGTAAATTTGAGACAGAAGCAAAAGATAAATTCAGGTACGTGGACGATATCTTCGCGGTATTTGATATAAAAGCAATAATTAGCTTAGATAATTTTGTTGCTAAATTAAATAACCATTTCCCTACTATAAAATTTACATATGAAATGGAACACAATGAACAGCTACCATTTTTAGATGTATTAGTTATTAGAAACAGTGAAAATAATAAATCTTGTGTTGCCCAAAATGCTTTTGACAACAACCATAGGATAGACAAAAATAATTTATAAATAATTAGAAATGTAACAAACAGTAGACAGTTTGATGCTTTTGAAAGTTTAGAAATCACAGTAGTATCAATAAATATAATGGTCCAATACCCCAATCCACTGTTCCCCTGATAAACAAAGATAAATGTTATGATTCAGGGAACCGTGATGATCAATTAAGTAGGAGCAAATGGAGCAAATGTGTAGTTAGAATTTAGTTTTAATCTTCTCCTGAAGATGCCAACAACACGCGTCGAGAACAGTGTAGTAGTTCGGTGTTTCGTGAAATGACTTTTTAATTAAATATTAATTAATATAACATATGTTTGCTTCGCGTTTGCTGTTGATCTTACCCCACGGGTGCGCTGCTGTACAGAGAAGTCGACCTCAAAACAAGTCATCATTAAAAATGTAAATATTTTTTTATCTGAGCTATTAATTAAATTGCGTATGGTAATTGAATTTTTTCTAGATAGTATATCCATATTGCGTGAATAAAGTAAGAGCAATTTCCTACATATTTCCACATAAAGATAGAGGATTTATCTGAGACTTTTTAATGTCTCATAACTCCTGTTAAATTAATTAGTTATCTTGGGTTCATTAATGTTTATTAGCATTTCTGGATATCTATTAGCGACCTGTAGGTATTTACGATGTGGTTTTCATATTAACTGCTGCTTCATTCCGATTGTTTCTTAAAAATAGAAATAATCGTTTTAAAATTCCTGCGTTTTTATAGTGTACGTAAAGAGCCTAATCATTTTATCTTACATTAAATATAGCATTAAATAGAGAGATGAAAAATATAGCCTTGTGTCTCACATAACCTGTTTTTTAAATTATAGGTACATTCAATTAAAAATAGCAGTGGTTGTTGGTGCTAAGGTTGCAGGCTTAAGGAGTCTCCAAAAAGTAAAAAACGCATTTTTATCCTCCAAATTTAAATCATAATTAAGGTGTTCATTTGTAACAACATATGTATGAACGTATTTATTGCAACCGTCATATATTTACTGTAACTAACAACACCCCTGACTGTACCATTCCACTCACTTGGGAATAAACAGACATGGCATTATTGTATCAAAGGTTTGCACGCTAGAAAGCAACCCATGTTTTACATATTTATATGTACATGCCTGCGCATTTTTAATTGCTCCATATAAGGGCTGAATCTGAGGTGAAAAAATATACACTGGATACTTTACTTTTTTAACAATTTCTTTCCTGCCACACATTGAAGAGCTCACTACGATTTTTAAGTATTTTTGTGAGTAACATATTTGCACAATAACTGATATTGTTTGGAAATATTAGATATATCACATCTTGATATGTAGTACCCCTTCTTATTTGCTTTTATACTTGGTTTTTTTAATTTAATTTTATATATGTACCTAATTTATACAATTAGTATAATGTATTATTTAATTTAGAAGAGCAAATGTATTTATTGTTATTATTATATTACTTTTTAAAGGTTTAATTAAGGACCTTGGAAGTGAAAATACCTACAGTTTGATGAGGACGGTTGAATAAACCGAAATGTATCCACAATATACAGGGTGTTTCTTAAGTGATTTCTTGAAGAAATGCTCATGTAAAGTTTTTTCCTAAGCGGATAGTTCTTCAGATATAGAGCCTTTAAGGGTCAGTCTTTTTTTAGGTCTTATTTTTAAATTGCTGCCACTTACACAGCGTGATAGAAAGTACGTATGGCTATTAATTTCTTTTCTAACAGTTATCAATAGTAACAATAGCAACAATAATTTCGAAAATAGCATTTTCCGTCTGTTAATAAATAATTTAGCACCTTTTAGGACCTTCTCAAGTCCAGCCTTAAATTTAAAGAAAGTATTAATTCGAATCTTAGGAGAAATACTTACATAATGTTTACCGCTTTTTTTCAGATTAATTTATTTCTGGTATTTTGGTATCGTAAACGTTTTTGTATGTAGAATATATCTGTACAACCTTTTCTTTTAAATTTAGGCAGGGCCGGACTAATGTTATTTTCGAAATTAATAATAAGACGACTTTTGTATTTTTCACTTTTTTTGAAAAATGTTATTTGGAATTTTTTTATTTTGAATAGTTCTATGCACTGTTAAAAACTATGACTCAACTTAGGAATAACTGTAGAAATACTAAATAAGTAATAAACTATTTGACGATTCATTTTGGTGTACTAAGTTTTCTGATAAAACAGACTCAGTCCATAGGCCAGTATAATTTTGTTAGAATTTCACATAATTACATATTTATGTTGTTTGTGCGATTATTATTAAAATGACCTTTTCTACCTTTTATTTTAGTCTCTGTATCTCAAAAACTCACTTATGAAAAAACTTTATATACATTTTTTTCTTCATGAAGTCACTTGAAAAAATATCTCCTTCAGATTACTTAGGAAAAACCCTGTACACTATTACCTTATCCCAATTATTTCTCAATATTGTTTTAATAAAAAATAATAATAACTGTATATACTGAAGACGATTCAATAAACCGACAATCATGTTGATATTATAACCTTAAGGGGTAAATACAATAAGGTGGTCAAAAAAATCGATTTTTTTCTCTAAAAAGTAAAAAGGGAATTTGCCGTAGAATACGCTCGTGAAAGTTTCAGAGCGAAATTCGAACTCCTTATTTTTTTTCGTCATTTTTCGTGAACGATTTTTTAGCGCGCAGCAGGTATACGAGAGCGGTCGGCCCTAGTGAAAGTTTTATCTATTGTATCTTACTTTAAAATACCAAAGGCCGTAAGACTCACAAAGAACTACAACAGATGAATAACAGCATGTACGAAGAGAATGAAGGCCTTTTATACGCCCCTGGAATCGCAAACTGAGTCGTAAGTACCATTTTTCGGTATTCAAAACTAAACAAATTTTACTCAAAACAACATTTTCAAAATTGGCAACCACGATTACTCAAAAACTACTCGGCCGGTTTGGCTGAAACTTTCAGGGTTTCTTCTTTATACTCTTAGCTTGTCTGTAAACCTATGATTGTCTTGTCTGTAAACCTATGAAAATGTTTTGGAATTTTATGTTGCAATATTTAATTATTAAGGGGGCTTTCCGCTTTTTCGCTAAAAAAAGGTTCTTTTTGGGAATTTTTTTTAAGAAAGTATAAAACGGATTAAGACAATTTTTTATTAAAAGATAAGAGGTATGAAGGTTACATTTATTTATTTATTTACTTTTTTAACCAAAATGGCGGCCGTTGATCCTTGTTCCAATGTAGCTACTTCAGGCGGACATGTCTCATGTTAATGAGAACTTTCTACTAAGCTATTCAAAAATGAAACAAAAAATGAAACATTTTTTATAAAATATAGGGTTGTTGTTAGTGTTTATCATAGGGGTTTTTGAAATTCAAATTTTACGCAATTTGGTGCAACTGTGAACAAAAAAAGTATGAGTTTCACCTTAAATTTCTACCTTTAAATTGTTATTAAAAATCGAATTTTTGCAATACCAAAAAATCTATGTTGATCACTAATGGCATCATTTGTGGACATTTTAAAAGCAAAATCATAAAAATCGGTTAATTGGTGCTCGAGAAAAATCTCACTCCAGTTTCAAAAACGTTGTTTTGAGAAAAACGCGTCTAAAGTTTTTTACTTCTTTTTTTTTTTCATTTAACTATGACATTTTTCAACTTACATGTCGTCATTAATTCTCGGCCCATAGAGAACACCCTCCTCTGCCTTGTAGACTTCATTTTGGATTCATGTCAGATAGCGTCACGCTTTTTTCCACTGAATCCGCATTTCGCCGAATACGGATAATAAGTAACAGACCGTAATACGTTCTCAATTCGCCTATCACTTTGATGGTCAGTTTTCCTGGACCTCTTCCCCAAAGTCCCTTGTTTGTTTTCTTCGCATTACGGAACCTGGTTCCCATGCGTTTCTCCACGTGACCGACGCATTCCTTTTTAATTACTTTCGGATCGTTGTTGTACGGGTCCAAATCCAAAATCGCTTTGAAGTAATTACCTTATCGCCTTACTGTCCCCGTCGCCAATATACTTAGCATATTTTACATTATGCTTTTCTTATGATCGTTGAAATACTTCCTTTACACTGTCCACTTCCATTTTCCCTGCGTGACTCTTTTCAAGTGCCGGGACCGTCGTCACTAATCCGGCTGTAACTCGAAAACTAATATGCGGATCACTTTAAAATTTCAGGACAATAAATTTGAATGTATAACGCATCGATTTCAGTAAAAAAACAAAAAAAAGATTTTTTGAAACCAAAAAGCGGGAAAGCCCCCTTAATGCAGTGTCTGAAAAAATACGGAAAATCACCGATTTTCTCGAAAAACTTCTTCCAAACGTAGATTTTTTTTGTTTTTTTTTGAAGTTTACCGACAAATTATATGTATTTTTAACATAAATTTTATTTCCTGGACTGTTACAGATGAAAATTACGACGTCCAGAGTGGTTTCCGTTTTTTTTGTAGGTCCACTTTGCGCCAGCGTGCAGCCGCCATTTTGTTTTGAAAAATACAAAAGAAAATTGTTTTGAATTCTCCATTCTTATCTTAACAAATATACAAAGTTTTGTAATGATTAGATAAACACCTTCTTGGTAAAACAAGTTTTTTAATGCATAATTTTAGCCAGTCTAATTGTATTTACCCCTTAATTAAGATGTGAATCTGCATACATATGAATGACTATAAAAACCCGTTCAATACCACTTCCTTAAAATCCCACTTCTGATTTCGATTAAGTTTAGATGTAACTGTGTAATGACGTAATGATAAACAAAATTCAGGTAATTTCATCATGCCTCAGTATCCATAAGTATTTTCTCGAAGTTTTTCAGTAAAATATAGACCCATCACGCACTTTATTTAATGAGATTATGTTCCAGAAAGCTGAGCATCCTCGCCACGCCTTTACTTCGCAGCTGATCCGATGACCGTAAAGCAAATACCCATAAATTTCCCCCGAGACCTGAGACGGTCGCACCTGGGAACCCACTTACGGCCCTTTTTGCGCGGTATATCACCGCGGATAAAGTTGCAGAAATAATAAAGTAGATTACCGCCCTGGATGGAAATATTTCCGAAAGAATACGCCGCCTCCGACCGAGGACACTCCCCGCTTTTATGCGGCCGTAAAACGCGTGTATGGACGTGTCGCTGATGGGCCGTTATTCGAAAATTCAATTGAGGCGATAAAACGGGAACATACGTACATATAAAATCATGTATCCGGCATTAGCTGATAGCGCGCGAAGCTGCAACGCAACGGCGGAAACGGCCGTTTTAACGATCGCGAATTTATTTGGCGTGCGGTGAAATAATAAACTGGAAAATATCGTCGAGATTACACGAATGTGGGGGGGGGACATAATGTGCTTGCGGCGTGATTAAACAATGATGCCGCATCAATACGGGTTTACATTTTAATTTGCTCTTGGTTTGTACACAAATAAGGTACGTGAATTTTACGGTCATGGTTGTACTACACTGTGGTTACCTAGGAGCTATCACCCTCCTTGATTAGATGAGATTAGACGTATTCTGATAGGTCCCACAAAATCAGCAACTACCAGATGTCCTTCCCGAAGTAGAGAGAAGCGAGAATGATTTCTCACTTTATAGGGAAAACCCGGAATTCTCAGTTCATCGAGCCTAATGTTTTAACCGTTAGATTGTGCTTTCAGTAAGGACATATGGTAGTTGCTGACTTTGTCGGACCTGTCAAAATATGTCTAATCTCATCTAATCTAGAGGGCGATACCTTCTAGGTAACAACGCTATAGCCTTCCTGGTCTTGACCAGGAAGGCTATAGCGAATGAGGAAGATCGAGCATGTCAGATTATATCTTGATACAATCTGATATGCTCGATCTTCCTCATTGTTCGTTGGGTATATCACACTGACGAGATCTAATAAAGGCGAACTCCGGATCTGTGATAAAATACGAATAACGATGATAGGGAACTCACTCTAACTTCATAGTTGTATTGTTTAGGATGCAACAATAAAATAAATTGTGAAATACCCTAGATCTCTAAAGCTTCTAAGAGGAAGCTTAGAACTCTTTCTGAAGCTTCCGCAATGCCATCTCCTCTTTAAAACACAGCCCCATAAAAATAAAAAAATTGGAACTGCTGTCGAGATAACTGTATCCCTATGTGATTTTCGACGCTGTAATGATGCCGCATCAATACGGGTTTACATTTTAATTTGCTCTTGGTTTGTACACAAATAAGGTACGTGAATTTTAGTCATGGTTGTACTACACTGTGGTTACCTAGGAGCTATCACCCTCCTTGATTGGATGAGATTAGACGTATTCTGATAGGTCCGACAAAATCAGCAATTACCAGATATCCTTCCCGAAGTAGAGAAGCGAGAATGATTTCTCACTTTATAGGAAAACCCGGAATTCTCAGTTCATCGAACCTAATGTTTTAACCGTTAGATTGTGCTTTCAGTAAGGACATAGGTAGTTGCTGACTTTGTCGGGCCTGTCAAAATATGTCTAATCTCATCTAATCTAGAGGGCGATACACTATAGCCTTCCTGGTCTTGACCAGGAAGGTTATAGCGAATGAGGAAGATCGAGCATGTCAGATTGTACCTTGATACAATCTGATATGCTCGATCTTCCTCATTCGTCGTTGGGTATATCACACTGATGAGATCTAATAAAGGCGAACTCCGGATCTGTGACAAAATACGAATAACGATGATAGGGAACTCACTCTAACTTCATAGTTGTATTGTTTAGGATGCAACAATAAAATAAATTGTGAAATACCCTAGATCTCTAAAGCTTCTAAGAGGAAGCTTAGAACTCTTTCTGAAGCTTCCGCAATGCCATCTCTTCTTTAAAACACAGCCCCACAAAAATAAAACAAAAAATTGGAACTGCTGTCGAGATAACTGTATCCCTATGTGATTTTCGACGCTGAATCCGAAGTCAAAAAAACCCGTACATCCCCAAAGTCAACCCCTAGCTCTAAAAAACTCTCCCAAATCAGGGTAAAAATAACTTAAAGCTTCACGAATAGTTCTTAAATCTCAAGAAACAGTACGTGAAAGCACTTGATAATGAAGGCGAATGCTTCTAATATTTGAAGCTAAAATTTCCTGAAATTTCTGACACAAAATTAAATGCAGGAATTTTCGATGGACCGCAGGTTCGAAAAGTTATGAAAGAGCACATTTTCATAACTAAACTGAATCAAGTTCAGAAAAATGCGTGGCTAAGTTTAAAAAGTAGCACATGTTTTTTTTTGGGAAATAAAAGAGACAAAAATTGTAAAAAAACTGTTGCAGAATTGTTTAAAAAATTTCAAATATTTAGAGTGCAATATGAGCCTGAAACTTCATTTTCTCGATTCCCATCTTGATTATTTCCCAGAAAATTTAGTCGACTACAGTGAAGAGCAGGGTGAACACTTTCACCAAGATATATCAGAAATGGAAAAAAGGTACCAAGGAAGATAGGGACGAACACATATGGCAGATTTCTGTTAGTTCTAAAAAAGAGAGACGTCTGAAAAGCATAAACGGCAGTCGGTCAGAAGATCATTTGAAAACAAATCCAAAAGATATTAAAAAAAGAAAGAATAAATTTAATTGCATTAAGACCACAGGTAAATTTTTGCTACTTCATAAGAGAGTTACTTTTTAAGTACGTTGTCAAAGATTCTTCTTAAATAAGAAAATGCAACTGTTTTGAGCCTTTCTAAAAGGTACTGCAACTATTTTTGAATTTCTTGTTATGTGAGGAATAATTTCCACCCTCTCATGCGGATGTCACTGAATGACTTTGATGCAATGCAAGTATTCACCTCCAAACTGCAGTGCTGCATACCTTTAGTCAATTTTTAGCACGATGACAAATTTTTTCCCCGATTTTGTTTGTAATTTAAATTTAGGGATGGTTTCCGCCACTCTATGGGGGGAGATTTTGATCATCGCTTTGGAACTAATGCAGTTACTCACTTTTTCCAAAAAAACTGGGCATCGTAAGCTTTTTTTTCAATCACTGGAATATTTTAAGTTTCCTGTTGTATGAGGGGTAGTTTTCACCCACTCGTGGGAATGATTTTCAATGAAAAGTAGTGTTAACTCTTTTTGTTGTGTTGAATGTTTATATTTATTTTAATTAGAATTATTAAGTTTTAAGACTATTCGTGAAGCGTCAAGTCATTTTTACCCTGTTTTTTTGCGCTAGGGGTTGATTTTGGAGGTGTACGATTTTTATTGACTTCGGATTCGGATTCAGCGTCGAAAATTACATAGGGATACAGTTGTCTCGATAGTAGTTCCATTTCTTTTTTGCGGGGCTGTGTTATCATTGACCCATTTAATATCTTCTATCAATTTATTAAGCGTCAATGACATATCAACAGTAATTATTATGAAATATCTATTTGAGCTACATCAGCAAACGTCGTAAAATCAAATTGTTAGCTAATCTTTGTTCAATATTCATAATTCTTAATGATGTGACGGTGATATCTTAAACCCAAAAGTTAGTGGTTTTTAAATTAGAGGTTAATGACATGACAACCATTTTGGTCAAAAATTAGTACTCCTAAGATATCTATCTACACAACAACATAGAATTCTCTGCTTAGAGCAACCCTCCATCTATCCGCCTGTGTGTAGCACCTACGGCTGACTTTGATCCGGAGTAGATTAGCGGGATGAGGTAGATTTATAACGTCATCACTTGGTAATAGTGGCCTATTTTAATGTTGGCTCCCCTGTAAAACATAAATAAGCATCAGTACGCACTAAAACGAGCTGATATATCGTTCGTTATACGGAAGCCGGAATTTATGGTAGCAGGTGATAATCAGATTAGAAATTTGTGGTAGTTAATTTTTTGTATTGTGAACATTATTGGGAAGAAACAGATACGGTTTTTATTAGTTTATTTATTTGACGACGATATTTAATGGATTAATTTTTAAGTCGGATTTTTTGTTCTCTGTGGTATTTTATTTCGATATAAAGATGAAGATTTTTCAGGACTAAAATTCTTGGAAACATATTTTTTTTCTTCTGGTGTCATGATGAAAATACAGCTAACACATATACAGGGTGAGTCACTTTTTTGTAGCAGGACTTTAACATTCGATAGAATACGATATTTTGACAAAAAAGTTCTTATAAACATATGGTCTATCTAGCTTCATAAAGGAGATACAGGGTGTTATAGTTTCGGTTTTGTTTTTAAGTTTTTTTTACAATATTTTCTGAACGGAATGGTATTTTCGCTTAATATTTTACACACGCTTTAACCTCAATAGGAGCAACAATTTCTATTGATTTTTGTCGAAAACACTATACTGGAAATTGCTTTTCTCAGGTGCCCAGGTTTTTTAGATTAACAGAACTTTTTTATCGTACGCCACTGACCTAACATTTATAAAAGAATTATATTTTAGCTACAATTTTCATCTCTTACAATTTTGCGCTAACTGTGACGGTTTTCAAATTATTGGCAATTTTTTGCCCAATTGTAGTATACATGTATATGGCAATGCAATGGTTTTTAAATTTTACTTGAGGACGTGAAATGAAGAAGGTACGAAATTCAATATTTTATTTCTCATACAGTGAACAAAAAATAGTTATTAAATTTAACACAAAAGTAAATAGTTAACATACGTAATAAAAATCAAACAAAACGAATAATAATTACTAAACTAGATTAGTACATCCACTATTTAAAGTAAAGCAATTGTTCAAAACACGAACCATGTTGTGCAATGTACAACTGATGTCGCCGTTCGATAGAATGTCTAATGCCAGCTAAACAGTGACATTTAAATCGTTGCATGCGTGCCTGATGCGGTTCATAAGATCGTCCTTTGTTGCAGCAGGCGTATAGTATTTAGGTTGCAAATATAGTATAACAGGGTTAGGAAAGTCCAAGATTTCAAGGGCCGACCATTAAAAGATAGAAAAGAATAAACTTCTTCAAGTAAAGGCAACTGACAGAGAAATATTATATCCTTAGTTGCCAGACTGATATGTCATTTTAAAACTTTTATGATTTATTCTCTATCTCTTCTTCTCTTTTATTCCCTGTCTCTCGTGTTTACATCAATAGGGAACCAATAAAATTATGTAGGCGGGACGCCCCGTCCATAAATTATAATGCGCACGTGTGAATTTAATTCTTGTCTTGACTCTAAAGTACAATAACCGAAATAAGGAATCAGTTTAGCCGTGTCTGCGTAAATAAATCTATATTGTAATTAAATAAACATTTTTACTATAATAACAATAACGATGACGGTATTCATTAAGGAGGAAAAAGTGCAAATTTGCATTTTCATTTGAAAATCGGACGGTAGGTACCTACGGTAAAACCGTATTAAATATCGTCCACGAATTTGAGACATCGGGGTGCATAACAGGGTGCAAAAAAATGTTTATCAGACCAACCTGAGGAGGCAATCCCTAGACCCTTATCCAAAAATAGGTTGGAACGTGAAATAGCCGTTTATGCGTTTGTTGAAGCAAATTAACCGTATACTAGTACGCACATCGCGAAACAAGTTAATGTGGATGCGCGAACAGTGCAGAATATTTTGAAAAGATTTACGGGCCAGAATTGTACAAGTCCTAAATAATATTTCCCCTGAAGTGTTAGAACGCGTAAAAACTGAGTTTTACTATAGTTTAGGTTTTTGCGAAGAACAAAGGGGCGACATTTTTGAACCACTAATTCAATAGGCATTTTTCTTTCTTTCGTCTCATAACCGGGTTGATTTATATTTTGATTTTTTTATTTTTTATAGAACTTCAATTTTATTTTCTTGCAGACCGGTTAGTTAAGGAATACAAAAATTTGAAAATAAATACAATTATGTTCGTACACTTCTAAGTGTATGGGATAATTGAAAAGTCAGAATTACGTAAGAATTTCGTTTCATACAGCTAAGTCGATGTACACCCCTATAGCTGCGAAAAGTACTCTAAGAGTTCCACTCAAATTAGGCGATAGGCGGTAGGTGATAGGCCATATCAAATACCCCTCTCCACTTTCTATTACGCGCAGGTCTCATACGTTTCTAATACGTGCACAAGCTTGAAACACTGTTGCATTTAACTCTCTTTGTCTGTCCTTACTGGTGTCTTTTAACTTATTCTCTTCTACACATGTATCGCCAATATGTAAAGGAGCCATTTCCTAGGGTGTATAGTATTTAGTTGGTTGCAAGTATAGTATATATAGTATATAGTATTTAGTTGCAATATGCAGTATAGTATTTGCGACAGGAACAGTACGAAATGTTGATCCTATACAGATTAAGACATGTGTAAAATATTAAGTGAAATACTCTTCTCCCTGGGGTGAACCACTTTTTTGTAGCAGGTCTTTAAGAATCGATAGAACATGATATTTTGAGAGAAACAGTTCCTATAAACATATGGTGTATCTAGCTTCCTATGGGAGATACAGGGTGTTAAAGTTTCATTTTTTTACGGTGCACGACATGTCTTAACATGGACGAGATCAACATTTCTAATGCTCTTAAGGTCAGTGGCGTATGCTAAAAAAGTTCTGTTAATCTAAATAACCTGGGCACGCGAGAAAAGCAACCTCCAGTATACTGTTTTCGACAAAATCAATAGAAATTGTTGCTCCTATTCAAAGCGTGTGTAAAATATTAAGCAAAAATACCATTCCGTTCAATAAATGAAAAAAAAAATAAAAAAAAAACTGAAACTTTAACACCATGTATCTTCTTTATGAACCTAGATAGACCATATGTTTATAGGAACTTTTTTCTCAAAATATCGTATTCTATCGAATGTTAGTCGATAGAATACGATATAATACGATAGAATACGATATCCTGCTACAAAAAAAATGAGTCACCCTGTATAGATAATAGAAAAGAAAATAAACAGCTGATATTTTAAGATTGATTATTTGCCAGAAAATATTGCACTCATTATTGTAGTTTGACGTATATATTTGTCGTCTGCCAATACGTTATGTGTTGCGGTGTTAACCATATAGTTGTCATAAACTTGCGTCCATTAATCAGACCTCGCATATTGTGGGATTGGTTCACCCCGCACCATAAATCTATCTCTGCGATTATGGTTTTGTATCCCAGCGTACATATCCTTAAGAGGATCGTGCTGGCGATGACTCCACTTCACAGAAGTACCAATTATTGAAACAACAACCGGCGTTAATAATATATTGTTTATAGTTGCTTTAAGTTTCTGCACTTACAGGAAGCGTGGTGATTGCGACGCAGATCAAAAATAATACCATTATTAAAAACTAAAAACTGTTATACACAAGGATTATTTTGAATCAATCTCAGTCGGACTAAAAATTGTCAACCAGGTAGATACACGAAATTTGTGAATCCTCAAGGTTCTGCTTTAAGCCTCATTCTCATCTCCATGGATGCAATGATTCTCTTGTAGATGATCGCATTGATTTAATATAGGGTATTAATATTGATAAAATAAGTAACTAAATAAATATATGAACTAGATTGTAAGAAAGTCTCCAAATGTTACGTTCTTGGTAAGTGGTTTTTTTTCAATTTTACATTAAGTAGACGGAACACAGAAACTTTTGAGTTGCTGTAAAGCCTAAATTAGATATTAGATCGCTTATGTTAACGCTCTGAAATTGACACATTCATAAAAAAATTCTGGCTGGGTATTTTTGGACTGTCATTTGAACCACTGAATTCGTTTGATACTATTACAGGAAACTGACAATCCCGATCCTCTTATGAATGTTACCTGGACTCAAACGATGCCGACATATGCATTCATGCACTCAATTTGTCACGGCGTGAGTCACTGGCTCATCCCCTCACATATCCTTAAAAAGAAAGTGTCGTAGGTGTCGTCGTTTATTGTACCTATAACACCGGGTGTAATTTTAAACACATTTTCTAGATGCACTGTACTTCATCACATTGTAATAATATATGTGGTACTGCATTTTATTGAATCAGTCCATTGATTTCACCTATATTTTATAGGTATATTTATTATTATAAAATGTATTTATTGGGCATCACTAATTTGTAGAATAATTCATTGAAAAACCATTTGTGCATTGTGTCATATCAAATTCAAAAATTTGCCTACCTTTTGTTGCTGAAACCAATTTCCTACCTTTTGTTGTTGAAAGCTTGAAGTAAAATAATTAATACGCCTGAAACTCTCACCAACGACAGTGATTAAGATTCCTAACAGATTATCTTTCAGTGTCTAAACTGATTGCTTATTGTAGAAAACTAATTTGTATATTTATCGTTGGTCTTGATACAAAAAATTCTGGCCTAATTTTTGGTTCGAGCACACCATTATTTATAAGTAAGTTGCGTAACATTTACAACATAGCGTGATATAAAACAAAGGTGAAAAGGCCAAATCGATCTCACTCGTTGTTACTTAATAATAGATGTGTCTTGATTACCTAAGCATACCCTATGCGTTTCAAAGCCCTCATCAGGGCTCATCTAAAGGGTCATTTATCCAAGTCTCTAATTTCAGTTACGGTTTAAACAAACTATTATTAGTTAGGCGGTTTTAATACAAAATATGAATTATTTATAAAGGAATTCCTATGAGCTCCGTGTATTATTTAAATAATACGTGGGCCCTTATTAGGAAAAAATCGATTAACTCCGCGTTGGCCATATCGGGAGGATTCGTTGAAAGTAATACGATGGGAATCATCTACCGGTTAATTAACATACGCTGGGGAACGTGTAATTAATAATGTTTGATTATGGTAATGGAAAAGACCGATGTGAATTCGGAGAGTAGGTTCGTGGTAAAATTAATCTGTTAGGGGCACAGACGGTAACAGTTGCCAGACCACCAGTTATTGCATAGAAGAAAAACGGTGAAATCATGACCCGGGGAGTGTGTTCTTCGAAGGTTCAAACTTTCTTCAACAAAGGCGATGCTTACAACCAACAGACGAATCTAGAATGAAAAATGTGTATACTTAATTCAAAGCACAACTTTGGGCTTGAAATTATTTTATTTATAACATAGTCTGCAGATTTGAACCTACCAACTCATTAGTAGGGTCTTTTTGTCATTGATAGATGAAAAAGTCGAATAGACTAGCGTTAGTGAAACTGTTGCCTCCCACAAATGCAAGCTGAACCTGGAGTTCAAATTGGCCTTGCATTAAACCATCAGGTAATTCTCTACATATGATTTTAAAGAGCCTAAAGGGAAACTAAACACGATGTTGGACAAATTCTTAATATTTAACCTCATGTATCATAAATTCAAAGCATAACTTTTGTAAGGTCATAATTATAATTTACCATAGCGTCTACAGTTTAGCCCCTACTAAGTGATTAGTCTGATTTTTTGCCACTGCTAGTTGAAAAAACCGAAGGTCCTGAAATTAGTGAAGTAGTTGTTTTCAACAAAAACCAGCAGAACCTGGAGTTCAATCTGCTGTTGCATTAAACAATCAAGTATTTCTCGACATACGATTTTAATGAGGCTAGAGCTCACTGTATACTATATTCGCCAAATTTTCAAACTTTAATCTCCTATGTAATGAATACCGTTGGTTTTAAAACTATTATATTTTTTGAACACTACTAAATAAGTGATTGGGTTGATTATTTTGTCGCTGACAGAGGAAGGAACCGAAGATGCTGAGGCTAGTGAAGCAGTTCAGTGGAACTCAAGCTGAATGTTGCTCAGTTCAACTCACTCTTACATTAAACTATCTCTACATATGATTTTAAAGTGGTTAAAGCTCGTGTCCAAATTGCCGATATTGGACCCTCTTCATCATGGATGTTTTCATTCTGAAATTTTAGGAGTTTGGCCATCGAAACTTCTGATTGGAATGTTATGGATTACATTATTACTAAATTACGTATGAGGCAATGCCATTGACTTCACATTCCATTACAAAAGTGTGGACTCTATTAATACAACATTTGTGCCTCTTGCTGTTGTGATTTATACCTCGCTCGGTTTATATCACTCGTTAAATATATCTGAGGACATTTTTTACCATCCAGTCACATTTTAATCTTTCACGGCATGAACCTGAAGCCAGATCCATATTATACTTTCCAATTTAGCGCATTCTTCTACGTTTTCAGATATGCTGACCCAAACGAAGCCACCGTCGAAGATGTCGCCAGAAAACAATAATATATCGTCTTTAAAAAATCCAATAAACAAGACAATGGAAACGCGAAGCCTGTTGCGGACAACTTTGTTTTTCAATTTCCGCTCACGTCCGACGACTTTTGTATCTGTTCTGTTACTGAAATTGCATAACGCGAGCTTTTGGTGCTCTGGAGTTCGTTCCTTGATTTCTGTGCGGATTTGTTCTATATGCAAATTACGGCACGGAAATGCATTCCTTTGAGTAATGTTTTCTTTAGGATGCAATTTCGGTAAAGGATGAGACGGAAGAGATTCAAGACGACGGAGAAGAGAATATTTCCATAGAAAGTCTGAACCTAGTCTAGTCACGAATGTTTTCAGTGGAGTGTATAACGCTCTATAACTTTAGAATGCACTGAACAGATTTGAAAATTAATTCTTGATATATTGAGCAAGGTGGAGCTCGAGTGTTGTGGTGCAATATTGTGAGTGGTTTAGGTTTTTATTATACATGTTGAGTTTTTAAAATATTAATTGTAGATAAAATGAAGAACCGAGTTAAAAAAGTACATTTCTAACATTTGAGTTGGTGTTCAATCTGGATTGGATTCATTTTTCCTTTTTTGAGCCCTACTTTTTGAGACCAACATCGTTCTAATTGGAACACATGCAAGAAGTAAAAATGCAAGAGTTTTCTGGTTCTCAATGACCCACATTGTTTGTCCATATACACGTAATTTGTTGGTAAAGAAACATTCCATAGAGATATTTATCTTTATAACGAGCCATCCAAAAAAAAAAAAAAAAAACATCATCAAAGTTGGCCGATCATTCTTAAATTTATAACCTTATTTAATTGTCAAGGCTGTCACATAATTCACTGTTATACTATGCCACTATTATAAAAAAAGTGAGACTTTAGACTTAAAGTGCCAACAATTGGGCATTCTACAGGGTGTATTTTATTCACATCTTTGTTCACACAAAATAACAGTTTATTCACACAAAATAAACGATTTACAACAATGGATACAGTTGCAGGAATACTCTAACATACATCAAGTTAAGCAAAAGCGGCACCACCTTACCCCACTTCCCTAATGTGTGCCACTGACCAAAAAAATTGAGTACAAAAAGAGGAAAATGTATGCACAGGCTTTTTCATCAGTACCGAAAATTGTAACTAAAAACGAAGGATCGTTTTTTGTTGATCCGGCAACCCCCCTCGTTCCCCCAACACTCTCGGCCGCCGACTTGTTTTAAAACTAACGACAAATTATCGCCGCGAGTATAGCAGAAGTGCATAAAGTTTTAAATTTACGGGGGCGTTGGTTCGCGTTCGGGCAAAACGCTGTCTGGGCCTTAATTTAGCTCTAGGATGCATGGTCCCGCGCTAAGTGTTGGCTGCAAGAAATTGCTTTGCTGCGTCTGGTCGAAAAAAAAATAATTTATGGGAAGAAGATATCGCACAGGGTCCTCGTGCGAAATTCATCGTTCTCATGTTTAAAATATCCCTATTATCCCATAGAAAGGCACTCTATAATACTGTGAAGGTATGTAACACATATGCTTATTTTATTTTAAAAATGTAGAGGGCAATTTTTATTGAAAGTTTAATTTAAAATTACTGTTCACGTTTTGTAAGGACTCCATACACAACTCAAGAAAAACAAATTGTTAAGTGAAAAAATTTGAAAATTTTTCATAAATACAAAATCTGGAAAATATTTTTTGCAAGCCTCAAGTTAATCCGCCTACAAATTTGTGGTGTTACATTTGATTCGAATGTACTTATAAACTTCTCTAAAGCTTAAAGTGATGGTCTCAAGTATAGGAATAAAAGTAATGATAACATCTGTGGCAGGCAACTGAGGAGGCAGGAACCTGTCATGCAAGCAGCTAAAGTCCCAAAGCCAAACTCATAGCCAAACAGAGGAGTGGACGAAACGAGAAGGGCGAAACAAGGAGAGAAAATACTGGAAGGTTGAAGTGGACCGTCAAAATGGGCATAGAAGTTATGTGGACGTTCTACATCATCAACCTCTGCGGAGACGAGCTGTTCCCTGGATGGAGACATTCTCTACATGCCAAATTTTTGGGAAGAAATCCCACCCTCAACATTTCTGAACAAAATATGGTCGACAGGAAAAACGTCATCATTCAATGTGTATGTCTATCGATGACAAATGAAGATGATACCGTATGTAAACTAAATTCTATTATCCAAATGTGGCGAGAGAGGTTCATTAAGTGAGACAGACGTAGACGTCACCATGACGTTACACAAATCAGAGTGAACTGCCCCCATTCCGTTCCTCAATTTTTGCGGAGAGGAGATTCGGTTTTCATAGCGACAAACATACGACAAACGTATTAGAAGTCGAACCGCTGAATGTGACGTACCTGATAGTCGTGGCTATACATATGTCTCATTCTATGACAGTTAGGCTTTATTTTCCTTTCTTTTTTATGGCTACTAAGTTCAGTTTGCATACGGCATGTTTAAATTTTGCTGGGCCGATTTTAGACAAATAAAACGTGTCCTCAAACGAAGGAATTTTGATAGTTTTTCATCAAGGATTTTGATCGATTGATGGTTTATCAATCTAAAATTTTATTTGTTAAAAATAAGCAATTTTTTTTGGCAAATATAGACACTTTAATTCAGGGAACCCGTTATTTCTCTCCAAATAAATTATTTTAAAACATGTTCCTCATACAGCTAAATAATTTAAGAGGTCTACATATGTATAATATAAAGTTCAATAAATCTACACCACTTTATACACACACATTTTGTGAAAAAAGTAAAAAAAAAACAAGTACAAAAAAAATATTTTTTTAGTGCTCTGATTGAGCATGCACTTGTTACTTTATATTTACTTGAAAAGTCTGAACAATTTTCTTAAAGTCTGAAAGTCTGAAAAGCCTGAAAATTTCTTATATGTACAAATTTTATTGGCTCGATTGAAAGAACAAATTTCTTTGGAGCTATTTTTTGTCAAACAATTCCTATTTGTTGGCAACCGGCATCGTTATCATGACCAATAATTATGCACTTGTAATTTTACACCACCGAGTAGCCTACTGCAAAGAGCCTGCAGTGATCACCACATTCAAAGACCCTCCAGTAACTTTCTCATTAATCTTCATGCGCAAACTCAACTATTTAAAGCCTCGTTCACCCTGAGCAGGTACGATTTTTTTCTCCCGCAACCAGTTGCGTAGCGTAAAATATGCAAAAACGAACAGAATCGCCGACTAATGAACCGCTAATTCACCGCCGATACAAATTGACTATTTACATCGCGGTAATACTAATAATTTTCGCGAATTTGCATAACAAAACGGATTTATGAAGACAATTTTAAACGTGCCTCGCTCCGTAAGTTAAATCGAAATTTCAGCGTGGTCGTAATTTACGAGTGAACGTTTTATAAACTGATAAATAATCGATTCGACGAGACCGTCCTCGTTACGATGATAGTCTTAGAGCTGGTGAACAAGGTGATTTTACAGGTTTTTCCATTAACGCGATGGGAAATAAACAGTTTAACGAGATTTGAATACTGACTGATTTCTACAAATTACATCGCTCGATGGTAAACAAGACGAACGGGCACATTGCTTGACCGAATGGTAAATTATATTCGATATCTTATAGGATGACTGTAAGTAACAATTTATGTATTTAGGTCCATTAAAGTAAAGGAATTACATATACAGTGGGAGTAAAACGTAGAGAAAGGTGCTTGTATTTCTTGAAATACTTTTTATTAAAAAAAATGTTTTATTAAATGATATCGATTGTATTTTTTTCCATAAATTGGCGGATTTCGATTTTTCTTAATGTAAACAAGTTAATTACAATAGTAACCGATGTTATTTTTTTGAATGGCATGGTGTGACTTTCTTTATATTTTTCTAAAGAGCATATTCGTCTGGATACGGGACCATACAATATAGTACATACATAACAGTTTCATAAGAGAAAATTTCAGAAAAAAATATTTTCTGAAAATTCATCCCTCTGGTTTCGATCTGCCACAAGACATTAAACACTCGTGCAATCTAAGTTTTTGAAAGAATGAAAAGCAGAACAGATTTTACAAATAACTTAAGATAAATAGGGGAAGGTGGGGTATAATGATCCCCCTAACACAAAACACCTCGTAGTGAAACTATAATGAGAGTAAAAAATTCAGATAACATTGTACAAGAAAGAGTATAGATTACCTATGATTTTAATACGGTTACCAAGGTTAAACGAATGAAGATCTTTGGTGGAAAGAGAAAAAATGTAAACCATACAAAAGGATCATTTTACCTTGAAGGTGAGGGTAAAATGATCCCTATAATGGGGAAAAACGATCCCCCACTAAATGTTGGTATTTTCGATTGGTAAGCATGAAAATAAAATGGATAAATAAAATAGTGCCCAACCCAAATACAAAAATAATATATTTTTAATATCAAAATATTTTTTTCAAAACTACAAAACTGATATAAGAAAAAAAGTTATATTTAATTTTAGATTAAAACGTCTGGTGCATGTATAATTTTCTTCATCATCGCTAACACCCAGCCGCGGCAACTAATACATTGGATCCATCCTTCTCCGCTTACTGAAGATTTAAAATTTTCGCAACACAGTACACATTCAGTATCTTCCGAATCTTCACTGCTACTCTCACAATGCTTTTCTTTCTTACGAATATTATTTTTTATTTTTAAAGCCTTGACTGTCTTGTTCTCTATAAGTCTAGCTTCTGCATTAGCTTTCTTCCTTGCTGTGACAGTTCTTCCAGGATGATTATTCATCCATGTTTCCAGCGCCTGGTCCATGTATGCATTGAAGGGGAACATAACTCCAACGTCAAGCGGCTGGAGCTTATGAGTGGTGTAAGGTGGTAGACATAACAAAGTAACAAAATTTTCCCTTGCTTTTAGTATGACATCTAAGTTCTTGACACACGACTAACACAGGGTCTTCTTGAGAAGCCCAGCTTTGTCTTTGCGTTTTGCGTATATATTTATGCGGCATTCTGAAAAAAGGATACTTCATTTAATTGATTAAATGCTTTCAACAAATGGGTACAACGATTCTTTAAAGGTGGGGTAAAATGATCCGGGACCATTTTGGCGCACATATAGAGGATCGTTTTACCCCAAATGCACTGTGTGGCTTTCACATATCCTAAACATTTTCATTGAGTAAATATGCTTGTAACTCTCTAAAGATTTCAATGTTCAACTATACCAGTACAAATTGTGCACATAACGCAATCCATAGGAAACAACACAAACATTTAATACTGATTTTAAACAACACTTACCTTACATCACGTAGTCGAAGAAAAACAAAACGAAAACCAACGTTCTACGAGCATTTATAAATAAACCTTATGTACTGCCCATGTCTGTAGAACACTTCAATTGTAACATTTTGCTACCGTCGTCTAGATGGCACCATATATTTCCCCGATATCTCAAGGGATCGTTTTACCTGCAAGAATCATTATACCCCACCCTCCCCCTAATTGAGGTTTGAACTGTGACTTATATTTTTATGTCCGTGTTATTTCTAGAACTCAGAATTATCCTCTAAAAAATGTTCTATCAAATACATAGTTTTCTACAAAATATTCGATTACATCGCTCGACGGTAAGCAACTGATGCTCAAACGGCACATGACTTGATGTATCAGCAAATTCATGTAAGTAGAGTCAATATAGATGAATTATTTTGGAGTTCTGATGACATCTACGCGAAACTTTCACCAGCCCTCCTACTATAACCTTCTCGGAATAAATTCGAATATTTAAGACACTCGCTTAGCGTCCTTTTGTGCCAATTAAGCCTCGTTAAGCGAGAGGGCTTCAAACTTCGCCTCGACCGGCACATTAATAGACCACCAGATCTGTTTCGGATCATCTTTGCTATTCCACTAAGGGCCCGCAGTATACGTATGTCCCCCTCTTCTGTTCCGGAATTTGAGGTTGTCGAGATTCCACAGACGAAATTAAATCGTAGATAGTAGTAGGCGTAGGCGCCAGCTGATGACGTAAATAGTCGTAATACTCTCCGCAAATTGATTGAAAGACGCTCCAGTTTCGATATTAAGCTGAGTTAAAGTAGTTTATGTGCTTTGAATGTACACATAAAAAGAATAAATAAAAAATCATTAAATACCGTTGTTAAGTTACATTTTCAAAGGTGTGATATTTGGTCCTTCATGACCAAATTGTTAATCCGTATTATGTGCGATACGAGTTTCTGACCATTATAACGAAATTTATGACCTACATATGCCGGATGGCTCAGGAGGTCGGGCCAATCTTATGTCTTGAATAGTTTTCAAGACATAAGATTAATGGATTATTTTAAATTTTCATTTGTATGTAAAAAAATTGTTTTCAATTTTTTTCTAGTCAACGTAGATGAATGCAACACTGCTCTAATTAAAAACAAATATCTGATATTGTACCATTATAGCCTATTTTCGGCGGAACCGGAAGTCGGCCATTTTGGATTTTTCAGTCACTTCGTTGGAAATGAATTGTAGTATAAACGCTCCAAATTTTAAAGAGACCCGTTAGTTAGTTTTCAAAATATAAGCTTTATTATATTATTTATAACCTTTATGACCTTAATGACCAACGTGATCTTTATAACCTTTATGACATATATGACATCTATTGACCTATATGACCTTTAATATGAGCTATATGCCCTTTAAAACCTTTGTAATCTTCATGACCTGTATGACCTTAACGACCTAATATATAATCTTTATGGTTTGTATGACCCACTTAATCCTTAATATTTTTATCGCCTTTGTGACCTTTATTCCCAACATGACTGTTATGGCTACATAACATTCATGAACCTCTATGACAATTGTGATTTAGATGAACTTTTTTTAAACAACGTTTTAAAACGTTTACGAGGTGTGGCTATTGAATAACCGAACTTAAGCTGTTACCAGTGCGCTGCGAGCGTGTCGCGAAAAGTTGAACAGAACTGTGTCTGTTGATACTTTCCCCACCCTGAGCTCGCTGGACAAGCCAGTGGGTCGCTCATTTTGACTGTAGCAATCGTTTGAATTAGTCTACGCACCAGTGACGTGTCGAAAAAAATGTTAAGTGTTCCGATGGAGCAACGGGTTAATCTTAATTGCTTGTTAAACTGGAGAAATTGTTTTACAGAAGTTTATGCAATGTTAAAAGAAGTGTACGGGAATAAATGTTTATTCCGCACACAAATTTTTGAATGGTTTAAACGGTGGGAGGTGAAAGTGGGACGTGAAACGACCAAAGACGATCCGCATCCAGGACGGCCCTCAACATCAAAAACGGATGAAAACATTGAAAAAATTGGAAAATTAACCCGCGAAGATCGTCGTCTAAGCATCTGAGGGTTTTCTGAAATAACAGGAATCGACAAAGAATGTGTTCGCCAGATTTTGCATGAATCGTTCAATATGCGAAAAGTTTGCGCAAAAATGGTGCCAAAACTCCTCACTCCCGAGCAAAAGGAATCAAGAACGAACATTTGTGCTGACATTCTAAACAACACTGACCCTGATCCAGGCTTGTCACACACGGTGTTGTCAGACAAAGTGTGGAAGCGGTTAAAGCAAAAGCGGCGGAGGTTCTGAACCAGCTGACAGAAGTGGACTTCCAGCACTGCTTTCAACAATGGAAATGTTGTATGGAGCGGTGTAGAGATCGCCAAGAGGAGTACATTGAAGGCGAAAAAAGTTGCTACTGTAATTGGTAACGAATAAAAGAAAAATTACATACCTCGTATGTTCTTCTAAGACGTTTATAGTCTTAAACGACATTTAAGACTATAAATAACATAACTTTTTCTGGAAATGATTATTTATGAAAGGAAACACTATTTTCAATTCAGTCAAATTTCAGTTAAGTCAATACAGGGTATTGACTTAATAATAAGATGTATTTGATTTTTTTTAACACCTCCCACCCTTGTAAGATAACAACCTTTACATTTGCAGACTTTCATGTTTTTTATATTTCACATGTGTATCAAATTTACTTGGTACGTACAGTTTACGAATTTACAATCTTCAAAATAAGAATTAAACAAATACGTAAGACAAGATCTAATCACCTATGTCTTATTTTGACAGATAACATAGTTAAAATGATGATTTCACTTGAATTACCAACGAAAACTTCAGGTCCTAGTGTCACTAAGACTGCCATTTTGTCTGGACTGGAAGGTTCTTCCAACTAGTGAATTATGGGTAAATAATGAAACGCCTAACCGTAATCCATATATCGTAACCTAAACCCGACCCGAGTCTGCTGCAAAATTAATGTTACCCAGTCGGTTCGCAGACATGGGCAAATATCGGTAGTTATTTAGTACCTCAGTTAGTCAATTTAAATCAAGTTAATCAATCACGCTGCCTAACCGAATCCCACTGCTCGTCCTCTCGCACTTTATAATTCACGTTACGTCCTATTTGCTTTATATTTACATCATAGATGAAGACTTAAAAAGAAAATGCATTAAAATCATTTGCATTTTATTCACACTATTGAAATACAAGTAAGTAAAGTTCACTCTACGTAAAGCATGACGCAAGATCCCCACTAAATATACTTCCCTAAAGTCCCTAACAGGCTAAAAAAGTAACTACTGTGTTTGTGAAAAATATATTTATTATTTATTTTATGACAAATCCACCTCCATATAACATTTTCTTACTAAAATTACATGATGCTACTGTCACAACCTCACTAACCATATAATTTACGATGTATTAGCTACTGTTCTCCACGATATATTGTTACTTCAACAGCTAATTCTATTTAACAAATAATAATGCTACGTCATTAGTTGAAAATAATACCCCCTATTTAAATTATTTATGGTGGTGCATTAGAGGCCATCGTGTATAATCAACCCTCATTAATAAACGATTGAGGTACTTAATAAGCCATTTATCAGCATAACATTGCGGTCATTTTTTGTAAATAATAATTTCAGTTGGATCTTATATAAACGTAGGGAAAATTAAAGCTATGGTTGTTTGGTAATGGTAATTGACGATTCGTGTTAGTGATAGCTGCAAATACAACCTCCAACTAGTGACAGCACTAATTGTAGGTTGTAGTAGAAAAGCCAAAAATTGATGTACCGTTTGTTTTATTATAACTGGACATAACACCTAAACTTTTTTTATTTTGCTTTATATACAAAAATGTTAAATACAAAAGTTGTAGGGTACAGTGCTAAGTTTTTTTCTGATATAGTTTTCAGGTGTTAGGTTGATATAGGTTCAAGTTCAAAAGCGTGATAAATAAAAATGTATTGTTTTCTTATGGAACACCCTCTATATTATATCACTAAATAATTGGGCTCATTTTCCTGATTACAAATATATATAGTTTATTATACTTATTTTAATTAGTGAGGAAAGGAAGTAGCCTATTGGGTGTTGTCCAGTCAAATTTGAAGATAAATCTTTATTTGCACAGTCACAATTTGGACGCATAATAGAAATATCGGATGTGGTGTTAAAAAAAAAACACTGAAGTTTACTGCTTATTTTACCAGACAATGAACTATCATGGGTTTGTGTGCAATCTCCTCTACATATTCTTTGACAGCACAAAAGATGCGTCATACAAGAGGTCTTATGTACTCCTCAGAAAATCGACACTATGATACTTACCATATTTACTTATGTTACGGAGGATGTTAATATGTTTATAGCTAGAAATTTCATTATTATCAATAGCGTGACAAAAGGAAGTAGCATACTGGATGCTGTCCATGTTGGGTTTGAAGAAAAATTTTTAATTCCACATTCACAGTTTGGATACATCAAATCAAAATTTGACAAATACCGGCAACAATGTATTTGATGTTTATATGGAATTGAAACTAACATTGAAGTTTACTGCTAATTTTACCATATCTTATGATACATCCATCATAGGATAATCTGATTAATACCAGCAACAGTGCATCTGAGGTTCCTATGGTCTTGATCAAACACGAAAGTTTAATGCTAATTTTAACCAGACAATGAACCATATATCATGCAAATATGTGCATGCAACCTCCTCTACATAATATTTGACAACATAATGACGTACTCCCATTTTGACGTCATGTGATTTTGCCTTTTAAACTACGGTACTTAAAAAGTTGTAGATGTTATGGAGGAGGTTAACGAAGATAAAATTCACTCTCATGTAGTTCCAAGAAGATTCTTAATTGCATCATTATTATTAATAGTGAGAAAAGGAGGTAGCTTATTGGATGTTGTCCATGTCTGGTTTGCAAATAATCCTGAGTTGCGTATTCACAAATTAGAGATATCTTCACAGGGACTATTGTTTCTCTCTCGTGTGGTCAAAATTTGACGTCATACGAGGTGTGACTATTAAATAACCGAACTGATGCTGCTACCAGCGCGCTGCGAACGTGTCGTGACAAGATTGAACAGAAGAACAGAACTCTGTCTGGTGATACTTTCCCCACCCTGTGGGTCGCTCAGTTTGACTGTAGCAGTCGTTTGAATTAGTCTACGCACCAGTGACGTGTCGAAAAAAAAGTGTTCAGATGGAGCAACGGGTTAATCTCAAGTTTCTTGTTAAACTGCGAAAAACTTTTACAGAAGCTTATGCAATGTTATAAGATGTGTACGGGAATGAATGTTTATCCCGAACGCAAGTTTTTGAATGGTTTAAACGGTTTAAAGAGGGACGTGAAACGACCGAAGACGATCCGCGCCCTGGACGGCCCTCAACGTCAAAAACGGACGAAAAGAAAAATTGGTAAATTAATCCGCGAAGATCGTCGCCTAAGCATTCGAGCGCTTGATGAAATTACAGGAATCGACAAAGAATGTGTTCGCCAGATTTTACATGAATGGTTTATCATGCGGAAAATTTGCGCAAAAATGGTGCCAAAACTCCTCACTCCCGAGCAAAAGGAATCAAGAATGAACATTTGCGCTGACATTCTAAACAACATTGACACTGATCCAGGCTTGTAGACACGGTGATTACTTGTGATGACAAGATGCTGTTCAGAACAAGGTTCTGAACCAGCTGACCCTGCTTTCAACAATGGGAAAGTCGAAAGAAGCCAGCTGAAGAAGCTGCTTTCAACAATGGGAAAGTCGTATGGAGCGGCGATCGCCAAGGGGAGTACATTGAAGGCGAAAAAGCTGCTACTGTATTTGGTAATGAATAAACAGTGTTATTATGACAGCAGTTCGGTTATTTAATAGCCACACCTTGTATATGGTCTTGCTTATATCTTGACACTACGATACTTAACAATTTCGGTAAATCTGATTTCATCAGAGCGGATTCCCATTATTCGACCCGTCACGAGTGTTTTCGTAAGCATAACGAGGACTTCACTTACCCACTGCAGGCTAGTTTTACCAGCTGACGTACGCATCCGAAAGGATAAAAGAATCTCTTCGCGCTCCACAACTGGCACGCATCACCGTCTACCACTCGCACGCATTATTCTAAACAACTCGTCTGAACAAACATTGCGAGAGGCTTATCCCGAGGCCCGTGTGTTTGTTTAGGACGTACGATTTTTCAGGAGATCCAAAGAGGACAATAATACTTTACTATTTATGGGTCGGATGAGGGCACTCCAGAAGGCATTCGCGCCGTCGGCGGGGATTATTCGGCGAGGGGGGTGCGAGGGGGACCTTCCGCCTCCCATTCGCCTCTTCAAATCCATTCCCGTGATTTCTGGGTGAGGCCCTCGTCCACAATGCCATATGCACCTGTCTGACGGCCTGGGAACGTTCGTCGTTCCTAAGAAATAGTCAGGTGGAAGGTGTAATGGGAACAAGGCGAGCGAATTGTACAGAGTGTCCCAGAAACGAAGCTTAAGAGGTCTAGGAAGAGACAATAATCTAAACACCTGTTCCACGAACATCCAAACAGCAAACTTTTACTTAGCGCATTGAGTAAAAGTGTACTGTGTATAAAAGTATATTGGGAAAACAAAATGATCAATTCTAACTAGATTGAAGGAACATGCGAGTATACCTAATTGATTTAAAATACAGTAGAATAGAGAAATTTTCGGTAAGCCAATGTTAGATGCATTCGAAGGCACGGAAATTGTTAAATGTAATAGTAGCATGAATATATGTCCTGATTAATAAAGAATGGCAAAGACAAGTTTTTCTTCGACTTGACTTTATTGATCTTGACTCAAACACATGGTATACGATGTCTTAAAAGTGTTTAGAAAATAATTTGAGCCTGGGCAGTTCACTTAAGTTCAGTGGCAGTAGCTGCTAAGGTTTGAAAGTTTTCAAATCATCAAAAATGCTATTTTTTTTTTAAATTACAATCGTAATAAGAGTAGTTCATTTGTGACAACATATTTGTCGCTTCCCGTCATATAATACGTACATAAGATTTACACGCTCTGGAAAGCCCTTACATTTTATATATACACGCCTGTGCATTAGTGAATATTCGACTGGGAAATATCTTGTTAACAAGCACCCACCAGGTTGCATTCCAGATGTAGCTATTTTTTATTTCAGCCAGTTGTCGTTCGGCTGCGGCATTAGAGAGTATTGCCTGTGTATTTTCATCGTAAATAAAAATGATTTCGGTGCAAAATTTAGGTAATAGGAGAGCCATTCTGTAGCTGTTTTTTGTCAAACAAAGCTTGAACGAAAAGGCTTAGGAGATCTGTCTCAGATTTAAATATTACGCAGATAGTGTCTTCTAAAAAAGAAAACGAAATTTTAGTAGAAAATCTAATAAAGACATTTATATTTAAAAAAATGCATAGAATTGCGGTTTCCTTGATTATTAATTGGCGCTGAACGATAATGGACAAACCCATTTAAGTCATTTAAGTGAGTTAAACAGCATGTAGTGTCGTCACAATATATGAAAAATGTTGTTTTTCAAACCTGTTTGGAAAAAATATAATAAAAAGAAATTTAACAATACGTATATATTTTATACGTTCACAATTTTTAACTTTCAGATTTGACCCTAAAAAAATTAAACGCTCCTTATTTTTCATAAGAAGTATTCATTTAAAACCACCACATTTTTTAGCACAAACCACTAAATAAATATATTTTTGTATTGCAGCTAGAGTTATGTCCACAAAACTTTTTACAATACAATGTTTAGTTTTTTTTTTATGGAATTAAAAAAAAGGCCATTGAAAATTTTGCTACAACCTTACGCAATGACTTAAGGCCTTATTTATCTTTTTGCATTACCATTTTTTTGTATCCTTATTTTTTAATTTAATTAAAACAAGTATTTTTGTTCATTTTATTTGAGACACTCCGTATGGAACTCGCCCCGATAGAGTAGTAGTATAGTCGCAGAAGTACAATGCGTACCTAATGGTGAATGGATATCGTAAATGTTGAACGTTGTACGATTGTGACGGTTTTATGTAGGCAGTGGTTTTTACTAATATTCAGTGAGGTTAATTTACGATTTTGAAGTGAGTGCCGTAGATCTTAACCATGTGTTCGATAGTAAATTATTTATTACAGATAACTGGTTTCAGAAAACGTTATAGCAGTATATTTGTTGGCGGTGTTACTTAAGGATTTTTTTTAAATTCACACAAGGAGTTTAAAGTGTCAAGTACAGTGAACACAGGGTAACTGTTAAGTTATCAATAGGTTCCAAAACAGAATCAGTAGTAGGAGCTGGAATTTACGGGACCAAACCTATTACAAATATCTCGGTAAGTCTAGAAAAATATGTAGCAGTGTTTCAGGCTCAAGTGTTCAGGCCGCAATCCAATACTGTGCCATGGAAATAATAAAACATGGAACTGAGAACCAGTTTACAGATTAATAGGAAATTAGTAGCTTGGAGGCGTTAAACCAACTAGGAAGGCAAAACTGAGTGATTGGATTGCGATTGAAACACAAGCGAAGGAGTTCATAAACCAATGATGACTCAAATTCACAGAAGATCAATTGAATCAAAATCCAAAGGGTGTCATGATATTGTAAGTCTACTGACAATACACTGCTGACTAAACAGATACATCAGCCAAATTAGTCTGGCAGTTGGGACAACATGCAGATTCTGCCAGGAAGAAGAGGTTCTTCACAGAGCCTTCTTCAGAGCCTCAGTTCACGAATTATGTCATTGTCAAGAATTAACAAGGCTGAGGTTTCAAAATTTAGGGAAAGAAAAGGTAAAAGCTAATAGCTATACAAAAGAGCCGATATCGAGGCTGTGGAGGAAATACCACATCGTATAAGATGCTCTGAAAGCAGTGGAAGTGCTACAATAAACTTCTGAAGGTCGCGGAACTATCTTCAACGCCCAATATTTTAATATAAAATCGAAAATTCGACTTATCAATATTATTTGAGTTGTACAAGGACATGAAGAACATTTATTTACCGAAAATAAGTCAAATACAATAGTTTTCAGTTACAAAGTTCAGTTACAAAAAACAAGTTACAAATTACAAAAGTTATAATTACAAATTGAAACATGGTAAAATCAAAAACAAAAATTGTGGTCTGAGAAAACTATTTACATGTTTTTGGATATTTGAAAAAAATATTATTTACATGTGTATAAAATGTTCGTTCTAATGCAAGCAGAAGCATCCTCAGCGATTATACTTAACAAGATGCTCAATACATTCTCCGCGCCACGCCGCCTATACAGGGAATATCATTCCCTTTGATCTACGGTCGGTATTAAAAGTTTACGATATTAAATTGCAAATCAGCTCCGAACGATAAGTAGCTGAAAGATTTAGTCGTCTCAGTTTAAAAGACATCCTTTCATCGTAAGCCTCTTAATTACGATTCCGTTTTATGATCTTGTATCAGCGACGGATATTCTTTTTTCCTCAAAGGCATTTGCAGTATGGGAAAGGTATATAAACCAATCACTGAAATATAATAAAATAAAAAGAAAATAAATATTAGGAAAAATATGTGTTTGTGATATAGTTATAATTAATAATTTTTAATTAAAGGTAAATGCGTAAAATTAAGGAGACAATTCTGGACGTCAATGTACACTAAAAGAAAGATTCAGTTATTGCATTTAGTGTTTTGTTCTTGAATTTAATCCGAATTTAATCAATTATGAGAAAACAAATACCTGTAGGTAATATTATGGGAAAATAAAAAATATGTTATTTATACTGATATAAACGATAAATGAATGGATTATAGAATATTAAGAAAACCAATTATAACAAAAATTTATAACAAAAATTACACTAGTCACAAATTGATGGGTAAAAAAACTAGTCTGGCACTAAACTGGCACTAACGCAAAATTAGATATACTGTTGAAAATTGAGGAAAACCCTCACCTTGGTTCTAGACGAAGCTGAAAATGAAACTACTGAAACTAGCTAGATATCAATTTGACGCTTACTTAAAAGTGAAAGTATCATCCATGCAAAGTTAAACCGGTTAGTGAACTTAATGAAGATGGTGCTGATATACCTATAGTTCTGTGAAATTCTGATGGGTTTGTGCAATATGCAATAATAAAATTCACAATTCCATCTCAACATAATATTTTCGGACGAAGCAACTTTTTTGCTTAAATGGTACTGTCAACAGATCTACAGGTCTGTTGATAGCATAGATAATAGAATACAAATAGAATACAGCAAGTTGGGTGATAAGATAACTTTCGAATTCAGGAGAAAGAAAGACACGATGTATATATAAAATTATAAAAGAAGTTTTTCCAGTGTAGTGTTATTCGTCTCTTTCTATTTGCGTGGATTGACTTGATAATATAAGTTTGGCACAGGAAGATACTCACGTGTTGATGAGAATTTTTTTAAGATCTTTTAAATTAGGGTTTCTTTTCGATTGATGGAATCTGGCGTCACCTAGATATAACGCAGCATCACTCGAAATTACATTATTTAAACATAATTACAAATTAACATCCTTATTTTTGATCAACCAAAGAATCGTCAAACTGTAATTTTTCTAACAAATGAAAGGTCTACCTATACAGGACCCTTCCGCTGACACAGTCCAGGTCGCATCTGCTGAGGGCGTTGCGCTGTAATCTACGACAGCCATGAACGAGTGCGAGAGGACGACAGTCGCATTCATTAGTTGCTCTGATGCCCCAAATCCGATTTATAATAAACGGCTTACATATGCGGAGAAGACGGATTCGGTTACAGGAAAAATTAGTGAGGGAAAAAACGCTAATTGGGCCGGGATGTTTGCGTTTTTGCGGCCTCTGGGGGACGTTTAAAAAATGAAAAACGTGTTAATTATGGAGGCAATGTGGTGATGGAGTTGCCGAGTCAGATGGCCGGTGTATACAGGAGGGTGTATGGGGTGTAAACAAATATAAAAGATTGGCAATTAATTGGCAACATAAATACACACGAATATTTCAAAAATTTCGTAATTGGAAAGAGTATTTAATAATCCAATCTTTTTGATCTTATATCCTTCTGTTTGGGTCGGTAATAATAATAACTCTTTAAAATCTGATCCCAGACTTCGTTATGAATATGTGAGAATTTTAAATTCCACCAGTCACCACTGGTTGTTAGTATATGAGAAGTAAATTGTGATTTTTTAATCATTCCTAAAAAGGGTTTGTACAATTAGTACAATTTTTGAATACCGGAGAACATTTTAACTTCACTTTTCAATAAGGAACGAAATTTTGGAAGTTATAGGTATGATATGTTAACATTATGCTTGATGATTGATTTTAATACTGAAAAAGCCTCATTAGATTTTATCTTCGACCACTTAGATCTCTAGAAACTACCACGAAAGTTCATTTAAACTCAAGTCACACAGTTAAACATGTTTTTCAGGGAGAAGACAAAAATTGAAAAATCCTAAAATACAGTAGTTTACAATAATTACATATTTACGAGGTGTGTAAATTAAGTAATGAGACTGATACAATAACTGTCTTGGGATGCCACACAGCGCTGGAGATGGTTCTACCATTCCTCAAAGCAGTGCTGGAACTCATATTCTGGAATAGCCTTTCAGTTGGTCGGTTACAGCAGTTTGAATGGTTTCTATGGTCCCAAAATGACGTCTCTTGAGGTGATTTTTCAATCTCGAGAAGAGGAAAAAGTCACAAGGGCTCAAGTCAGGCAATAAGGAGGCTGAGGAGCCACATGATTGTTTTTACTGGCTAAAAACTCGTTTACTGAAATTGGCATTGTCGTGATGGAACATCAAGTTGTTCTTAATGTTTGGTCTCACATGGCATGACCCCTTTGCAAAGATTTTCAAGAACCTCTCTGTAAAAGTGTTGATTTACTGTTTGGCCTGGAGGCACAAACTCTTTATAGACAATTCGCTGGCTATAAAAAAAGCAATTCAGCATGCATTTGATCTCTGACTTGCTCATTCTTGTTTTTTGTGTCTTGGCGAGCTCAAAATGTGCCATTTCACTGCTTTGGCGCTTTGTTTCCGGGTCGTACTCAAACACACAAGTTTTATCACCACTAATAACACGTTCCATAAAATGATGATCATTTCCAATCGATTGCAAAAAGTCAAGACACGTTTCTCTCCTTATGTCCATTTGTTTCTGCGAAAGGTTTTTTTGGAACCATTTTTGAGCAGATTTTTCTCATCCCCAATTCATTAATCAAAATCTGATGATGCGTGGCGTGATTCAAATTTAACTCTTCCCCGATCATTCTTGTCATCAACCGACGATTTGAATGCACAAGATCCCGTATTCTATCGACATTTTCATTCTTGTAGATGAAGTCCTTCCGTGGAGTGGTTCATCTTCAATCGACTCTCTTCCTTCTGAGAATGCCTTAAACTACCGAAAAACGTGGGGTCTTGAAAAAAAACACCTGACGGTAGTTTGTGCCCAAGTCTGAACACCGTTGCTCAAAATTAATGTCACTCATTTTTAAAATGCACTAGAAAAAAACGGTTTACGAAAACAGTCACAAAGAACAAACAAATGACTCGAGTTCGAACTTGTACTGAACGTGCATTACTTGTTATCCTACCACCCTTCCAAGTCCCGTCTCCGCAGTGTTGCTAGATCGAACGCTACGTTGCCAGTCTCATAACTTAATTTACACACCTCGTATATTCCTTTACTCTACAAGTTTATTACACTTTATTATGCTATATGTTGCTTATAAATCTAACTCATCGTGTGAATCTTCTTACGATTGGGGTCGAAGGTCTCGAAAGTTGGAAACAAACTTCTTACTCGATCACCGACGGAGCTTTTAAACTTTTGGGCAATTATCTCAGGCACGCACGGCGAAATTTTACAACTTTAAACCCCCTTACCACGTCTCACCCCCTGCCCAGGAATCGATTTCGTACATTTGCCGATACAAAAGTTCCACCGTCGTGTGCTAAGCAGCTGTATATCAATTATTCGATCTCCGCCCACTCTCCATCCCTTCCTGTTTATGCTGAATAAATTGCCCCACGAAATCCCCAGCACAATCGCGTATTGGCTTACGTAACGGAAATACTATTATTTCCAAGTTCACAAACAGACGGATTTGCTATTTAATAGGACCTCTATTCAAGATAAGCATTTAGAAAAAGTATTATGACAATTATTTATTGTGGACATACAATCGTGTCCACAATAAAATGCCTTATGTATTTGAAATGAAAATCTCTGAAATTATCAAAATAAAATATTTCTTTATTTTTGTTCTTATTTCTTTTATTGCTGTACTACTGAAATCATTTTTATTGTTTTTATTACACTTACCTACATAGAGTAACTTAATATTCTAATATGTATTGGTTTTATTTCACAATTCAAGAACGTTATTTTAAGTAAGTATTTAAGAAAGACAATTTTTACGATTTTTTATTACTTTTTCTAAAATATTTAATCGTTACATATGTAATTTTTGGGTCAATAATACCCGATGAAAATAGAACTGTATTTTAATGGCGCTAATTAGAAATTAATAACATTTTATTTGAGGAATTACATTTAGAGAGAGTTATTGTTAGTGCTTAAAACTTACTTTTTTAGCGATACCCATTGTCTTCATCACCTTCAATTCACCATCAACCTCAAAATTTCACAAGCTATAATCCTATTAAAACAAAAAAAAACAATGCTTTAGTTTTAAAATTATCATAAGTTATGCAACCTTTAATAATTGGGTGTGTATCATGATTAGGTTCCGGAAATATGTGTCATAACGTAGGGTCGGCACTATAAAACTTGCTTGTAAATTATGTACGCGTGTATTTCTTGTGCATACATACGCCACTGACCGATCCTGCCAACGCGCCGGGATTCGCGTATGCGCGGTAGTACGCCAGTCCCGTGCGGGAGCTCTGGATAGTTAAATGTAACGTATCATGCGTGAGAGCAAACTTTCCGAATCTTCATCATGATTTTCATTGCTGACTGTATCTACAACTCATTCGTGGCTATAGTCTGAACGATGAAATTAATTCATTTACTAGCACATAAATAGTAAAAGTTTTCGTTAAAAAAGTGTTGAAAACGTCATAACATTATCATTGTATAAACTATATTCATAAGTATATTTCAGTAATTAAAATTTCTGTTCTTGTTTTTCAGCAAGTACAGAATTTTTTTGTGTATTTTGGGAAAGGTGAAAGGACCCCATATTAAGACTGGACTTAAATCATTATTGTTAGACCTACTAATCCTCGGTAAACCCTGTTTTGCTAATTAGTATCATCTTTTAGTAGCTCCGAGCTCAACAGATGTTTGTGGCACTTGGTTAGGAAACCTTAACAGCTGTGAGATTTACACACATTTCCAAGAAAGTCGTATTCTTTGAAAGGAAGGTGTACTGCCCATCATGAGTAACCATAATTTACTATTTCAATTGGTAAAAGTTCAGTTTAGTGACTTTTGTGAAAATGGTCAAAATTAAATCGGATTTTTTGATAAAATCGTTGCTTTTGTTATAAAAAGCGATTTCAAACCGGGGGGAGCAAGGTTTTTGCTGGCGAAAATGCAAAAAAAATGCGAAAAGAGTGTGCGATTATTGCATATTTAAACTCCCCATGTTGACCGAAAAACTCGCTGATTTTCACAAAAATCAATAATAAACTAAACCTTTACTTCCGACACAATCCTTTTATGCACTTAACACACCAAATTACGCGCGAAAACTCCGTATCACTCGCGAATAAGTGGAATTGAGTCGACGTTCGTCTGACACCAGCTGTCACTGCCGCTATAGTCGGCGATAAACGTTAATGTTTTGTGCGTTAAGGCGTATTTGCATAATTTTAATAAACGCGTTTATTATTAATTGTCGCTTAAAATCCTTGCCATTCATTACAGATTCCAAGTTGACTATTTATTTCCTAAAAATGATACATTTTTTTATTTAAGATGTCTATTTTTTTAACTATTTTTATAAATATAAATTTATATTATATACATATAATCATTTTACCAATAATTTTTCAAGAAAATTCGTCAATTTTCTCAATTTGTTCCCCCGTTATACTGTTATAAGTGCGTGATAAGGGTTAGTTTATTATTGATTTTGTAAAAGCCATTTTTCGCTTTTTATAACAAAAACAACGATTTTAGCAAAAAGAAACATTTTTTTAAAGCAATTTTCACAAAAGTCACTAAACTGAACTTTTACCTTTCAATTTTCTATCATATTTTACTTCTCATTATTAGGATATGCCTCCAATTATTGTAATATTATAACTGAAACATTCAGTTCGTACAATCAAACTGACGATACTATTAGGTGTTTTACAACGGACTAATCTTGAGCCTTTGTTTGCACCGACCAACGATGACGAATTCAACTTCACACACAGCTCAAGAGACGTTTAACGATTGCTTTAATAACTCTTAGATTAGTAAGAACATAAGTATGCCAGGCCATAAAGCCTCCAATAATGAAAATGACTCACATATCGGAGAGATTACGGTCAATAGCTAATTAAAATCTGCACAGCCATAATGCGAACTATTCTTAAGAGGTTGTTATACAAAGTAAATCTGACGGATATCTAAAATTTATGTTTCATTCTAAATTTGTTATATGGATCCGCGATAGAAATTGGTTACAGACGTATCCAACAAAAAGCAATCTATAGGGGGAACGAAATTTAAAGAAACACTAAGAAGCACTAAAATTGACTTGGTCAAAATTTTCAACTGTGAATGTCCATCTGACAACAGTGTGTTTAGTTAATTTACATATATACTGACATCTTCATAGCAACGTTAGCCCCGAAACTATTGCTGCAACAAGTATCTTGAAATAAAATGTACTCAAAAATGTATCTATCTTTGCATACTTTTTAGTTCTAAGTTACAGATTCAATCCATTTTTAAACATAAAATATAAATATAACTGTATGTTTAAAAAAGTTAAATTTGTTCATGTACGAAAATTAAAACAACCACCTTGTTGTAATTTAATAATGAAATAGATAAATACACACAGTCCCAGAAAATTGGATAGTTAACCGCAGACATGTTACTATTTCAGATGAAGTAAAAAAAGGATTCTAGCTTATGGACCAAAATTCTTTGTGAACCTCACAACGAGATTTCCCCATGATTGACATATTAAAAGATATTGAATATATATATATCTATTATCCAATATTTACCTGAACATGTCAATAAGAATCATGTTAGTCGCTGCAATAATATTGTTACAAATTAGCCTAATAGGTTCAAAAACAACAAACACTGAGTTGTTAAAAATACCTTAAAATTACCAAGAAATTTTTAGCAACTAATAATTGTGACAAGATCTGACAAAGGTCTCTTCAGAGTTATTATGTTTAAGGAAGATAAAAAAAAATGCCAGATCTACTTACAGATAATCGAATTTATAAACCCTTAAACATAACATATAATGAAAATAAGTGTATTAGACGAAACGTCGGAAAAAAATTAGTGCTTGTATTTTATGAAATATCCCCAAAAATATCCTTCGTCGATATACATTTTATGGAAGCAATTCTTAACCACTGTTTCCAAAATATGCACATTTAATTCAAATTGCATTTATTGGAAGCATATGTTAACCTGTCTTCTATATAGAAAGAACAAAAGACTTCAAGAGGCATGAAAAAAGCTTCAGTACTTCATTGTACAGTTGTTAGATACGTTCATTGTACATTACAAGAGTTTAATTTTTGAGCTAATAGAAGACCACATCTTAACTAGTGCAAGGAAAGTTGATGTCTGTAGAAAAAAATAGAACGGATATTGTTTTCTAAAAGATGTCATTCTTTATTTACTATAATCTACGCGTATAGAAAAGATAAAGATCCATGCATACTTTCTTTCTCACGCAATTGATTTGATGAAAAGGATTTTTCTGCATGTTTTTTTTTCTCTTCCCAAGAAGTCAGCACATAAAATTTCCATATTTTTTCTTAACTCCAATCCTGCACTATCAAATTATGGAGACCTAATTCGCACGCAACTCACCGTGCAACATCCAATTATATTGACCCCATATTAGGTAACAAAGTGTGGAGGTTTCCGAACACGTGCAGCACCCAATTCGACACGTGGCCAGAAGGGCCTACGTCGATATGGCATTGTAGAATCAAATGGAAACGAACAAGCCGATCCTGGGAATGATTAATGAACGTTTGGTGAGGATACATTGGCGGACCGAGAGAGAGAAAATTGAAGGGAAATTCTTAGGTACCCGTATGAAAAAATGTTCTTAAACGATGCTTCAGTTTTCTTTGTTTCAGACACCATATTAAAATGCAAATAATATGTACGACTAGGACAAAAGAAAACGATATATAAAACTGATGTTCGAAGAATTAGATCATCTCTGTTGTCTTCTGAAACATGATTTTTCCTATTATCGTAAAATTGCTCAAATGTACATACACATGTAACATGTTTTTTTCTAGTATTAGTGAAGTTGTGTATAGTATCTTAGGGAAGTTGATATTGTGATTAGTCTTTAACAGACTGTTGTCTAGAGTAAAAAAAATCAACTATTGACTGGTAACCCAACTGTAATAAAAATCACTTTTACTCACAGTAAAAAAATAAACCTGCAAAAGTATTACAGAAGTGCATGTGTATATTTGCTACACACAAGTTCATAGGTGATACAACCATGAACTTGTGTGAACCAATTACACTTAGTTATTAATCATTTTATTTTTTCAACATTTCAATTGCTTTACCACAGAGTTTTCTTCTACTGTAGACTGTGAGACTGTATGGTGTTGAATGATAAATATGTAAAACAATTTTTTTATTGTCACATTATTTCTAAATTCAAATGACTGATTTACACCTAGAATGAGCTAATATTTGGTTTGTAAAAAATACATTGAAATTAAAACTAAAGCAAAACTTCGATCCATACTAAAATAAGGTGGAAACAAGATTCGATTTTTTTCTGGCGTACACAAGGAAAATATTGAGTAGAAAATTAAGTTTCCAAATAACATTCAACTGTCTTGACATTATTCCATGGCATACTTTACTCGTCTAGAGGCTTTAAAATTCGATATTTTGCTCAACTTTGAGATCATATAGAAAGAAACTCCTTGAATATTTTTCGGACAAATTTCGCACATGGTAATTTTTGAGGGGCCCTAATCAACATTATGATTCAGATTTTAAATAAATAAAAAATGCTATAGCTAAAATAGCCCTAATGAATTTCTTGGTATAAAAAAAAACGTAGCAGGCCACAGAGTTTGCATCTTAAAAGCGATAGTAGGATCAGAAAAAAACAGCTTTTGATGCCCTTAAAACAAAAACAAAAAATATTTAACAGATTATCTTAAAAAATAAGGATTATGTAAATGTGTGCATAAATAAAAGTAGACACTCTGTACATAAACTTTAGGATAAGTGTAGAATAATAAAGGCCTGATGCATTTTTAGTGATATCCTTTTTACGTTATTATTTTATGTACGTTGATAATTTTATAAACTATTTTACAATTGAATCGTAGAGTTGAAGAAGGCAATATATGCAAATTATGTAGTTTTAGGAAAAAAAGTGTTTAACATTTGCAGTGTTTAGCATTTATCTACTACAGGAACGTAGTAGATAAAAATATGAATGATGTACTATGTTTATCAGGTTTTTACAGTATTTTATGCAACCCTTTTAAGATAATAAAGGACGAAATTATTCCCATTTTCCACTCAATTATTTTATTTTTGTCACAATTCTAGTACATACCATCGTCAATGTTGCAAGTCCTTTGTAAATAATTGTTTAAAAATTAGATAGCATTTGGCCCTGCTTGGATAATATACAAAATGTGTAAAACTGTGACTCAAAAATGACGCAAGGTGAAATCTGCAAACGTTTAAACAAAGATACCAAATGTCAAGAAAAATCACTGTGTGTTAAACACACATTTTAATTACAGGACTACATTTGCTACCAAAATTTCGGTCTCTTCTCTTTTTACCTCTTCCCATGTTAAGTGAAAATTTTCCTTCATCAGGAATATATCCGACTGAAACTTTTAGTTTCGTACAAGTTGAAAAGAAATTCAAATCCTCAATAATTTGATACTACATACCTTTTTCCTTAACTAATAGTATGACGATACCAAATATAAGTTTATTTTCAGTGAGCTTTTTGGGGTTTTGTGAACTTTTTGAGATCTTTTAAAGTACTTTGGTCACCAAGTTCATAACGTTACGACTTAATTATTCCCATGAGCACTGGGTGTAATAAGGAAACCATTGCCGAAATAATTCCCTTTTTTCTAACCAAGATTTGTCGCGATCAGTTGGTAATAGACGTAGAACAAGCCAAATGTGTTCGTTTTTCCATTCAAGATATATAAAATAAATAAAATGCATGAGGTTCAATTCGCCTAAAATTGGAATTATTCGATTCTTCAGCTCAGCGATTCAATTCCTCTCTTTCATAAAATAATTAATGATTATGTAAACCTTATCATTATTTTCTATTACTCTTAATAACCACCTCTAATCAATTACTTTAGTCCGAGACGGTCCCAGGTATTAAAAGGTAAAAAAAAACGCTCATATACTAACCAACGCATAAGGGCTGCCAACATAAATATATTGTTTTTCAGCGCAGGACCAAACAAAACGGAATACAATGACAAATGAACGGTGGCATGTAAAAAGACAACACGAAATTGCACGAAACGGTTAAACCCTCCCAGCGTTCATAACCAATTAGGACATGTGTACCGAAAAAGAAGACCAAATCCAATTATCGACGCTAACTTCGCAAACGGTGAAATATTTATCGGCCTTCCTCGGCTCTATTTAATGAAACAATAGAGCGAGAGAGCACGCGTGCGAGAGGGAGAGACGGCAAACGCTTCGTTTGTTTGTTCTTCTGACAAGATAATTACCGGATAATTAAATTACTTGTTAGTCCTTCGTGAATTAAGAGAAAAACAACTTAAATAGCAGTTACGATGGGCGTAATCCCTGTACCCGAGCTCGAAACGTCTCTAGTTATTTCCCATATATCGTGATTACTGCCAAAGTCTCCAGAACAAACGAAAGTTGGAGACATGTTTACGTTCCAGCAAACATTGGAGATGAGGGTAGCGTAGCGCAGGTTGTTAACGCAAATTTAGCGTTCCATTTTGTTCCTCAAAATACTTTTCACCGCCACTGCGATATCATAAAGAAACTACATCAACCTCTTACAAGTAGAGGCTTCGTATTTAACCCCAAAATTTAAACTTTGATAAGTGAGAAAAAGGCAATATCTACGTACTTTTCAAGGCCAACTGAATGAAAACGTTTACAGTTCAGTAGGGTGTTTTCTACAAGCTTTAGGAGAATTAGACTAGTTAGAAGTGGTTAGTCATTATTTTCGAATCATTCAGATGCCCTCCAAGGTTCATTACAATTAAGTTGAACATTTCTGATTTTTTTCTTGATGGTGTGTTTCATTATCAAGCAAAATTCAACTATCATTAGAAATCTTTATTTGCAAATACCATTGTTTTGGGTATATGTTTTGTGCAAGTGTACCTTTTGATGATCATTGTTTTCCAATTTTTTTGGTGTTCATCACATCCAACTGTAACATCACAGAGAAATTTCTTGAGAGTAGATGATGCTCAACATAAGATGAACTCAAAATCCAAAAACTAAAACTTTGATAAGTAGAAACAAATATCTACTTTTCAAAGCCTACGAAAAAAAGTTTACAGTCCAGTGTGTTAAGTTGTTCTATCGACATTAAAAGAAATTAGACTGGGTAGAAGTCCGTACCTCATTATTTTCAAACAATTCAGATGCTGTTTAAAAGTTTTATTATAGTGACAATGAAATTTTCTGGATTATGTTGTAGGTATTTTAGATAAAATTACACTGGATTTCTCTAGAAATAATGATGTGGGTTTAATATTATTTTGTTATACTTTCTTTACTTGCCATTATCTTATCATATTTCTAAATTTACTGTATAAAAAGGCTGTGTTTTAAAATATTTTCTTCTGCAAAAACAGTTTAGTCAGGTACCTATGTCAGTTTTGTGTGTTTACCAACTGTGCTAACGGCAGAACTTGCAGTTATTGGCAACATCGCTCTCTTGAACATATAATCTTCGTCTCAAGTGAATTCGACCGGAAGGCAATCCTAGTCCGAGTTATTTTAGGAGCTGGCTTCTTCTTTATTTCCACACTTCAAAGAATAAGCCAGCATTTGCAAGTGAATTATAACCCTGACTACCTTTCTATTTGCGGCAATTATTCATTCTACCTGCGACAGTCTAACAAGTTAAATATTAAGATTTAATTTAAGTTTTCAGATGTACGCGATGGATTAGGTTGAACTCAGACGAGAGATTAAGAAGTAATTGTAGTAAAATCTTTGTTATGTTAGGAATGAGGTATTTAATTAGTAAAACTTGGATGATAGAAAGACTTATTATACAACGAAGGATTTGTCGTTTTGAACTTTGAAGGATAATTAAAATTTTCTTATAACTAAATATATAAACTATAACTAAATAGTTTGAAGATGTGTTTTGTATTCAAGAAGATTTTGGCTTCGTGGATACTTCTGTGTACTTTCAGTTTGTAAGTAGTAACAAGTAACGTACTTGTGGACGACTTGGATACAGCTGCCCACATACAACTTTTTGCTGGTGTATTGGAATTCCTATATAAAAGTTGTGGTAGAAATAAAAGAAATTCAAGACATATTTAAAAAATATGCTATGATATTAAAATCTAACTGACATATTTCAAAGTAATTAAATGACAAAAAAAATCCAATGCTACGAAACTTTTGTGTCAAGATTAATGGTTCGCTATAGGTACCTACATAGAGAAAATAACTCTCTCATTCCATTAAATTGAAGAAAACCTATTGTTAAATTAAAAAAAAAAAGTTAATAAAAACCAATTTATAGTACACAAAAATCATATACAACAAACTATACCTGTAGGGTATTTATAATATTTTACCACTGTTCTTGTGATTAGTTCTGTTTTCATTTGGGATATCCATTTTTTAATATTAAACATACGTGTTTTATGAAGGCCTATACCTGTCTTTGAGTGATTTGCTTGAATATATCCCGTTTTTATTTTTAAATTTTCACATCTATTAGTGTCTATATATTTTTAAGAGTCTAATCGCTTCTTGATTATGCTATCGTCGTGTTCAATAATTGATTTTATCTCGAAGTTCCGGTCCAATTAATATTTTTTTTAAGTTAAAATGTTTTTTCAGTTTAAGGAATATATTTATTTTACCGTTGGAAAATGCATCCTTAAATTAAAGAAATTTTGTCATATGACAATGATCTTTCACTTGAAAGGACTTAAGTTTTTTTTTTAAATGAAGAGAGATTTTGTTTAGCGTGTAAAAATAATCTTATTTGTTATTTCAAGTCACGTCTATCGACTATATCGAAGAAAAGGCTTTCTTTCTTTGAATTCAAGGAACACAGAAAAGAGTGAACCCAAAAAACAGTTTTTTTTAGCCTGTTATTCAAACACCTGTAACTTTACCTACTTTGATGAATTTCAACTTATAAACATTCAAAATATTGTCGTTTCATCATAAGCTAGTGCGAAAAAGAAGATTTATTGCTCCAGACCCTGTGCATCCCCTTAAATGAAGGGTTAACTAACCCTCCATTTTTCCATTACGCACATTTTTCTGAAGAATTTTAACGATTTGCTGAAGACAGAAGTTATGGGGCTAACCACGGATTTGTGTTCAGGAGGTAAAAATACTTCGGATACCATATATATGATATGTAGTAAAACAGCCTTTTTTTATTGGGCGGTAGCAATTATGCTTTTTCTCGCATGTGCATAATGGAAAAATGGAGGGTTAGTTAACCCTTCATTTAAGGGGATGCACAGTGCCTGGGGCAATAAATCTTCTTTTTCGCACTAGGTTATGATGAGACGAAAATTTTGAGCATTTATATGCTGAATTTCATCAATTCCAGGTAAAGTTACAAGTGTTTGAAAAACAGGCTAATTTTGGGGTCACTCTTTGTTTAACGTCGTATTTTTTTGTTTAAAGAATATTTTTTCTATTCGACAGAATTATATATTTTTCTGTATGAACTCGTACATAATCTGATCCGATTCCTTCATTTAAACAATGAAACCCAAACCAAAGACCTGGGACAAAAACTAGCACGTCATTGCTCCTACTCTCCTGAATAGAAACGCTCCATTCAATACCAGACAAATTTTTGCGAACGGGATTTGTTAAACAGCGGCAGGGATACAATGGGAGATGTCAACGAGGACCCCATTTAGTCACAATTAAATATAATGTTTCCAAAATCACGACACTGTTGCGAACAAAGACCGGGTGGGCCCGCGACTCCAGCTGCTGCCTCGGCCCGCTAGATTCGTCACAACGTCGCAGATTAACAATAAAATAATAGTTGGCCACGAGCGAAGTTTGGGAGAGCGAGAGCGACCTCATCTGAATTGAGACGAGGTACAATAGATGTCAACTGGGCGTGTAACGGGGAATCGCACTTTTATTTGTGGAAATTTATGCAGAAATGTGCACTAGAGTGCAAGAAATACGGATTTTATGTTGTAATCATGTTAATAAAAAAAAATACAAGTACCGGCTGGCCCATTTCGAAACGAAATTATCGATCCCCATCACTATTTGATTCTATTTTTTGGTACGGAGAGCTTGAAAAAACTGTGCTCAAGTGTAATTTTTTAGCGATTCAATTTAGTTTTCAATACTGAACGTTTTTTAGTATTTTTTTTAGTGTCTTCGTCATTTCTGTGCCTTTCTGAGGGGAGAAAAAATATTAAAGGGGCTTCGTGATATCTGTGCCCTGCATCTGAAAGAGAACAAAAAAACGATAGCAACAGAGACTATCAAATAGTGCAAGGTCATCAAAAAACTTTAATTTTGAAACAATGATTTAAAAAATAAATAAACCAAGTTAATAAAAAGACGGTACGAACGTTTAATGAGAATGGAACCAAATACAATAACAAAGAATGTGCATGAGACAAGAAATAAGACAAATAAAAAGAAAGAAAGACCACGAAAAAAAAGACAGAAAACACTGGAGGATTTGAAGGTCATACCCATGAACAAAAAATCATGGAAAAATGGGTGGAAGAAAATCCAGAAAACTAATCCAGTTCCGACACCCGAAAAAGGCAAAAGGAATTAAAAAGAAAAAAAGAGCGAAAGAAAGGATGAAGAGAGCTTTTCGTGATTTCGGTGCTCTGCATCTACGAGGTGTGTAAATTAAGAAATGAGATTTTTTTTTTAATTTTCTATTCGAATAGAATTACAATTCAGTATTGTCTCCTTCAAAATAACTTCCTTAGGAAGCCACACGCGCTGGAGACGGTTCTTCCATTTCTCATAGCAGTGCTGGAACTTATATACTGGAATAGCCTTCAGCTGGTCGGTTACAGTCATTTGTATGTTTTCTGTAGTCCCAAAATGACGTCACTTGAGGTAATTTTTCAATCTCGGGAAGAGAAAAAAAGTCACAAGGACTCAAGTCAGGCGAATAAGGAGGCTGAGGAGTCACAGGTATGTTTTTACTGGCTAAAACCTCGTTTACTGAAATGGCTGTGTGATAAGGTGCATTGTCATGATGCAACATCCAGTTGTTCTTGATGTTTGGTCTCACACGCATGGCCGTTTTTCGAAGTTTTTCAAGAACCTCTGTGCAAAAGTGGTGATTTACTGTTACAAACAAACGCAAACTCTTTATGGACAATTTCCTGGCTATCAAAAAAAGCCATCATCTTCAAGGTTCATCTTCAATCAACTCTCTGAGAGTGCCTTAACCTACCGAAAAGCCTGGGCTCTTGAAAGAACCCTGTCTCCGTAGGAGTGTTGAAGTTTTGCAAAAGTATCCGTTTCGCTGTGTCCACGTCTGTCCAAGTCTGAAACAAAACCTGATAGCACAGCGTTGCTCATTTTTAAAACGCACTAGAAAAAAACCGGTTTACAAAAACAGTCACAAAGAACAAACAAATAACTAATAATTTCAAACTTGTACTAAAGGTGCATTATATATTAACCTACCGCCCTTCCGTCTCCGTAGTGTTAGTAGATCGGGTGCTACGTTGCCAGTCTCATTATTTAATTTACACACCTCGTAAAAGAGCACAAAATACTGCAGCAGAAGCTGATTTGAAGGAATGAAAAGACAAGTTTAAAAAATAAACCAAAGTAGTAAGAAGATGCAGAATTGATGCAGATTATTAATGAAAACGGAACCAAATAGGATAACGAAGAAAGTACATGAGAAGAAATAACACAAAGAAAAAGGAAGGAAGACCAGGAAGAAATGTATTCAACAAACAGCGGAGGCAGGAAAAAGAAAAAATAAAACACTAGATCGTATCAAGGTCATGACCGAGACTCAGAATTTATGGAAAAATGGGTGGAAGAAAATCAGCAAAACTCTCAAATCACAGTTAACTCAATTCCGACACCTGAAAGAATAAAAGGAAGGAAAACCGATTGCGATAGAGACCATTTGCTAGTGCAACACCATAATATAAATGTATATCACCACCATTTTGAAAGAATGAAAGGAGCTTCTCTATTTCGGTTTCCAGCATTTGAGGGAGCACAAAAAAACGATTACAACATAAACCATCTGATCCCAACGCTATCGGGAATATGTCGAAAAAAAAATTATTTTGAAATAATGAAAAAAGCTTTACTTCATTAAAACAAATTTACAAATAATATATCTATGCCCATAAGTTTCCTGTGTAGCCCTCATGCACCGCGTTCCCTTAAGCTCTCGAAAGTTAGTGTCCCTTTAAGGCTGCTGTTAACTCTTTAGCTTAATAAGGACGATCGGCGAAAGCCAAATCTCGACGGATTTTAGCTAGAAAGAGACAATCAGAGAAAACCGGAGACGAAGAAGCGGACTAGCAGGCCCCCGGGCACCTCCGACCCCAGGGAGACGGAGAAATAAGTTAAAGTTATTGGGCTCGTTTATACGGCGCGGTTTCCTTGCATCGCTGAATTCCGCCTTATTGCTTGTATATCAACGTCAGAATTTCATAATGCGAAATTTACCTTCTTTCATGCCGGCCGGGAATATTAAACTGTCCTCTCGTGCGTGTTCCGATGTCGAATTAATAAAAGCCCCACGACGAATGCCGCCCATTATTAACTCGGAATCTAATATAGCTACTTGGGCTACTTTGCATGGAGCAGGTGCGTACGCGGTGACCCAAAAACGTCGAGCAAAATTCGAGACTCGAGTTCGTTTCGTGCACATAGCTTATGTTTTCGTCAGATGTCGTAAATAAATTCGTAACGTAAAGTACGTGACCAGGATACCAACCTGAGTTACCACGGAGCTCTGAAAGCTCTACTCAAAAACAAGGGAAGATCGAAAAAACGATAAACATACGAACGACATATAAAACAGTAATTAGACCAACAGTAACTTTTGGAAGCGAAATGTGGACCTTGAGGAAGGAAGTACAGAGAGTTGAAATATGGAAAAGGAAAATTTGGAGGAAATATAGAAGTTGGAAGGTGGAAAAGAAGAACAAATAGAGAAAAATATTACTCTTTTGAAAGAGCGGAATATAATATGAATATTAGAGCGCAGAGAGTGATAGGTAAGGTCACGCAATTAGAATGGAGAATCATAGAAAACGCCTAGGAAGACCAAGACACGTGTGGACTTCCGATGGTTTTTGTTCATCATGTCTGCAACTGACTAGCCATTAAAGAAACTCATTGGAGTTGGCCATGATCGAGAAATGTGTAACGAAAGTTCAACTAAATTTCACCCCAAGTTGACTGTGGAAAAAACCGTCCTAGTCAATCTTTTTCCAATATGGCTATGAATAAACAAAGTTTTGACTTGAGCTATAGGAAATTTGGTGTAGTACTTTAGTTTTTAACTCTGAATCTAGTGGCGTTGGTCCAAATCCTAGCAACTTCATTTTTCGGAACATGAACGGAAATCTGTCAATGTCTGTTAAAAAGTGGTTCAGAAATGGACAAAATCAACATGGAAGATTATCAACAAAAACTGTCTATGTTTAAAGATGAATGCATGAGTTCAAAGGACTTCAAGAAATTTTCCCAGACGCAGACCATTTTAGCTTGAAGTAAAACCATTTCTTGATTTATGTAGACAAACTGGAAGATTAAATCATAAACAAGAAAGCGACAGATTCAAAGAGACAACTGAAAAAAATGTTTAAATGATGAGGCAAGTAAGTGATAATCCAAAAGACTATCCAAGAACAATCTGACCCAATAAGTGGGTTTCTCTTCCCTCCTATGAATTAGGCGAACTATTGGATACCCATATCCATATCATCCGTCATAAATACATGAAATTTCTAGAACAGGCAAACCTCTAATCCATGTTCTATCAATGGTTTATTAACCAATTCAATAATAACGATGCTTCGTCATTATTGATGAAATCATTTTTTAATGATAAGACTTTCTGTCTTTCTGACTAATGTTCTGTTTTTGCTTGACTTTGATGAGTATTTTTTGATCGTTCAATACTTTTCTCATTTCCTTTAAACCTAATAACCTTCTCGTTAATATTAACCTCACCTAAAAGTTTGTCTAACGCATGTCAGCCCTTGGTACGACTGCAATTATTCTTCTGACTTTTCATTGGCTATGTCCAACAAGAATAATAACGATGCAACCCTACTACTTTATGGACTTGATTCACTTAATGTTAATAACATTTTTTTTATTAAAGTTTAGAAATACCTACTTAAAATTACTCGGAAAAAAACTAGACTTTATCGAATAGATTAATAAACGAATTGTATGTATAACTTTTTTTGAGACACCCGGTATATACAAATTCGTCGCAGAGTTACTCACTTTTTATTAGCCTGATTCGCGAAATGTCCCGTGTTTATTAATTCCTTCTTGGAAACGAGACGGTAACTTTATTAGCCTTCATTTAATTAGGGGTTTCCGTTCGAGTCGTTTTTGTTCCCTTTTTTATGAAGATACTAACAAAAACGTAATCACCTGGTATTCTTTGGGTGGGTATCTGCTTGAAATATTCGCAAAGAAAATGTTTTTTAATATGACTGCCAAGAATTGTGAAAATATTGTCGTTTTTAATTTAATGAAAAACTAATGACCTCCACATCCACGTGATGAAGCGGAAGTATGGTAAATTCATAAGTTTGTTTCACGTATTGTAAAAAAGTACTTTGATACAAAGAAAAAAATGGTTACAAGTAAAATTCTAAAGGAACATTACTAGAAAGGTTTGTTTAACAGTTCTCTTTAATTATTCTTAATTGAGGAACTTATCACTCAAATCGTTAGAAAATGACCAACTACAAGAAGACTATTTGAACTATTTCAACCCCTTTTGAATGCATCTAAGAATGGAGCGCACAGATCCAATACAATTAACAGTTTCCTGTTCCAGTTAGGCTACAAAGGGCACATCCGAAATAGCCTCTGGTAGTGACAGTGATATACTGGATCATTTTAGAGATTCCTTGCTATATCCAATGACAGATGTGTATCTCATGGATTCTGGGGGTGGGAATGAAAGGTTCTGTGACTTCTGTGCAAAAGGGTGCAGTAGCCGTTAGCCCTAATGGTTGAATATCATTTACTGATATTTGTTCCCTGATTTTGTCGAATTACGAATGGTCACGTAATGATTTTATTTTATTACCAGTAAAAGGTGAAACAGAGATCTACGTGGTTCCTAACCCCCTGTGTTTATATGTAGTTAGGTTTATACTTTTCTGTCAAAATATACTTCGTCTTTGTTATCATTATCACCCATTACGACACCTACTAATCACAGTTAGGACAATAACTGTATAAGTAACTCTGTAAAAATGAATGTTCAATATATTATCTGTTTTATAATTTCCAACACTATCTATCTTTACAACCAATAAGGAACAGCGAAAGGGTTTTTAGATTGTTTTTTTCTTTATCGAATTAAATTCTTCAACCGTCGTCGACGAGTCCTTGGAATTCCAGTTGGGAGGGACATCTTGGCGATAATACCATATACTAACATATGATTTTACCTAAAATAAGGAAAATAATATTCACAAAAAAATTACTCAATCAACTCCAAAAAAATGTTTTAACCTGAAAGGCTTTAGATATAAAAATGAAACGTGGACAGATTGAAGAGGCATTTTCAGAGGCAGGTATTAATCCATTTGCAAATTGAAAATCTATTTAGTCGTTCGCGAGTTACTTGAAAAAATCATCGCAGGGAATAATCCAATCAGAAGTAAGGACAAAGAGTAAAACGTATACTCTTTGGTAAGGACTTTTCTTTTTCTGTAGAAATAGCCAGTAAAAGGTGAAGATATTTTTATTCTGCACATATGTTTTGTACACCATATTCGACTTGAGACGTTTCATATACAACTGTGACATAATTCTGGGGTCTGTTTAGTTCTAAACGCAGGCGATTAATTATCCGTAGATGGCGCACTAAATAGCGCGCGCGTTTGAGCTGTGGGACCTGAACAAAAGTGTTTAGTCACGCTCAATTTTTTATCTGAAGGTCTGTAACAGGTGCGTTTAATTTGTTTACAAACTGAAAATCCATCGAAATGTTCTCGAGTTATCTGAAAAATTAATATCATTACTTTTGCTTTATTAGCAACCAGTAGTATGTTACAATTATAGTTATAATTGTACCGGGGTCATCTTTGTACATAATAATCCACACCCCAATATTGTATGTGTTCTTGCTACTGAATTGTGAAAGACTAATTACTTATTTATTGTTAGTACATCTTTGAGATGTACGGACAAATCCCGCATTGTAGTTATTTAAAATTTGTGGTTCTGAATCTTAATTTTACAGTTACCTTTTTCTCTTTCCAAAAACGATTGAAAAAACTCTACAAAGCGATGGAACGCAGATTTACGGATAAAGCCCTATCCTTTATTTGGCATATATTAAAGTAAACCTATTTCACATTTATCGTGTCAGAATAACATCCAGTCTTTCTTTATCTTCGCTCACCTGCCAGCGTTGTATTTATAGAAGGGAATTCTAATTCCGCGCTTAACCTTCACACCAAACACTAGAAAATGTGTTGTTGTCATTCCTAGATAATTAACACCGTCTTCGAAACACCAACAATGGCGTTTTTTTATATTTACATAACGTTTACAGTTCGAATTCATTCATGTCGCTGCTCCAATACGACAGTTCCGTCGACTTTCAATTAGATAAGCGGCAGTAAAAATACAAATCGCTACTAATTTTAGACGCTTGGATGTTTAGAAGAGTCTCGGATATAAATAGACGAGATAGGACTGACAACGAACGCGCGCAGAATGACGAACTGTCTGGTGTTATGTGTATGTACAGGGAGCTCGTCGGCAGACTGGACGGATATTCAAAAAGACGAGGTAAATAAGACTTAGAAGAGTTAGAAGAGCAACTGGTATTTCTTCTTGATTTAATGCAAATTTGACCACCGCCGTTTAAAGCAGTCAGTCCCTCTATCCTTTGTTTAGTTGTTTTCTTCTAAAATCATTTACAGTATTAGAAAAAGGGGCATAAACAATACTTAGGAGGGTTACACTAGCAATTGCTATTTATTTTTGGATGAATACAAATTAATCACAAGTATTTTAGTATTAAAACAGTCAGTACTTCTGTCCTAAATTTGTTTGGTTTATTATCTTCTAGTATCTTCTCAGTATCTGTTTCTGTATCTACGAATCCATATCTCTTTCAAAGTTCCGTCAAGTGAGATTAAATATTAACCTCGACATTGACGGAACTTTGAAAGAGGAACGGAACTTTGATAGATATGTTTAGAACTGACAAGAAAGATTAACTAACTGTCTGTTTTATGTTATCTCTGACATTTTTTTGACCTGGAACCTTAAAACATTACTTTCAATTGAAGGAACAAGTCAATAATTCCTCAGTGTGTTCAAAGGATGTGGAAAAAACTTCTCTCTAACTAACAGAAGACAGTAAACCAACTGATACTTACATGAGAACGCAGGTATTAAATTCGTATTTTAGTGAAACCCAGCTGGCCTACAAGATAAGGTCAAGAAGAGCAAATGCAAAGGGAAAAAGAGGAGATGAGGTTTCAACATGAATCTTGAGAAGATTGAATTGATATTAATAACTGCTAAGTTCTCCACTGTTAAAGCTGTACGTTTCATTTCCAAAAAAGAAATGAAGTACCCAGTTACAAAAATAGTGGATGTGAAAGTAGCAACTCCTTGGACTGTCTTTTTTAACTTTTATTATTAAATTCCGAGCTTCACGATCCCTCTTATTGTCACCGAATAATCGTAAACAACCAGATCGTGCCACAAATCATCCCACGAGGCTCATTTATTATGCAAAAAGGAAAGGTAAAGTTTACATCATTATCAAACACGCCCTGGTTACGTGCCTTTCGGGCCATCTAAATTTATGAGAATACGCCCAATTTAAACGTGGAAATCTTGTACGACCGACCGTACAAGCTTATCAGCTTGTCCCCATCTAAACGTCGAGATAACGTCCAATTTTTTTCCATGAAAAATGTAAATAATTAGGATAATTATGATGGTATCTCTGTAATAACATTCTCTATTAATCACCACAGTTCACAAAGTGACTGTAAATAAATGAGGTTAATTTTTTATTGCTCCCATTAATTTGTTAACATAATTGTTGATTAATAGTTTAATTTAATGACGTAGTATTTTACTGAAAATTATAGATATGCATTTCTTGTTTGTTCAGTTTGCGGAAAATTATTTTGGTTGAATATGTTTTGAAATTGGAGTGAGAAAGGTCCTTCAAAGACATTAGCATATGAGTAGGGTCCGGAAAAGTATGCTGTCACGCAGATCCCTACACTATCCAACTCTCATGACAATTAAAGTATAAACTGTATTTTTTTAAGCGCATATTTCTTGCCCCTTTATACCCACGCCACTGGCCTTGCGTAAAATGGCGTCCCGAACGGAGTACCCGGGACGCCATAATATAATTTCTCCGTAAGACAGAGAGCTATTCAGATAATGACAGGTGTCCCTTTAATTTGCCACCTGCCGTAAGTGTAAACGGGTTGACCGCCGCATTGAAAATAATTGTTTGTCGCGAGTGACTAACTCGTGAGTTCGTGTAATATATATACATATTACCTAATTTTGTGTGGATTTCTGCAATAATGTCGTTACCATTTGTTAATATACTCAAACAGATTATTGAAAATTACGACGATTTTAAAATAGACGAATCACATATTTTATTTATTCCTTGCAATCGTCAATATATATTTCGTGATCGCCGAGAGTGTGAAAGACATTTAGATTCGAATATCCATCAACAAAATATTACTGGTATTATTATAAAAGGGGAAATTTGGTTTGATTTGTGCATAATAAGTTGTGCTTTCGTGGAACGTGGTCGACAATATTTACCTTAGACGTTTTTTTGCCAAATATGTATCCGATTTTCCATTGTCTAATAACCATACATTATTGCGTAAAACATATTTACAGAAGACATATCAACGTGTCATGGGAAATATCAAAGATGTACGCAATAAATATCTGTGGCTGACAGTGGACAAAACAACATATATTATCAGTAATAGGTCATTAATGTTCTGATACAAATTTGAGGTATTTCAGATATTTCGCCTCCGATATACGAACACGTGATTGTCTTCTGTAGGTGTAAAAAATAATAATGAACAGCTGTTAGTGACAACAAACAACTGTTAGTGGTTAGTGATACAAACAACTGTGCGAAATTCGTGATAATAATGTGCGTGGTGTGTCGTCCTCGGTCCATGAGAACTATTTTGAATTCGCACCTTTAACTTCAGTAGATGTGGAACGATCATTTTCTTTCTACAACCATATATACAAGCCAAATCACTCACGTTTAACGAGAGTAAATGCAGAAAGATTACTGGTCGTGGCAACGTACGCTCAAGCAATGAGGACAGTCGGTGTTTCTGATAGACACAAGTATATACATACGTACATTATTAATACTCCTGTCTTTGTTATCTCTCACATGTCGTCTTCCGTCAATAACATGACAGATAAGTCCGGCCCTGCGTTACAGCACACGTTTCGAACCCTACATATGAGTCATATTTATGGGATTAAACAGAGATGCGGAACTTACACGTATACTTTTTGTTTCTATCTAGAAACTTAAAATAAAATTCGATTTTTCAATTAATATTATTTATTTACAATACTGATGGATATGTATTTACAAAGGTATAAACGATTTATAATTTAAAATAGGGGTAATATGTACAGACATCTACTTATCGGTACCACATATTATATGTAACAATGGATTGTCTTATTCATATAAAGCAAGATATAGTACAGAGTACCCTAATAAATTAAGCGATACATTTGGTAGTCTTCAGCCTTGTACAGTAGATGAAAAATGTCGAGCTGCAACAAAAGAAAATCCAAAATTAGAAGCTTTAAAAAACGTTAAAAACGGAAATATTTTTTAACGGTATTGAGAAAAATGTTGGACATAAATCAGGTCATGTATTGATGACAGTAAAAATGTCTTGAACATCAGCAAATTCATCATCTTTTCTTACACTAATTTTTTTTAAATATAATTTCAGATAAACTGGTAAACAAAAGACGACACAAAATAACATTCAGATCTTCCAAACAAATCTTAAGTACAACGCTTGATGATGGGTAATTTAAAAAGGATACGAATGAAGTTATCAAAGCACCCTAATAAATACGGGTGTAGCAAAAGTTTCTCCATGAAAATAATTCACACAACAGAGAGAAGAGGCGTATATATCAAGCCATTATCATCATCTGAACAGATAGTAGCCATTCGTAAGAAATATGGCTACATATATAACGCAAAGATGAGGAATGGAAGAAAGGGAAGGTGGAAACAGGGTAGAAGCAATAAGTATGATGCGTAAATATAAAACTTTTTGAGGTTGCGGATCAATACCAGTTTAGAGAGAAATATCGAGGTAAAGCCAAATTATGGAACTTAATTTGCATATGATACATTCCTGACGATATTGGGTACATTTTGCTACTGGCTATGTTTTACATTAACATCTCCAGTTCTAAACACGAATGCCCACTGAATAGTTTACAATTCAAATACGTCGGATTGTATTGTTCACTGCCACGTCCATTTTCAATTAATATTCAGGTCTCCCAGAGCTTCAGAGCCTTCCACGTCGATCGACAAAGTGGATATCCCTTTTATTTTTAGATGGTTTAATAGCGGCAATAACCAGTACAATGTTTTAAGAGCTAGGACTCGAACGGGATGATTTATTCGATGCGCGGGAAGCTTATTATTCCGGTCCGTTCTATTTTAGACTTATCGATACTTCAAAAGGGGCATCACGTTAATAAGGCCTTTAGTGAGTCGCTACTCCGGTTTGCGATCGCATGCCGTTTGCTTTGGTCTAATAAATCGAAGCTCTCCCGTTTCGCGGTGTATAAAGGCCTGGTAATCTAAACTTGATGAGATTTAATCAACGTTTCGCGTTATTACTCGTTTGGATTTTATGGGAGAAGCTCCAAGGCTTTATTAGAATGATTTATATTTATTGTAAATTGGAATTTTCGTCTACTCGAGCTATATTTTTTGTTGCAGATGCGCTGAATCTCCAGATTAACCCGTCATATGAATCGTGACCAATGTACCAGAATCCCCATTGTTATACTACTATAAATGTTCTCAAAAATTTGTATTACTGCAATTACGGAATTTTGGTCCACTGTAGCAAAATTTTTTTGTTGTAAGTGCTCTGAATTCTCAAAATAATCCATATTATCAATTATACCCAGTGGGCCAGAATCTCCATTGCTATACCTACAATTAGAAATGTACCTTAAAATCTTAGTTTTTGTCACACCTATGAAATTTTAGTTCACATTAGCCCCATTGTTATTTGTTATAACAGACTCCCCATTGCTATTCTGCTTGAAATAACATAAGTACATACAAAAATTGTTGTCTGTACCAAAGACCAGCCCATGTTAGTCTAATGTTTTCGGTGGCGCTGAGTCCGAATCGGTCCGAGGTCTGCTTCACCTCAATAACTCCGAAATTATCCCTAACATCAAAAACGCCTCAAAATAGTTAAAATATACCCTTCTGTTTGTAGAAAATAGAACCCGTCCACATATTCATACGTATTCTGGGTATAAATCTAAATAATCTATGAGATAAATAATCACGATAACCTCAAAATCGACAAAACTAGCCTCAAAAAATACCTAAAGACCGACAAAATAAAAAAGTCTTTTGGTTGAAAAATAGAACCTATCTTTAATATGCAGGTAAATAACCACGATTTTTTTTTAATTTACTGGGTCGCTCTGGTTCCAATCAAAAAGTTTCAATCCGGGGGTTGTTAGACCTCATCGGTTCAGAATTTGCCTTTCACCTCAAGTAAAAAACTCAAAACTCACTAATGTCCCCATTTTTTCGTATATAATGGAACCAGGGATGTTCATGAGATTTTGGGATCACTGAACCGAAATGTTTTTCTTATTTACCCTACTAGGGCAACAGCAACTCCTAATCTAATACGATCGAATCGAACTTAACCTCAAAAAATCTTAAAACCCCCAAAATAACCGATTTTATTATTGAAAAATGCGAACCTGGTCTTCATACATACATGACATTTTTATTTCGAGTCGCTAAGCCCGAATTTGAAGTTCATGGACCCTATTAAATTCACATATTGTCCCTCTTAATTTAACGTATGAATGCGTTCAGAATGGGTTCTATTTTCTACGAACAAAGAGGACTATTTTAGCCATTCTGAGTTTTTTTTTGAGGTTAGGAACAAATTCTAGTCTGATGAGGTTAGACGGATTTGGATACAGCGACCTCAAAAACATAAGATTAATATGTTTTAGTCGGGTATCTGGTACGAGACAACTTTTTTTTGTGTGTCATCTCAAAAATTTAAATTTCTTCCACAGTTATTTATCAGCTCAACATTTAACACCATTGTCGATAGTTGCCATAAAATCATGTGGCCGAACGAGATTCAAGACTCACCTAAAAGAAACTCCCGTTCCTCGAGCCCTCTCGCGACGAAAAGCAAACAGTCTCTATCACAGTTCAAGGTCCAACGTACGTCCTCGTGTTGGATACGTATCTCGGCTGCCTGCCGAGCCGCACGGGCGGCGGCGTCGACAGCGGCGGCGGCGGCGGCACGAACCCCGTGTTACATATCTCCGTGGCCGCGTAGTATCGCTCCGGGGGCGGGGGCACGGGGGGCGGCTTCGGGAAGAAGTTGTGCAGGGGCGGCGGCGCCCTCGGGGTCTGCGGCTGCTGCAGAGGCACCGCGTACTCGGGATCCCTGACGTCGGCGTACTCGGAGCTGCCGGGCAGCCGCCCCAGGCTCGGCTCCCGGTAGAGGGCGGCCTTGTCGCAGCCGCTCGGCACCTGCGAGGGCCTCGGCGAGGACTTGTACCGCCTCTGCTGGATCACCACGTAGAGCACCACCGCCACCATCAGCACCACTAGCACCGAGAGTATTCCGACGATTATCCCCAGGTACTGGCCGAGACCCGAGGGGGATTCACCGCGCTCACCATGTTCTTGTTTTCGATACCTGGCGTGGCGATTTGGTCCTTCTGCAGCGGGGGCTCCTCCACTTCCTCCTCTTCTTCGGTGACGTTGCCGTTGACCGGTATGGAATCGAAGGTGATCTCGCTCACCAGTATCCACCTCGCGGCGAAGAAGAGCTGCAACTTGATGAAGCGTCCGACGCGGTGGTGTAGCTTGATCGACGCGTTTCGAGAAGTCTCGAAGATGCGATCTTCGATGTAATCGAAAGTGATCGGCTCACCTTTGTACCGTTTCCCGCCGACACTGAAGAACACTTTGGCCTCGGAAAACACCGCCACTTCCTTGGTGAACTGATTGTTACAGTAAATGTTCACGGAGGAGAACTCGCGCACCTTGTCGAACTCGAAGGTTATCTCGATGGGTTTGTTCTCCCTGGTGTCGTTCTTCCATCCGACCCAGCCCTGGCTGCTCTCCTGATGGAAGGCCAGTTTGAAGTCGTCGGGACCCACCTGGCCGTCAGTGAGCTGCCCCAGGCCGTACTTGAGTTTCTCGCCGTCCCAGTGGCCGTCGTAGGTGGTGTCGTAGAACTCCCAGTTGGCGCCCCGCTTGTCCCCTTGCGGCATGGAGTAGCTCACTATTCCATCAGTCCACTTGCAGCCGTACACCTCCACGCGCATGCACACCGTGCGCTTGTGGCTGCTGTAGGGCAAGAACCTGACCTTGCTGGCCCAAATCGGCGGGTCCAGCTGGGTTTTGGACTCCAGGTAGGTGTTGATGTTGCCGTTGATGAGCTCGCCGTTGGCGCGGCTTCTGTAGCGTATCCACTTGTTGAGTCGCGGCCGCCAGTACTCCAACATATAGCTCTCGGCGAACTCGACGCCTTGGCCGTTGCCGAACCGGCCTTGTGTCTCGGTGGCCGTTATCATGTGCACAGTGTGAAGGTTGACCTCCATCCATTCCTTCGTCTCTGGGGTGGCTTGGGTCTGGGGGCACCACGCGCCGCCGTTGATCTCGTTTCGCACTCTGGAAGAGAAGCAGAAACACTGTGAGATTTAGATCGGTGTGATTTGGTGGACGAAAGAAAGATGGAACCGTCCAATGTCAGGAGTGTGAGACAGTCATCAATTGTGATAGAGATCTCTATCTTTAATTAATGGCACTGTCACAAAAAAAAATGGTAATTTCAGTAGAGTGGTCTACCATATAAATCTGACTCTGCAGTCTCTTTAAATCCGTAGCCAAATGGAAAAATTTACTATTTCACACCATTTTTGGAGATTAGAAACGATTAACGAGTTTAAATCAAATGCAGATAGATTTAGCGACCCGAAACTTATTGATATGGTCTACTGTAATTTCCACTTTTTCTTCTGTGTGTGTCGGTTTTGTGTCTATAGTGCGTTGTGGTATTGCAAGGAAAATAAATCAAGATAAGGAAACTGTTATCACTTGGTATCGTGGTTATTTTACGATACATTTTCATTTTTTGGTTGGACACATAAGATTTAAATTCATGATGATAATATTTAAAATCAATAATATTTTATGAAAAATGTAACACGAATATAAAAAAACAATAGGATGAAAAAAGCATATCTTTTTATTTTCTTTTAACTCCCACTCTAACATAGTTTTCCTCAAAACTTCTGTTGGAGTGAAGCAGTAAGAGCGAATTTGCAATGAGCCTTTTTATTCTCTTCCACTAAAACTTTTTACGACCCTTACAAAACAATTCTCGTAGATTTTTATCGACATTAGCTATTCCGAACAACTAAGAGAGCTTTATGGTTTCAAGACGTAATTCACGATTCCCAAAGTTTCGCCGATCCGAACTTTAGATTGAGCTTTATTACTCCGAATTCCATATTATTTTAGAATTATACAGGGCATTAAGGCGGCGAGCGTCTTAAAAAGAATCTTTATTGGACCATTATCGTCGGAATTACCGTAATCCGAGCTAGACAATAAAACCGTCTGCATCTGTGTTTTTCGTCTAAAATAGCTGTTGTTTGGTTGTATATCAATAGGCCACGAATGTTTAATTTCTCGAACAATAGACTGGTGATTGTGGGGCGAATGACCTGGGACTTACCTTCCGTGATGTGGTCCGACATTACCGTGGTCAAACGAGGAGCTGGCGGTGATATCTTCGTCGCGGATCGTGCCAGATTCCATACCCAGGGGGGCGATACATTGTGCTGAAAAAAAAAGAATTAGTACGAGACAGGGAATGCTGTAAGAAATGCACTAAACAGAACTTGGTCCTACAAATTGTGAGAAATATCGTGAAAACAATTAAGTGTTGTCATCACAGCGACAGTTTACAAATGGAAAGTCCATTACAGCATTGCACTAGGGAGGAACAGCGTTCTGTTATTCGTTTCTTGCATAATAAAGGAATAAAGTTACAATAGAAAAATTCATACTTTAAGCCGTAAGACAACCTTATTGATTTGCAACCGCGCATGCGCGTTTAAGTAAGAATCCCAAAAGATCACTGATTGTTAAAACAAACCTAATAACTACTGAAATCGTTGGGCAAAAAGTTACAGGTTAGGATTTCATTCAATGTATTCTTTCATTTATCAATGTTAGAAAGAAACACTTACTAGTAAAATCAGTTTAAAATTCGTTAAATATAAATTACCATCATACGAGGTGTATAAATTAAGTAATAAGACTGGCAACGTGGCGCCCGAACAGTCGGTTAACATGTAATGCACCTTCAGTACAAGTTTGAACTTGGTAGTCATTTGATTGTTCTTTCTTTTTCTAGTGCGTGTTAAAAATGAGTGACATTAATTTTGAGCAACGGTCTGCCATCTGGTTTTGCTTCAGACTTGGACACAGCGCAACGGATAATTCTGCAAAACTTCAACATGCCTACGGAGACAGAGTTTTTTCAAGAGCCCAGGTTTTTCAGTGGTTTAAGGCATTCTCAGATGGAAAAGAGTCGACTGCAGATGAACCACGCAGCGGAAGGCGTTCATCTTCAAGAACCGATGAAAATGTGAATAGAATACGGGATCTTGTGCGTTCAGTTCGTCGGTTAACGACAAGAATGATCGGGGAGGAGTTAAATTTGAATCACACCACTGTTCATCAGATTTTGACTAACGAATTGGGGATGAGAAAATCTCTGCACAAATGGTTCCAAAAAACCTTTCGCAGGAGAAACAAAAGGCCATCAGGAGAGAAAGGTGTCGACTTTTTGGGATTAATTGAAAATGTTCCCCAATTTATGGAACGTGTCATTACTGGCGATGAGACTTGGGTGCTTGGGTACGACCCGGAAACCAAGCGCCAAAACATGGAACGGCACACTTCGATCTATCCAAGTCCCAAAAAAAGCAATAATGAGCAAGTCGAAGATCTAATGCATGCTGATTTGCTTTTTTGATAGCCAGGGAATTCAGTAAATCTACCAAATAGTAAATCAACACTTTTACGGAGATGTTCTTGAAAAACTTCGAAAATATTTTTTGTTTGAGGAGAAGGTTTGATCTCATAGATCAAACATCAAGAACAACTGGATGTTGCATCACAACAATGCACCTTGTCACACATCCATTTCAGTAAACGAGTTTTTAGCCAGTAAAAACATTCCTGTGATTCCTCAGCCTCCTTATTCGCCTCACTTGTGTCCTTGTGACTTTTTTCTCTTCCCAAGCTCTATTCCAGTATATGAGTTCCAGAACTGCTCTGAGGAATGGAAAAACCGTATCCTGCACTGGTTGGCATCTCAAGGAAGTTGAAGGAGACAATACTGAATTGTAATTCTATTCGAATAAGAAAAATAAAAAAAACAGTCTCATTACTTAATTTACACACCTCGTACAATAACTTTGGGACAGAACGAAGTATAAATGCTCAAACCCCTAATGTTTTTAATATAATTATAGATTTGTGTAGGCATCAATCTAAACATTAGCACCATAATAATTCATCTTCGATCATTCAGAAAATGAGAATAAATGAATCAAAATGGAGTCAAATTAAGAAATGTTGCAATTAAAGTTATATGTCATTAAATGATATATACTTGAGTATACATAAGTATTGAAATAATGTAACAATAAATTTTATTGTTACATTATTTCAATACTACGGCTAACAAAAACTCTTTCAGGAGTATTGGTCCTTCGAGCGGGATAATTGTTTCCTCGAGCGCGAAATGCAAATCAATAGATTTCAATAGCGCACTCGTTATTCATTACTTCTATTAACTTCTAATTACGAGAAAGCCTTTCAAGCTCGCCTTTGTCGCTTTGCTGGTCCCCCCGTTTACCGAATACAGCAAGGAAACTAGCAAAGAAAGAAAAACACCCGTTTTCCTGTAATAACGTCTACCGAAATTACGCTCTTTGCAAATTGCTGTTTGCCGTCGTACTCGTCGGCTTCTAGTGACGTTTTTTTTTCCGCGTTTTAATAAAGTCGAATGCAAATAGGTCCCTTTTATAAAGCGTAGGTTCGCGCCAGGTCCTGAGGCGACACAAAGTGCGCGCTGTGGACCGAAAGGCTGTGATATGCTAATAGAAATGCGGCTGTGGTGGCCGCTTCAGTCACACAAAGAGGGCCCGTTAGAAAAAATCAACTTTCCGCGTTCCGTTGAAATTTAATTGCATTGAAATTTTGGTGTCAGATTTTTAAATTGCTTTGAAGGAAAATGAGATTTATAAAAAGGAAGTAATAATAATAATAAAAAAAAACATCTCAAACGATTTTATATAAGTGAGCAATGCATTAAAAATCTTGACAAATCAAGGTTAAACAGAATCATTTGATGCGTACTATAAATATATTTATATACCTCATGCCAGGAATATTGGTCAAACGTTGAGACCATCTTTAAGACGAATAAAAGAACACCGTTCATTTCACAATGGATGGGTCTAATATTTTAACAAAATAATCTTTATCCAATTAGTAAATAAAAGCAAATATGTACTTCGTGTAAATAAATACGATTGTGTGAAAATATATCGCTAAAAATATTAAAATCGCGATGTTTAAAAAAAAACGTGAATAAACCCCACAAATATTAATTTTCTTAGATCTTCAGTGTATCCATCCGGCTAACTAGGCCATTTTGGAAAAAATCCTATACATGAAAAAATTCTAAAGATGAACCAAAAAAAAAATAAAAACCAAAACTACTACTACTTACTACTATCATTAATATAATTTTCGTAAAAATCACAGTTCATGAAATTTTAATAAATTTCTAGACACAGCGAGTTCTAGAGGGATATTAATCCTCCGTTAATTTTTTTAGAATAAGTAATGTGTGGCACGCAGAGGTTTTTTCAATTTTTGATATGAATGATTTTGATCGAATGATATTTTTGGTTTAGTGTTAGAAATGTTAGAAGATTACCCTTTAATATGTGTCCAAGAACATTGAAAAATATTTAATATTTTTGGAATTATTCAAGATTTCAGAGATATCTTTACAAGAAATCGACTTATCACCTTCAACTTCAACGCAGAATTTCACAGGATGTTATTCTATCAGAAGCAAAAAAATTTTATACTGAGTACAAAAATCATCAGAATTTAAGCAATCATCAAAATGTGGGTGTATGATGACTGTCGTTGCTGAATATTTCATTCCTGCCAAGTAGTCAAACGCCGGAACCATATTTAAAACAATAAATATATTCAAAACGTGAGTCATAGAACACCATTCATATAAAAACTATCAATTTCACAACGAATGGAGTCTCTAATATTTGAACATAGTAAGAACCTATAAATTATCAAAACAACGTAAAATAAAATCACTTCAATTTTACAAATAATAATCAATAATGAATTGTGTAGTTTCATGATCACCCTATTAAAATTTTAATAATACGGTGAAAATAGTAAAACAAAGGACATTTAAAAATAAATAAATATTCACATAATATGTTACCATAACTCAAATCGTTCGAAATTTATTTCTTATTGTATTTACAAAAGTTGTCAGTTACGTGGGCTTGTTTTATTACCATTAGGTATTACTATTTTTTTTTTTGTAAAAGGATGCAAGTGGGTACAACTCTTCCATAAATTACGACTAAACCTAGTTACTAAAATCTGCTACGAGACACTTAAAATATTTAAACATTAGTCTGGTAAGACCAAAACTGTCCTTTAAACGATTTAATTAAAAGTTCTTTAAAAAGTTTTTCTTTTGCATCCGCCATATACGTTACTTTTATATAATTCCCTGAGGGATAAAATACTCACAAGGCTCGATTGCATCAATTTGCGTCACCCAAAGGAGCACTAAAGCCGGAACGAGGACCTCCTTCATCCTTAACTTTCTCTCACTGCGTTTCCTGTAAGGAACTGGGACGCGGTCTCATTCCATCTGAAAAATAAATAAATGAGTTCAGTCAGTGTTTTCAATGTTGTTTTTGAAACTAATTAATAATTATACACTATTATCTAATAATTAACAGTTTGCGTATTTTTTTTTATTTTGTTAATCCATTGATCATTCCAAGCTCATATCCAATACTAATACTAATATTGATGGACTCAAAAACTATATGTATATAGATAGATATTAAAATTCTGAAAATTTGGTGGAAAAGTCGAAGAGTTCTATTCAACTATAATATCTTGACAGTTCTGGGACTTCTGTTCCTCTTGACAGTTCTGCTTATACCGGACGTAGTTGTCAACTTGCCTATTTTATGTAGAACACCGTCTATATTTTTGCATTTTCGCATTCTCTGGGGGATTCTAAAGATATTTCATGTTTAACAATTTCCTACTCGTATGTATCTTCAATAGTTTTCGAAACATTTACACTTTTCGATCACAAATGACAGAAAATAAAATTGTAGAAATTTCGTAAATGATAACTCATTGTGCGACGTGTTTCTGTAAATTCGTAAAATATACTTCATTTTAGTAAATCTTGTACAATCAGATATTTTATAATCGTGTTCGCAAAACAATAGAAATTTTAATTACTCTTCTCAAAAAAAAAAAAACTAAAGGACCAAAAAATTACTTAAATAATTTGATGATTTTTGAAAGGCTGTATCTCAGCGAAATGGTATCCAGATTTTAAAAAACCTTTTTTGAAGGTTCAAGTTTCTAGTTTTGTAATGTATTCTACGTTTGTAATATAAAAAAAACTATGGGATTTTGCTTGAACTACTGCGGTGGCCATCTGAGTTGCCAAAATGATAAACTTTTATATAATTTCTACTCGTAGCTGTATCAAAGTTCAAATTCGTTAAAAATTTTAGCGACTATTCATTGTGGTTCAACTAGTTCAGAGCTTTTTCATGTCAAATGTTATAGAAAAAATAGGCGATAATTTGAGGTTAATGGAGTGATTTGTTGACACAGCGTTGACACATTTGTTGCACCTTTGTTCACAGGGTTAATCCATTGTTTTCCCACTTCTTCCATTCGCGTCCGGGAAATGTATAATAAAATGAGCTCTCGATTTTTCCGTTGACTATTTTGATACATAACAACAACGTTTCAATCAAAGTTAACAAAAACATTTGTGTTTAAAAAAGTACGCTTTTTGGAAACAAAGTTTCCGCGTCTTAAGATTTTTCTAAAACAGGATTATTTGTTCATCCTTTATTGTATGTTCGTGTAATGTTCATGTACTAACATGAACATTACACATACACGGTGTCAATTTGAAAACGAACATTTAATATTGCCTAAACTAATGACAGTATCAAAATTTGGCGAAAACGTCAATTTACATATCAAGGGGGACAACTTTTGAGGCATTTTTTTTGTCGTATACTTTCAACCACCTAACCCCAGGGCACCTACCCCAAAAATTTTAAACGGCAACCCCTATTTCTTTTGCCATTTTTTGAGTTTCTTGTACAATTCTAAATAAGTCCCATATTTCTTTTTTGTGAAAATTTTTGTCAAAAATTGGTAGTTAACCTCATGAATGTGTGGAATGTATTTAATTTCTGGTTTTGTTATTGGAAAATGATGCACTTTTACAAAAAATTTTCAAGAATAAAATGTTCTTAAAATCACCCAAAGAATGCACTGGAATTTTCAAAATTTTTTTGAGCAACTTGGATTTTGCAAATAGTCAATTTTTGCAAAATCAAAAAAGTTTAGTTTAGGCAATATTAAATGCTGTTCGTTTTCAAATTGACACCGTGTAGAGTAATGAGGTATATTAAATTCTTATATTCAGGACGCCTGCACCTGACCTTTAACCTTCAATATTCCAGACACTAATACCGTCTCTAGACTTCAAAATTTCGATTTATATCTTTTACATCTAAGGACCTCGTTTTTTAGCCCACGCCTTGTCCGACACCTTATTAATTAATAAAAGCGTAAGAAACCGACACGATATCCGATCCGCATTAAAATTCGATACTGGTCATCGGGCAGCCGTCCGTCGCCATCCATCAGTTTCGATTACACTGTAGGTCTAGAATTTCTCGGCTGGGGCGCGGGTAATCCAGTAAGGAAGCCCGACCAAGCCGGGGCTGTTCATTAGGCGCTGGGACGCCGGCAAAACCACGAAAGTGACTCCGCGTTTGATCGGGCGACTGTTAATAATGTGCCGCGACAGGCTGACTCTGCGACCCCGGTTTTCCGACATTTCCGTTATATTAGATCATTATTACACATAGAAGTTTCTGAGGATACAGCGCAAACAGGGGCGAACTGATGCCTAGGTTGTCCTTCATAAAATATGTAGTTTATTTTCTTGGTCGGCAAAAAATAAGTCGGATTGTTGGGAGACATTCCAGGTCTGTACTCAGATTCTAGATTAAAAATAGAAATATGCTTACATGTAACAAAAATAATGAATTATCCGTTTATGTGTAACTTGCAGCCTGCATTGTTAATATGTGGGACATTTCATGTCAAGACGGACAACAAAATTTTAGATTTGGCCCAAAATTTGTGTGGAGGTAGCTTTTCGAAAGAAAATATGATTATCAAAATTTTGGACCCCTAGTGTCAAAAGGTGAAGTTTGGTGAAGGTCCAAAGTTTGGTATGTCTCTTGAGAACTTTAACTTTGAGAAGTTGTCTACTTTTTTGCAAATGTTAGAAAAAAATATATTGGTTGTATGTGATAATACTTGCCAAGTAGAATACACCTATATTTTTTTTCACGTTTTTTGGGTTTTTTTTATACCCATTATTAGGGGCAAAAACTTTTAAATTAAAAAATCGGTCAATTCGACACTTTTTTTTTTTTTTTTTTTTTACTTCTTAAAAAAAAAGTTCATTCATTTTACTACCGATCCCTCTAGTCGGATAATAGGCCTGAAGTAAGTTCAAGCAGTAAAACAAATTTTAAATGAAAAAAAGTTTAAAATTACACAAATCTTACATCGAATATGAATTAAACAAATTTAAAAGCCTTTAAAAATAGTTTTTTTAAATTATCGTATTTAAAAAAAAATTGTCCTTGAACTTACTTCAGGCCCATTATCGGACTAGGAGGGATCGGTAGTAAAATGAGTGCTTTTTTTTTAAGAAAACGAATAACAAAAAAAAGTGTCGTATTGACCGATTTTTTTAATTAAAAATTTTTGCCCCTAATGATGGGTATAAAAAAACCCAAAAACTGTGAAAAATAAATAGGTGTATTCTACTCGGCAAGTGTTATCACATACAACCAATATTTTTTTTTTTCTAACATTTGCAAAAAGTAGACAGCTTATCAAAGTTAAAGTTATCAAGAAACATACAAAACTTTGGACCTTCACCAAACTTCACCTTTTGACCCTCGGGGTCCAAAATTTTGGGAATCGTATTTTCTTTCGAAAAGCTACCTCCACACAAAATTTTGGGCCAGATCTAAAATTTTGTTGTCCGACAACATGGAATGTCCCATATATTTACGGTACTACGTACGGTAGGTGGATATATTATAAATGCTGCATTTTATGTCAAAATTACGTGCAACGTACAACACCGTAGCGGAAATTTACTAAGCAAAGTTGCCAGATCAACTCTGAATATTAGTCTTTATAAAGACGCTATATTTATAAAAACGTATTGGTGTGTGATCAGTTAATATGTAGGCTAATCATATTTTTAACTGTGTTGCTTATAATAAAGTTTAATGTTATCATTTTATATGTTTCAACTTTACTAAGGATGTGAAACAATTAGCCACAATGACTGACAAATGATGTTGTTATTGTAAAAGTTATATCTGACCAGTAACCAAGACTAGAATAAAACGTTACTCAAACAGACAGTTCTTTTGGTCTACCAACCCACCGACCCACCACCGCGACTAGTTCGCTTATCACTCTTGTAGTTGGATCGCGTCTATATAGAGAAGTACACTTATCAACTCCCCTTCATTATATAATGTAGGTAGTAACCTAAACAGTATTGTATGCCTAATAATAAGGATATATCAAAATATTTATATTCTTGAATGTTCAGAACACGGATCTCAATTCTGCTGAAGTGATTGTTGTTTTAAATAAATTATTTAAAAAAGGTAATATGAAGACAAAATTGTAGTAGATGAGGTTTCTCACTTCTAAAAAACTATAAAGCTATCTTTAGTCCGGATTTTTTTCAATTGTAATCCAGTTAAAGCTAATCTGAGCAGTGGAAATGTATTCAGATTTTTCTTCTATCTTTCTTGTTGTTGGTTTAGTATTTTTTTATTTTCTAACTAGAGATTAAGTACAAAAATGGGTATAATCCTATCTTCTGCTGCCAGCAACGTATGTGACAAACTGAAACGATCTCCCTCAACAATTACAGCCGAAATAAGCTTGTAATGTCCGTAAAACAGTTGTAATAAAGTTAGTAGACCATAAAAAATGTAAGAAACGCCATTTTAGGCACTTTTGTGATGATAATAAAAGTCGGAATTTGTAAACGTTGTAGGGTAATAAAACGAAATTATTTTTTTTTACGTACAGAGCGCCTACCATTATTACAAACACCTCATCCGTACGATTACAAGATATTTGATTTTATCTAAACATCTACGTCTTATTAATGAATTACCTACATGTCAACATGGACTAAAAAGATGCCGTGCTAGTTCTAGGAGAACCAGCTTATTGAATCACTACAATGTCGTAAACAACATTCAATCACTACACATACATCAATGTCGTAAATAAGAGAACCATTAGGAAAAAAACTAAGTACAAGTTAGTTATTTGTTACTTACTGAATGGTGGAAGACTGGCTTTTTTAATTAAAAATATCGCTATGGCCATATTTAGATTTGTTCAGATCTTACAGACGAGTAGAAAACTTAACCTTCTATATAACACACTTTGATTTTGTAGCAATTGTACATCACACTTTACTTTTAATACCCATAATCTTTGCAGCTGATCATCCCACAAGAAAAAACGGTAGTGTATAAACATTATATAACACAAATGTATACAAAAGAAACATTTTCAGCTCCAACAACTGCTCCATTTATTATTTTTTTCGTGGCACTTAAAATTATTTTATCTACACGCTTGTGGCGTAACAGCTTTAAATTTGTTGCGTTATCAAAGGCCCGATACATCCAAGGCATCTCGAAAATGATTGATGAGTTGTTTATCGTCGTGCTTCTCCAGCTAATGTCTCTTAGGCCTGGGCTGGATGAGATAAAAAAAATCCACATGAGATAAATACCGTCAAAAAGGGCGCTATTAACTCTGCCCCGATGGTTTTACAGTGTTCGGTGGCAGGTGATAAGGTTCAGTTAGGCGGCGTGTAACTCCAGAAGGGTACTGGATACTTGATCGATGTATGTATATGTAGATAACAGAATACTTATTAAAGATTTATTTCTTTACAATCAGTTTTATTTGAAAATTTCCACAATTTATCGACTACGAGAAACCAATCTGCCAGTTGGTTGCAGTAGTCCCGTGTCAGCTGGTGCTATTGAATAACCTCCGCTGTATGCAATACGAGGTGTGGCTATTAAATAACCGAACTGATGCTGCTACCAGCGCGCTGTGAGCGTGTCGCGACAAGTTTCAACAGAACTGTGTCTGGTGATACCTTCCCCACCCTGAGCTCGCTGGACAAGCCAGTGGGTCGTTCAGTTTGACTCTAACAGTCGTTTGAATTAGTCTACGCACCAATGATGCGTCGAAAAAATGTTAAGTGTTCAGATGGAGCAACGGGTTAATCTCAATTTTTTTGTTAAACTGGGGAAAACTTTTATAGAAGCTTATACAATGTTAAAATAAGTGTACGGGAATGAATGTTTATCCCGCACACAAGTTTTTGAATGGTTTAAACAGTTTAAAGATGGACGTGAAACGGCCGAAGACGATATGCGCCCCGGACGGCCTTCAACGTCAAAAACGGACGAAAACATTGAAAAAAATTGGTAAATTAATCCGCGATGATTGTCGTCTAAGCATCCGAGGGCTTGCTGAAACAAAAATTACATATGTTCGCCAGATTTCAACATGCGCAAAGTTTGCTCAAAAATGGTGTCAAAACTCTTGCACTCCCCGAGAAAAAGGAATCAATAATGAAATTTGCGCTTACATTCTAAACAACACTGACACGGATCCAGGCCTATATGACTTTTTTTATTCTCCAAGGTTAAATCGGAGCTAAATGGGACAAGATTCGAAAGTGTGGTTAAAGCAAAAGCGATGGAAATTCTGAAGCAGCTGACAGAAGCGGACTTCCAGCACTGCTTTCAATCGAATGTCGAATGGAGCTGTGTAGAGATCGCAAAGGGAGTACATTGAAGGCGAAAAAGTTGCTACTGTAATTGGTAGATAACGAATAAAAAAGTGTTATAACAGCAGTTCGGTTATTTAATAACCACACCTCGTATTCTGTGGCGCGTCTCGTTTCTGACAGCATTAATTTTAATCGATTTCAAGATAAATATTTTGTTGATATCTACTTCGACTTGAATATTACATGTACAAATTTATGTAAAATATGATCGTGTGAATCGACTATTAAATTCGTATTTTTTTAATAGTGCCCATTCCGCAACGTCTGTCGGTCCGGCATCCGTCATCGGGATCGTTCATCGGGTCTGTCGGCGGTCTGGCACGCGAGATAACATCTGACGAACAGGGCCGCCTCTGTTGCCAGATGTCGGCGGAGGCGGCGAGCGGCAGAGATTTAATTATTCACTTTTTGGAATCCGGTTTCCTCCCGAAGGAACACAACGCCGTAATTATTTGATAAGAATGGCGCTCTCTGTTCGCGAAGTGTTGGTGACGGTTCAAGAGATAAGCGCTGTGAGGATGAGGACTGTTTCGAGTAGAGTCGGAGAGCTATCTCTTTTGAATTTGTTAATAGAAAAGCTTATCGCAAACTACAATAAAGAATACATTTTATTCAAAGCAAACCAATTTTTCTATAAAATGAGACATTCTAGGCCGTATATCATTTACTTTTAATATACCATCAAACAGTAATATATTTTTCAAATACTATTTCTAATAACGATTTAAGTAAATCGTGATATGTATAGTCCCATCTACACGCACTAGAGGGCGATACCTCCTAGATAACACCACCGTAGTTCCCCTAGTTATGATACAAACCAACACGCATGTTCTTCATCATTCGGTGTCAGATATTAAATTGATGAATTAATGACGCACTGATGAGATCTAATAATATTGAAATCCGGTTCTGATAGTTCTGATTGTGAATGACAATTAACAGGGAATCATTTTCGATTAAATTGTATTAGGATAACAATATTTCTTCTAGTGCCATGCTGCTGCCCATGCTATGAAATTTGCGGACTTATTGAAGATATACTTACTAACAACAGGGTAACTGCTACAGTAGATATACTACCAGGAGCAGACCACTATGAAAGTGGATTGTCTGAACTCTCTGAAGTGGATTGTGTGAAGGTGTCACGTTTGAGTGTTAACATTGCCCGAAAAATGTATTAACGGCATCAGTAAAATTGTTTCCATAGCAGCAGTGTCATTGCTAAACTGATTAGCCAGTACCATACCAGGTAATAAGGTTTGTCTGTTTGTAATTTGGATGGAGGTAATAATACATTTTCAGAATTCGTTGCTACTTATTGTACGACAGGCCTATTAGTTGACTCAGATAGTTTAGTGCTGTTAGATTTAGATAGAAGAGCTTCACCTGAACATAATGTAGTGATATGTGCATTTTCTTGAGGCTATAATTTTGTATCATAAATTAGAGTTAATGCATGGCATTAACATACAAAGATATTTACACCCTCCTTAATTATTTTACGCCAATAAAAGTACAACCAAATTGCAATACAACTTTTATCAAAATCCTAATTACTATCCCAAAACCATCTCTATATATACAATGAAACCCTTTTGTCTATGAATGGAGTTGTCCTAATTTTATGCATAACATTGTTTACAAGGTCAAGGATATTTGCAATAAAAGACATAACTTTTGTATCACTTGCTTCACCATTTCATCGTCTTCTACTGTTCATTCTGCATCTACTATTTACTTATTTAGGTTAAACACCCTCTTACATAAAACGTTTTTAACAATTTTTACTTCAGTAAAAACTAGTCACGGCCACATTTTGAGGTATATATTTTTTTAATTAATGTAGTAAGATATATTTATATTTTTATATACAAACACAAACATTTCCCTCTCTCACGAATTTCGTTATATAAAACTGTTAGAGTGCAAAAAATATTTTCATTATCTAAATTGAACTAAAACCTGGTGTGCAAAGAAGAAGTGTACAACCATAGAAATGAATAACGGCAAACACTGAAAACAATTTATAATTAATAACCAATGGAATTTAGAAAATTACGCTCTGTAGAGAGACACATCTCTCCAACTGTTCCCAACACGAGGAGTAGCTGCATTCCTTAAGAGATATATCTCATAACTTAGCATAAAACTATGGTCACTCCGTCGGCATGATATTAGAAAGTACCAAGCTGGAAAGAACCACGTCATACTAGCTAATTATGAATAAAAATCCTATTCCTATTATTAATCTTCTAAAATAACATCGCCACCAAACCGACTCATTCACAATAAATTAACCCGAAAGCGAATTAAAAACCCCGATGGGCTCTAAGTAGCTTCCTCAGTGTCAGATTCGCCATGGATAATGGTTTGGAGGCGGCAGGAACACCCGAATTTATAGCCTTGTTAGAAACAATTAAAAGCTTATATAAAACTAGTAACATAAATTCAAATGTGCCGAGGAAAAATATCAGAGGTGGCTTTTTTCTTTTGATTTGAATGTAGCTGGTCAGACATTCATGGTCTCGATGAATATACATTTATGTAAATTCACGGGATTTTTGAGACAGTAGCGTCTATGTGGAAACAAAGAGATTGAAAATAATGTAAGTGGGGGAGAAAGGGGGAAATAGTGTGGAATTATATTTTTTATTTTCTTTTCTTCTAGTGTTAAAAAGTCTTGTCCTATACTAAAACCCTTAAAGTGATAACTTTAACAACCTATGCATCTGCATACAATCCTCTGCATCTTATCTCTCACCGATATCTGTAAACCGACGACTCTGATGGCATATTTATTGCTAATTTATGTACCATAGAATTTATCCCGAAATATAAAAGTACACTAAATCTACGCATACCATTAGATCAAAGTTTATCGACGACTCTTACTCGAACCTTATCTTGGGGGAAGCAATCAGTTTTAGATATCGGAAGATAAAGGCTATGAACAAACCGATTCATTCCTTAGATGGTCACAATGTTTTATCGAGCTGTGGGGTCTCGCACGCTATCATCGAACTCATATGTCGAATACATGGAACTTTGGGTTTATTAATGTTTTCTACATACTTTGGAAAATGACACTGTCTGCAATTGAAATCACACCACCAGTATAAATATGGTAAAAATCACTGGAATTTTTCTTCTGCAAACTTCTTTTCAAAACTCTTTTTGTCACAGTCGAGTAGGGTGTGAACCAAACGTTGTTTTGTGCAACTTTAAATGTGATGGGCTTAGTAAATACTTTCTGAACAGACAGTCAAATGTTACATACAGTATCCGTATTCGTTCCAATTATATCACGGGAAGGCCGCGATCTTCTTCCAATTTCAGAGGACAGCACTTGGAGAATTATCTGTTGATGTTGCGGTTGCAATATTTGATTAGTTAATTGATTGATTAACTCTAATACAAACGAAGTAAACGAATATAGTGAGAAATTCATTTATCCCTTTTTTTTTAAATAATCTAGCAACACTGCGGAGACGGGACTTGGAATGGCGGTAGGGTAACATATAATGCACCTTCAGTACCAGTTTGAACTTGTTAGAGTTATTGGTTTGTGCTTTGTGACTGTTTTCGTAGACCGGTTTTCTCTAGTGCGCTTTAAAAATGAGTGACATTAATTTTGAGCAACGGTGTGCCATCAGGTTTTGCATTAAACTTGGACCCAGCACAACGGATACTTTTGCATAACTTCAGCACGGCTACGGAGACAGTGTTTTTTCAAGAGCCCAGGTTTTTTCGGTGGTTTAAGGCATTCTTAGAACAACTGCAAATGAACCACGCAGCGAAAGGCCTGCATCTTCAAGAACCGATGAAAACGTCGATAGAATACGGTATTTTGTGCGTTCAGATCGTCGGTTGACGACAAGAATGATCGGGGTAGAGTTAAATTTGATTCACATCACTATTCATCAGACTTTAACTAACGAATTGGAGATGAGAAAAATCTGCGCAAAATTGGTTCCAAAAAACCTTTCGCATGAAAAATGGGATATCATGAGAGAAAGATGTCTTGACTTTTTTGGAATCAATTGAAAATGATCATTATTTTATGGAACGTGTCACTACTGGTGATAAGACTGTGTTTGAGTACGACCCGGAAACCAAGCGCCAAAGCATGGAATGACACCCTTCAAGCTCTCCAAGACCCAAAAAAGCAAGAATGAGCAAGTCGAAGATCAAACTCATGCTGATTTGCTTTTTTGATAGCCAGAGAATTCTCCACAAAGAGTTTGTGCCTCCAGGCCAAACAGTAAACCAACACTTTTACAGAGAGGTTCTTGAAGAATTTCGAAAAAGGGTCATGCGTGTGAGACCAAACATCAAGAACAACTGGATGTTGCATCGCGACCATGCGCCTCGTCACACAGCCATTTCAGTAAACCAGTTTTTAGCCAGTAAAAACATTCATGTGGCTCCTCAGCCGCCTTATTCGCCTGACTTGAGTCCTTGTGACTTTTTTCTCTTCCCGAGATTGAAAAATCTCGGGGGAAATAATTTTGGGACCATAGAAAACATTCAAACGGTTGTAACCGACCAATTGAAGGCTACTCCGGTATTTGAGTTCCAGCACTACTGTGAGGAATGGAAGAACCGTCTCCAGCGCTGTATGGTTTTGGAACTCTATGGAACTTTAATTCTATTCGAATAAAAAAAATTAAAAAATTAGAGTCTTTATTTAATATACACACCTCGTAGATGCTATTCCTAGCCAATGGCCCATGCTACGCACGCTTACAATAAAACATTAATCACACACATCCTCCACTTTCGTGGGTTTAAAGCCCTCGCCGTTGAAAACCCATAAAATATGAATCACATAATAATCTCCGGGGTTGTAAAACAAGTAGAATGGCCATCTAAATACATATCTTGCCCTTAAAGGAGATAAAAGTCCAGACGGGTATAAAACCGTAAAATTATAATAGCAACGGTCACTCGAGACCAACGCACAAAAAATATTACGAAATTAACGACCAATTTAAATGGTTTTTATTAGTTCTTACACACTACCAACAAGAGATAAGAGCACGTCGGGTATAACCTTTCGTTGTTTACTGCTTCTCCTCGAACGAGTTCCGAACCTCGTTTCTGTTATCTGCGTTACAAAACTTAATGTGTAATTAATAGTTTTTGTGTAGTTTTTTTAACGTGGAACGATGTTAAAAAATGTCAACATTTCCAGGCCATAAATATTCATATTTACAAATATACGTGACATTTATTTAAATTTAATTATAATTTATTGGTGTAGGATATATTTATTCACGCCATATTTCATTAGTGTATCACTAGGTGAATAATAAACGAGTCGTGATTAAGTAAATGTTTCCGAAGCGTTTGTCAAATCAAACAGAGTTGTGGCTTTTAAATCAAAATGTCACGGTAGTTTTATAAATGTTGGCAGCCATTATTTGCAATTAGCGCTACAGTTTCGTATTGCGTAATTGTTTATAAAAATTCATTGATCTGTCGATTTATGTGCGAGTTTTCCATCATTGTTAACACTGAAGCCTTATTAATATTCATAAATTTGATTTATAGGCTGTACAGATGACAATATGAAATACTATATATAATATTTGTAATTGTAAAACAAAATTATCATGTCCAAGCAAACATAACAAAGAGAGTCAAGAGCTATAGGTATATAAAAAACAGTTATACAAGTTGAACGATAAATAGTTTATCCATATTCCAGTTCATTTCTGGGTGTATTAAAAACAAATTTTCTCGAAAATGTTGGCAGTGGCGTAGGATATGGGTAAGTAACACCTTTATCTCAGCTATATTTTATATACATTTTACAACATTAATTTTGGCCATAATTTTGAACCTTTGAATGTATTCTACATAGATCATGCACTACTGTTTTAAATCAATAGAGTGGCTAATTTTCGAGATATTTGCACTTAAAGGTTGGTATATTTCATTTAAAACTTTTTTTTTTAAATTGGAAGCCTTTTACAATATTTCTAATATACTATACAAATAGTTTTATTTAATTAACTCGAATTATGATGATTTTCTTACTCTGGTATATATACCGGGTGACCACGAGATTACTACCCAGGCTCTAGCTGAGGCACGAAAAAGATATCGATTTCAAATTTTGGGAATGTATATCATTGAATGGGATGCAAAACTTAGTTACAAAAACGACTGATCATCACTTCCTGTTTGACCGGAAATGCCCTAAACTTTGTTATTTTATATGGAATACCCTGTATATTATATATTTTTTTTAATTCTACTAAAAAAAACTAAGACTAAAACATGTATCATGTCCTATACCTATCTTTGACAGTTTCCGAAGAAAATTGCGTTTAAAGATGTCAAATGTGTCATTTATAAAATTCTTTTGAAAGAAAAAAAGTGAAGATAGGGACAAACTCATATGATATCTTATATTTATACTTATTTTGGAAGCACTAAAGCCTGATATCATTAAAATTTCGCACTTCCGGCTCAACCGGAAAATACCGGAAGTCATCTTTAGTAGCAATTTACTGCAATAATTTTAATGGAATGCCCTATAACTAATTAGAAATTTGAATTCTACAAACAATTTCGAATCATTCTTATGTACACTTCCCTATACCCAAAGTTCATAGTTTTTGAGATATTAAATGTTTAATGTCAGAATGTCATATGGTATGAACGATGCATAAATAGAAAACGATAGAATCAGTCAATGCATCTATCAGAGGTGCCTAGGAATTTTAATATAGGTAGGCGCTATCACAGGCTTTTGTTTTTAAACGTCAGTTTTTCATTGTTGCTTAATTTATTAATTCTTACTGTTTACAACGTTTGGTGGTAGTGTTATTACTTCTCTTTTATTTAAAATGCCACTTTTTACTCGCGAACATCAAATCGACATGCTGCTAGTGTATGGAGAAGTGAGAAAAAATCGCAGGGAAGCAAAAGCTTTATACTGGCAACGATATCCAGATCGTGCACAACCACATGATAAATATTTCCCTTGGCTTGAACGTCACTTAAAAACCGAAAGAATTGAAGAAGAACCTAACGAGTTTATTGTTAGTGAAGAGGCGGAGATTAATACTCTGGCGTGTATTGAGGTAGATCCGACTACTTCAGTTAGACAAATTGCTGCCAATATTGGAATTGGACGGGAAAGCGTCAGAAATATTTTAAAAAAGCACAAATTTAAGCCATTTAAGTATCAGGTACACCACCATCTTTATGAAGCCGATCACCAACGGAGGCTGGAGTTTTGTAATTGGTTTATGGTGCAGCAACGCCCAAATTTAAGCCGATTTATCCTTTTCTCTGACGAATCACGCTTCACGAATTTGGGTATGTTCAATAAAAATAATTCGAGATATTGGGCAGGAGAAAATCCTCACTTATTTAGACAAGGAACTTTCCAGGAGAGATTTGGTGTTAATGTGTGGATGGGAGTAATTGGAACGCGCATCGTTGGACCAATTTTCTTTGAAAATCCACTAACAGCATACCAGTATTTACAGTTTTTAAACAATGAAATAGCCGACTTTCTCGAAAATTTACCAACAAATGAATATTTCCACATTTATTACCAGCAGGACGGAGCCCCAGCCCATAATGCTCGAAGGGTTAGGGATCATTTGAATCAAACGTTTGAAGATCGTTGGATAGGTACGTACGGACCAGTTAGATGGCCAGCTAGGTCCTGCGATATCACTCCCTTGGATTTTTTCTATTGGGGTCACATTAAAGAAGCAGTGTACAGAACACAGCCTACTGATTTACAAGATCTCCGCGACCGGATTACAAGAGCGGTGAACAATATTACTCCTGCTCAAATGGAAAATGTGTTAAGGGAATTTGAAAACAGGATTCATTTATGTCATCAAATGAATGGTGGACAATTTGAACATTTAATTTATGGATGATGTTGCATTTTTTTAAAATTTATTATATTTTTATGTTTTTTTCAAATAAAATATTATATCTCAAAAACTATGAACTTTGGGTATAGGGAAGTGTACATAAGAATGATTCGAAATTGTTTGTAGAATCCGAATTTCCTATTAGTTATAGCGCATTCCATTAAAATTATTGCAGTAAATTGCTACTAAAGATGACTTCCGGTATTTTCCGGTTGAGCCGGAAGTGCGAAATTTTAATGATATCAGGCTTTAGTGCTTCTAAAATAAGTTAAAAATATCATATGAGTTTGTCCCTATCTTCACTTGTTTTCTTTCAAAAGAATTTTATAAATCACACATTTGACATCTTTCAACGCGATTTTCTCGGAAACTGTCAAATATAGGTATAGCACATGATGCATGTTTTAGTCTTAGTTTTTTTCAGTAGAATTAAAAAAAATATTTAATATATAGGGTGTTCCATATAAAATAACAAAGTTTAAGGCATTTCCGGTCAAACAGAAAGTGATGATCAGTTGTTTTTATAACTAAATTTTGCATCCCTTTCAATGATATACATTCCCAAAATTTGAAATCGATATCTTTTTTCATGCCTCAGCTAGAGCCTGGGTAGTAATCTCATGGTCACCCGGTATATACTTTATACGCTCTTCATGAATCTGTTATTAGATTTTTAAAAATCAAAATGGCGGATGCAAGTTAGCAGTGGCTGAAACGAAAAATGGATTATAATAATGAAAGTATGTAGGAGAGATATGGAGTTAATAATTGTGAATCAAACTTCCTCAAAAACCCATGTATATAATTTTCAGTCCAAATTCTAGCAAATTTAAAATTATTGTCCCTCATACAGGATTTGTCCGCCATATTAGACACGCCATCTTGAATGTTTAAAATCTGACTTCAGATTCGTAATTGGCGACCCTAAACCCTATAATAATGATGTTTGAATAAAGGCGAGAAACCTTTTCTTCGAGCCAGTATACTGCTCGCCAGTATTTTCCGTCCTGTAAAGGTTAATAATGGGGCACCCAGTATACAAAAAATAGAAACAACAAAGATTTTTAAATATGCAAAAATATACAGGGTGTTTCATTTAAAAGACACATGTTTATGTCATATCTCGACAACGAGTCGTTTATTTGTTTTTCTGATAACACAATACAAAAGTAATTAAAAAACAGCATAATTCTCGATACAAGACGTTTTTTCGTATAATCAAAAATAAGTGAGATAATACACTGGTTAATATACTCGTATGTCAATAACCTTATGTGTTTTTTAATAGAATGGTCCATCTATCCTCCTGATCTAACTCATATTGATTTTACTTATGACATGTTATTTAATATTATTGTAAAAAATTTTCATACCAAAAACAATCCATCCGGAAATTTTCCATTATAAAATTAGACCGTTCAATTCAACAAATCTTGGAGAGCTTTATGATATTCCTGCTGAGTTGCTACGGTATTCCAAACACGCTCACGATTATTTATCGCCGTCTTAAATTCAGTTTCCGAGCCGCATTTTGAAAACCGACCGCACATCATCTGCTCCCTCGTAGAGTTCGTGTGTTTTTCCGATATAAATCAGACCACCTCGGAAAAAATAATTGGCCAGACGGGCAAGCGGGCGTAAACGCCGTTTAAACGCGCACCAACAAGTCGTAAAGCAGTTAGGATTGGCACTAAGTGCGCAGTTAACAATTTAACCGATATTTACAAGTTCTGTTGTCATGCAGGAGTCCATTAATTTTACGACGATCACTTCCAGATGTCGGCCGGCGACAATGGAAAAATGTGGAGGTGAATTCCCGCGACACGCATTCCCGCCGCATTCGGGGCGGTTTCCAGCGCGCCTCGATCAAAGCCGTCCACCTTCTTCGCTCTCGGTTTTCATATGGCGAGCACGTGCTATGAAAATCTGGCGAGGCGGCGGCAAATTCGACTGGGTTACCGCGGACGACGGTAAATTGGTCTAAAACGTACATGAGTTTTCATGAAAGCTTTGGTCACGTGTAGATACATAATAGGTACTTGTTTGAGTTAATGAAAATTGATTACAGTTCAGTTGTAGGTTATTTTAAGCCTATTGTTTTATCTTTGGAGGTGCGATACCTTCCAACATACAAAATCAAAGAAGGATGATGCCGAAAAGCATCGAAGTAGTGAGAGAATGAGACTGGCCCTTTCACCACCTGCGCTAGTCGTTAGAATGAGACGTGTAGCGTATTTGTATTTTTCATTTCTTTATACTTATATATGAACTTACTTAGGGATACAATTAATATTAAATTGTGTAAAAGAAATAGCCACTCTTGAGCCCCTTACATGTAATTAAAGTTGGACAGTTGAACTACCAATACACAACACGACACTAAAAAAGATTTAGGGGAGGACATATACCAGAAACTCTTAGGAATTTAATTATGTGAAAGACTATCCATTTCTTATGAAAATCAATAGAGACAATCAAACTCTAAATTTAGGGCATTAGGGAGTTAAGAAACTCCAGGTTTCAATATTCTAGTCCCATAGGGCTTTGAGCTTTCCAAAGTCTACTATTGCATAATCAATGGGGGGGGGGAGACCAACAAGTGGGAAGGTGTCATAATGGTCATGTGGTATCTGGGGTATGAAACACTAAAAAATACACCTAGAATTTGCCTATTAAACAATCTTACTATTAAATTTTATGAAGAAAAAAAACTCAATATAAAACCTTCAAAAAAAAACTATCTTAATACTACATATCTCCGTTCCAAATGGCATATCTTTAATTAAACTATATACTTAAAATAAAATACCTAAATTAAAAATATAATTAATTGTACAAACTTATGGTTGGTAGGCAGACCTTCAGGTATCATAGACTTTTATTGTTGGACTTGATTTAAGAGGTGGTGTGGCAATGCTTCTGGGGAAGCGTAGGTAGATATGTATATGTAAATACAAAATCATGAAAAGACAATAGAAAATACTGAAGTAGCTGCAATTGAATTATTAAATTAACTTGTAAATTATTTGAGAGATCATCGACCTCTTAGATGGTCAATGAAAAATGGACTGAGATGATTGAATAGCTTGGTAAAAATAAAATGCAACAGTAATGATTTAGAGGCAACAGAAAGGCTGAATCGAAAATTCAGATTGACGCGAGGAAAGTAAACTTGTGCCATGTTGAATTAGATATCCATGAGGACAGAAAAAAAGCTAAAGTCAATGGCATTAGAAAGTACAAGAAGTGCAGTAAATAAGCCATAAAATACTGTAAAATCTGGAAAAGTTGATAAGCAGCCACGATTTCAAAAATTTTTATTTGTACGTGTTCTTTAGACCCTCAGGAACATTCATCACCACTAACATCTGCATTGCTATGAAAAATGAAAAAATTAGGGTAGCCCCAAAGCATCCCCAATAGTAAAAGTGATAAAAAATTCTAAAAATTCAAAATTTCACCTCGGAAATCGTCTCTCGGGGGTTTTCTGGGTCGCTGGTCAAGAATCTTAAGTTCAATTACAAAAATTTAAACGTCTAATGCATTATAGCAGTATAATTCCACTTTCAAGTTTTCGATAGCTGATTCTTTTGTAAGCTGTAGGATTTTACTTTTAAGTATGAGATTGTCGCCGTGAAAAAATCAATATTTATGTTTCAAAATGCCCTCAAAAATGCTCGAAAACGACTTTGATTACGATTGATGTCAATTATATTTGTAGATTGTAAGCTCATTTTATGTACCCAGTTTTTTTTTTTTAAATTAAAGAAAACTTGAAAAACGATTTTATTACACTCGTACTTTATTTTTTTCAATAGTTTAACCGCATTAAAACCAAAATTCGCGCGCATATCATATTGACAGTTTGAATTGTTGACCTCGGATTCGTAATCAACGATCCCGAAAACCCCCGAGAGACGATTTCTGAGGTGAAATTTTAAATTTTTAAAATTTTTTCATCTGTCACTTCTAGGGGTGGTTTTAATGGGGTGCAACCACCTTCACTCGATATTTGATCTCGGATTCGTAATCAGCGACCCCGAAAACCCTCGAGAGACGATTTCCAAGGTGAAATTTTGAATTTAAAATTTTTTTTATCACTTTACTATTGGGGATGCTTTGGGGCTACCCTAATTTTTTTCATTTTTCATAGCAAGGCAGATGTTAGTGGTGATGAATGTTCCTGAGGGTCTATAGAACACGTACAAACAAAAAATTTTGAAATCGGAGCTGCTTACCAACTTCCACATTTTCCGGCTTATTAAGTGGTTAAGGTAGGGAGAGTTCGTGGCCGTCCTCGCGTTCTGTTTTCGTCGCAGCGAGCACACGACACACAGGCCGTTAACGCGCATCCTACTTCTTATTTCAGTCATATTTCCCTTTTACTTGGTAATTATGTCACGTAAATCGGACCCGGACCCACCGCAGGCCGACTTAAAAGCGAACCCGTCACCCCCCTCGCCCCCACGGCGCCCTGGAATATTTACTTTTTCCACCTCCCGAAGCGATAAATCTCGCGAGGATTAACTCGCAGAATTTCCATAACGCGCGATGGGTGTGGGGACGGGCTCGAAAAAGTCGGTTTTTTAACGCGCGGTGTCGCGTAGGCGATCATAGCGGGCGATAAATCGCCGTCTTTCTGGTTTATAAGTAGTACTTTATGCGGAGGCTCGTGCCAAGTAACCGAGCATGAGCCAGGCGTAAGACAAGAGGCCCCAGGTGCCATTGTAAAAAGTAAACACGTGTCTAATATGCCGCAAACTATTAAATAATGTTCTAGAAGCATATACAACGACAAAAAGTTATTTAAAAACTTTAAGATTGCAATGCAGTTTTAGGGCAATTAAACTTATACGATGTCTAGGTACCTAATTTGAAATAGACAAGTCAATTATCTCAAGCAGTATTTGATATCAGATATATGATTCTTAATTAGCGTTGAAAATCGCAAAAAATCTGTTGTTGGCACATACATACATACTTATCGTTGGAATTTAGTATCCAAACCCTAAGTTAGTTGGAAATGGGGATGTTTTTTAATGGCATGACTTAAATTTCTGAAGGTTTGAAAACTTACATTGTTGAATGTATCATTTCAAGTACTACTTCAGGAGTAAGCAATTACTTATGTAAAAACTGTCTTCCAACAGTTCCAAATTTCAAGAAATACTTTAATATTGCTGATTCTGACCATTTCCAAAGTTGCCCAATCCTTAAAAAAAAAAGGCATTAGAAGATAAAAAAAGAGCATTTCTAAGAGAAGGAACCTTTTTAGTTAGTGTATTAAACAAAATTTAACCCAAATTACAGGTTGAATCCCTCCGAATTTCCAGTAGTATATTTAGCTTCTAGATACCAAGTTTTATTTAAGAAGGATGGAAGATGTCGAGATATGGTGTTTACTCATTTAAGATTGTTTACATTACTTTTCTATGACTTCTAGGACTCTCAAATAATAATTCCATATATTTTTAATCATAAAACACTATCAGTTTTAAGTTTTTCAAAACCTCATACATAACTTTGTATTTATATAACTTTCAGTTGAACCAGAAGTGCTGACTACGAATTTATTTCAACGATTGTTTAATGGGTCGCCCTGTATGTATACATATTGCATAAAATTCTCGCAATTGAATGAAACTAAATATAAACAAGTTTTTTAACTCACTCAACCAGTTTTATAATCGTGTTTAATTGTTCGATTTAACTGTGCCATGATCATTTACTTCCACTTTTAAAGATCTAGTGGTCCAAGAAAATTATATCGATACGATGGTTGGAAATAACTAAATTCACGTTTGCCACAGCAGTTCAAAGACCACTAAAACCATTTTCGACCAAATGCTTAATAGCATTTAATATTTCCACTGTGATACCATTTGAAACTGCCAATATTATGGAAGTACCTTTTACCTTTTGCGTTCCTCAACTTCTCATTTACAGAACAGTCCTAAACAACATATTTTTTTAAATCTTAAATAACATTTTTTTAACTTATTGTGAGGTGTGTGACCAAATGGTTGTCGCTTTCTCTATAAATTTGTTAGGGTATTAAATCATATTAGGGTTACTAAGACTATTAGACTGGAAATGAGTGGTCTGGAAAAACTGGAAAACACTTTAATCGAAAATTACAGTACATTAGCTAAATAAAATTAATGATGTAGCATCTTTTCTCTGACTTTTCCATTTGGTTTCATTCGTACTTTGTAACCGTAACATTAATTTTGTCTTGTAAGTCTTTTAGAATCCATGATTTTTCCATGACCACAGTAAAATTTGTTAAAATTCCATGACATTACGTGACCAATTTCAGCCATTTACCATTCCATGACTCTCCCTGACTTTCCAGGTCTTTCAGAATGAGTGAATACCCTGGTAGCGTATTTTTATTTATAATGGATGATAAGAGCATGATGAACTTTTACCATTTTTTCACCATATCAACAAAACTCTTCGCATGAGTATCACAAAAGTGTAGGCCATCACGATTTTAATCAGAAATAAACATATTACAAAGGTTTAAATAACCTTATTGTTGTCCGTGCCTGAAAAAAAAAATGTATTTTAAACGTATAGATGTTAAGTATCAAAGTATACTCTCAAACTTTGTACTTCTTGGTACTTGTATCAAATAATACATCTCTTATCTTCGACGTCATTTGCTACAGTATTAGGAAGAGGTATTCAAGAGCCGCTTCATCTCAAGACGAGTCAGCTGGTGCGCTGACAAGCCTGAAATCATAACATTTCCGAACTCGAAAGTAGAGAGAAGTCGACTGCGTTGACCTCCATTGTATGCTTATGACTCCTATTCACGGATTCTCTTATAAATAAATCTCCAAACACGCGAAAGCAACACGTCCGCAACCAACGACATTATAATCGAAACGCCGAACGAAAAATGTATACAAAGAAAAACGTATGGAGCCTTATTATTCACCGACACAGTGGGCAGAAAGGGCAGTGGCGTAGTTAACAGTCAGTGGGTGGTTTTAAAGGCGAAAAACTCCTAAATTCCACCATCTTAAAAAGTACGATTTATAAGCAGACTAAAATTAATTTCCTGTTTTAACAGCCTCAGAGAACTCAAGCTGTGTTTAAGATAATGACATCATTTTCTTGGAATTGCAACCATCACATTATTTGGTACCACGTACTGCCATTATCTTGCTATACACTTGATTTGACGAAATAGATGAGATAACCTCATGAAACAGCAGTAGACAAAATAATGTCGCTAATTTATGGGAAATGAACGATTACGAGTTAATAAATCCAAAACAGACTTTAGTGGAATACTATCAAAAAGTAGTGTCTTCATGAGCAATGTGTAACAACAGGCCTTCAGAAGAGCAGTACTTATGCTTCACTTGCCTAACTACTGCTTCCTCCCTTGAAAATTCAACCTATCTAATCTGTCAACTATCCTAATGTTTAAAAAAGATGACGACGTTGCTAGAGGAATCTCCATTATGTTGGATAAGGATGGCCAACGTTCATACAATATGAATTCTCTTAATAATGAAACAGCGCAGCAATCGCATATGTTGTATGGTACCCTTTGATGGTAGCGTCTCTTCTTCTTTCTGACAACTTTCACAAAGGCGTTTTTCATTTACCTTCAAGTTGGAGGTGTTTTGTGGACAAGTTATATTATAGTATATTAGAGTAAAATTATGGAACCTCCATTTGCACTTAACAATTAGATACTTCTAGCTTCTTACCATTAGTTTGTCTGACAATTAACCAAATGTTGTGAAACACATTTTTAAGAAACTATACTTCATTTACTTCCTACTATTGGTTAATCGTGGATTATGAGGCCTTGTATTAGACCCCCGACGTAACCCCAGCTACGCCCCTCACAAGGCGACACATGCATGGGCGTTGGTAATAGCGGTAAGGCCGTAAGGTGCGTATCTCACAAACACTCGAGGTCTGTATGTAAACACGTCAAGTGGCTACCGCGTTTTCCTAGGCATTCCTAAAAACTCCCACGGCAATTAAGTCTAATCTTCCATCGGGTTGTTGTTAGCGGACGACATGAAATAGGGCCGAAACGCAGGCAAGAAGGTGACTGGTAGGCGACGCTATCTCCTTTATTAATTTACTACTGGCATATTGGCCGATAATGGGGAGATTTATGCGGTTTGAGAGGAGATTGGAAGCGGGAGAATTATTGCTGAGGTTGCCAGAGCAGAGTGCGAATGGTCCTGGAATTACAAGGTGTTTGTATTTATGGACCAGTGTCAGAACTGACCTGCGATTCGTTGTCAAACTAAAGTTACTAGAGAATTTATAAACAACTAGAGAATACTTATCATCAGTCGTAATACTGGGCATTCGATGACAGATGACGCCTAAGATTGATATTTAGTCCGTCATTCTAGAATAGAAGAAATAGAAAGTAATGAAAAAAAAGACAATTAAATACCTAATGTCAGTGTTTAAATGTTCTGAAACTAGAGGTGCATTTTGAATAAAAGAATCGGTTTTAACATGTATGTACAGGGTGTCTCAATGTAGCGTCTCAGCGCCGGGATACTTTTGAGGTAAAAAAGAAAATTCAAACACTTTAATAACGTGTAGAACTATTCAAAGAAACATTTTTTCCAAATTCCATTTTTCAATAAACTAAAAAAAATACGTTATTAATTTCAAAAACAGCATTTACGAGCCCAGTCGCATATGTATTGGACCATTGAAATTAACACCATCTTTTTATTTAGTGATTATTGTTAACTAATGGAATACATATCAAAATTTCCACGAACCACCGAACTACTATACTTTTCTCGACTCGCGTTCCGCCAAGTTGGCATCTTCAGGAGAAGATTAAAACTAGTTTTAATCCCTAGTTCTAAACTCAGTTCTAAACTCAGTTTTAATCTTCTCCTGAATATGCCAACTTAGTTGGCGAAACGCGCGTCGAGAAAAATATAGTAGTTCGATGTTTCGTGGAAAACGTCCAGTTTTTTGTTTCTACGCTGTAGGTTCCAGTACCCACTCCAGGATATATCAAATATTATTGATTAATTGCAAACATCACATAGTACCAAACAAACGTAGTTGCTGTTATTTCACCTACAATAAGTGTTTAAATAACAATACGGAAATATAAAATTAGGTCACGTGTTACCTTGGTAAAATACATATGTGACTGGGCTCGTATTCGATATTGCCTTCAATTAAAAAAAAAAAAAGATGAATTCAAAACACAGTAGGAAAACATTTTCTCTTTTCTTATATTAAACGTTTTTTGTATTTGAAATTTCGCTGTACAACCTTTTATTTACATTTAGGCAGGACCGGGTACATACTCTTTTCATTGGAAATTATTAATATGGCAACTTTTCTATTTTTGAGTTTCTTAAAAATTAAAAAACGTTTTAATAGTTCTCGACGCTTTTAAAAATTATGACAACTTAGGAATCGCCCTGAATAGACAAATGAAAATACAATAACACCCTGAAAAGCAGCCTGAAAAGACAATAAATTATTAATATACAAAGTGTCCAAAAAATGACGTAATTATAGTGACTTCCGGCGAAATCAGAAGTCAGATGTGGTGAGACATTTTTACAATAATTTTTTTCCTTACCCATTAAAGAGACATTAAATTACCTCTTAAAAATATAACTGAATTTATTCAAAATTTCAGTTATAGCAGCTGTCAAAAAAGTCGGTAGCGCTGCCTTTACAATTATTTTACACAATGTTGTCCAAAGAAACAAAGAATTCACGTTCTTACCTCCAAGATGGCTATGTTTAGTCTAACTCTCTTCCAAATGTGACAGCTGCGCCCTACTAGGCGCATATTTTAATTTCGTTATGAATAAAAAACCAGACGCAACGCCGCATATCCAGAGATATACGGAAAGGTAGCAAGCCGCTTGGCGATAATGGCTCTTTTCACAGACGAAAAAATATGTTTTGAATGGACGCCCTTTGTGATGCTAAAAACGGATATGAGTCCGTGATATGCTCGGGCGAAATCAAGTGTGCCACATGTATAATGTATAATACGTATCGGCTGACAATGAACCAACTGTATTCGGAACCCCACGCTGCTGCATTTTCTACCCTCGAAATATTGCCGACGGCTTAGTTCGGCGTATATTTTAATCTGTTATTTGCCGCAACTTTATATCAAGGGAGAAGATCGTTCGCAACGATATGAGTCTAAAAAAAGATGATTTTATTGGGAATGTATTTTTCGTTCAACCAGAACAAATATAAAGCTTCCGAAATGTCTTTTCTAAAATATAGGTTTTCATCTGAAGAACAGTCAAGTCGTCATACTATTTCGAGGTTGCTGATAATTTTTGCACTCCAATATTGATAATTTTGCTGCATGTAATAGGCTCAAGTTGAAAAGACAATGTTTTAAAGTTCTTGGACTCATATTAAAGGAAAATCTTCAGTATTTATACATATTTTGGAATTCCTAGACATGAAAATACCTGTATGCCACATACTTGTACATGTGAGTTTATAAAAATTAATGGATTAATATCCCTCTAGAACTCACTGCGTTTTATTAAAATTTCTTGCACAATGATTTTTAGGAAAAAGTTACATGTTTTGTTTTCTTCATTATCCGTTCATTACGCTGTCAGGAAGAACTGACTTTATTTCAGAACATATCACAGAGAGGAGTAATAGCAATTACGAGTACTCATCTATTCCTCATTGAAAAACAATATAAATCACGAGTGGACCGTTAAATACATATATTTTTTACATCGCAGTAGTTTCTGGTGGCCGCCGTTCCACTGTTTCAAGGCTAATTTGATTTTTATGGGGTTTAGAATGGATGCGACTTCTTAAGCTGGGGCTCGTCAGCCGTTTATAACAAAGGTCGTCGCAGCAATTAGATCTCAAACAGCCTGTGGCTTAACGGCTTTTTGGAACCGCCTGCGGAATAAGAATGATACAGCCCGGAGAAAACTTTATAAATTATAAATGCTAGTTACGGGATTTGTAAACGGGATTTGTAAAAAAAATAACTGCCTCCCGGTGGTATTTTTTTAAAGAATATGAAAAGCGCGTTGATTTCAAAACTGAATAATATAATAATTATTTCTGGAACCAGTAAATAAAGAGAATATATATCCTACTACATCGTCATCTAAGATTTTTTTCAGGATTTCCCCCTTTCTCCGTTATTTTTAGGGCTACGTAAAACACCTTTACAAGGGAACAATTTTTTTCTGAAACACGATATGCTCTCAGAGAAACAATTGAAATAAATATGTAGCAGCTGTTTAAATAATATATAATTTTAATAGAATATTCTTCGAAATATTATGCATCGAATTTATCAAATAATATACTTAGGAATATTACGTAATTTTATAGTAAGATGTAGATAATTACTCTTTGTTGTCATAAATAAACATAAAAATTGCTGTTTTGGTTCCTTTGTTGCTTACATCAGCGAAATGCATTGTGGGTGGCAATTCTCACAAACTCACCCTGCACATAGAATATTCACTGGTGAATCAAATTCCATGTTTTCTTTTATTAAACGCTTTAGTTAAACGATTTCAAATTTTATTATGTTATCAAGAGCTGATAGCAGAAAATAATTTCATGACTGCGTATTTGAGAATTACTATATCTACAGCCTCAACAATTACAAATATTTAAATTTCAAATCAAAGGTTTCTTTAACTACGTGTGATAATCTTACCATGGTGAAGGTGTTGCGCATAGGATTACCTGAAATTAAAAAAAAAGTTTAAAAATACATTTTAACGTTTAACTGATGAAGTTTACATATTTATGTAATATATATTTTTAAAACTAACATAATGCAAAACAAAATAGTATTTACTAGTATGTGCCTGTTGTGTAAAATATATAATACATTAGCCTATATGTAACATGTAGATCTAGGATCTTGTAGCCGACATTGAAAGAAATATTTGTAAAAATACAAAACATAACGTTAGCCACAACTAATCTACGTTTGGTTATGAAAAATTACGTGGAATATATAATTCCTTCTTACAAAATATATAGTAAATATATATACCAAGTTGTGTAATTCAGTACAGGGAAGACACCAGACGGCAAGTACAAAAAGAAATAATGGAAAAGATAGAAAGACTAGGCCACCAACTGCATCGTACTTCGATTGCCGATTCAAAAGATGATTCGATCTCACCAGGTACTCCCTTACAAAACTCAAGTCCTCTGGTTCCCGAAAGGGAGCGTGGGCTCGAACCCCACACCTGACACCAAAAATGTTACGTATTTCTCTTCAAATAATTCAAATCTCACTTCAAAACCTTTTATTAACAATCTACAACTCGTGGGTCTTAACTGTGTAACATTCAAAACATAACTAACTCTATCCTAGCAGCAACACCAGTATTTATAAATTTTACATGTTCTAGAAAATTCGTTTGACATCTAGAATATTTAATGTCATTCCATACAATTATTTACTAACAGCTAGTGTATAAAATAAATAGACTAAATATGTAAACTATAAAACTTAATAAATGTCAGCTGTCACAAATGTCACTTTTACAAATGTCACAGTATTTTTACAGATATTTCTTTCTGTGCAAGGAAAACAAGAGTAGGTATTTGTAAAAAAAAAAACTAGCAACGTTTTATACAGATTAGAAACTACACTGTACTTGAGAGTGTTTCGCAGTGTACGCTGGCATCATCGGGACTTAACTAAAATAATTTTAATCTTCTAATCATACAAATTTAAGTGCTTATAACGCATGTAGATGTAGAGGATTAAATACAGCTTTAATGTCTATTTTTTTCTGAAAGGTTTTCCACTAACTCGACGCAACAAGAGGCAGCGAATAAATCTACCTCAGTCCGTTGCCGAATTAACAAACTATAACGGACAAATCCGCTAAACCGCTCAAGCCTGGCTAGCAGCGGGGCCGATTTTTATTGGGCCGGACATCAGAAGCTGCAAAACAAACGACCCGAAAGACTTTGTAGTTCGTTCCGGTGTTATTACGCCATTTAGGAGTCCCGCATTCGTTAAGCCGGAGTCAAAATCCGCTTAAAAGCAATTAGCGGGACCGCCGGGTCCTTTGTGTAATTCTCGGCGGTGGGCACCGCGCAGGGCCGGCTCCAGGCTTTCTGCTCATGTAACCCTTGTTGAATTTTGTAATAAAGAGTTTTTGTAAGTATTAAAATCCACCGAAAACGAGCTTATGAAGTTTATAGCACCGACCCGAGACCGCGCAGTTATTCACGATAGATGACGGGCGAGCTGATCGACGTCGCTGGAAGTGAAATGATAATCTGATACTCTAATAATAATAAAAAATAATACATGGAGATAAAACTAGCCTTCAAGTTACGAATAACTTGTTTATAGCTTTGAAACATTCTGCATTAGCAGACTGTATGATTAGCAGAATGCAGGACGATTAGCATATTTTATATTGTTTGGACACTTCCAAACAATAAAAAAATATAATTTTCTAACCACTGTTACAAAATACTATTGCACATTGCAACGGAGTCTTTTGTTACAGAATTTCTTATTCAATAACATACCGATATTTATGCAAGGGGAAGCTCGAGCAGTGATATATAGGTTGTTCCAAGACCTAACGCCAATAAGGCAGCAGCAACGAATAGAGAATCAGAAAGCATACTGAAGTATATTAAAGGCAGACACCGTTCTAGGAATACCCTTTCAAAGGAACTTTCATGCAAAAATACTAAACGAAAAGGAGTGGGACAATGTAGTACTAATCCAAGTACACAGAAACGTATACAGGCGTGTCCAAAAGAGAACAGAAGGAAGGTAGATATAACAGTATCTGGGACAAGACCTAGTATAAATATTTTGCTAAGTGTAGGAGAATATATAACAGTATTTCAGGCTGAAGTGGTCGCAATCCAGTACTTGTGCTATAGAAAAAATAAGGAAGAGAACTGAGAATAAGTTAATTGCTATCGTATCTGATAGCCAAGTAGAGCTGAAAGCAATCAGCTTCATATAGATTACTTTAAAATTAGTATGGGACTGCGTAACGGCGTTAAAACAACTAGAAACCCAAAACAGACACACTTTGATTTGGGTATACCTGAACACAAAGGCATAAAGGCAACCAAAGGATGACCAACTGTCCAAGAAAGGCGCTTCAGATGCCCTAATAGGTCCAGAACTTTTCTGTGGCGTGACAAAACCATTCATAAAAACGTCAATTCGCTATGTATAAATGACAAGTCATTGAAATGGTGGACAAACGTTCCAAGACAAAGATAAGCGAAACAGTTCGTAAAAAAGGGGTCGACAAAATTAACAGTAGACCTAATCGAAATATTGTCAGGATTATAGTTTTGTAAGAGTAAGAAGACTTCCTCGTAGGTAGAACTTCCTTATAGGATTAATCTAAGGATTACAGTAAATCTTCGGACTGGATGTTGCTGAATAAATAGGTACATGAGTCTAATTGGTCTGGCAAATGAGACAACGCCATCGCGTATATTCTCTCTGGAAGAAGAGGAAACCTCAGTCCATGTGCTGTCACTAATACTGAAGGGCTAACAAGACAATTTTCAAATTCTAGGGAAGGAAAAGCCAAAGGAAGGAAAAGCCAAAGGAAAAGCCAAATATCTATACAAAAGATCCTATGCAAAGCTGTGGAGTCCGATAAAAATAACCAAGCTCAATACGGCTTAAAATTGCAGTGGTAGTGCGAAAATAAACGTTCAAGAGATCTCGGTGGCTAATAGAATTATGTCCAGCTCCCAACGTTTTAATCTCTATCAGATTACGAAATTTCTTCGAGTAACCCTGAATGACGCCTCGTAAATTGCTCTGAAAGTCGCCCCACCTCAGCCCTAAAGCCGGTCCTGTCGCTTTCCGGCCCATTGCTCCATCCTATCGCGGGCATTAACGTAATGGCATGAATTAAAACTTCTTAAGTGGCTCACTCGCCGTTGTTTTACGTCGACGGGCTAGAGTGCGAGTTCTGGCGACTTTCGAACGATTTCTGGTTGTTTGTAGAGAGGTTCCCATGGCGACAGGTGCGGCACGGGGACTCTAGAGGCTCTGGTCCGGGTCGATGGGGCGTTAGAAGCATTTCTTGAGAAATGGAAATTGTCAGTTTGTTTTTTAATTGTCATTAAAGAGCAAAGCACGAAGATAAATCGTATATGATTTTGGTTACATAATTTTAACAAAAAAAAAAATGAATAACAAAAAATGTAACATTTATTTTGTACTCTAATCAATTCTTTATTTATTTTTAATATTAAAAAAGCATAAAACATGATCACAAACAAGATTACAAGATCAAGTATCAAAGATCAAGAGACAAGACCACATCAAAGAAAATCACAAGATATCAAGAAGGCAGCAGCAAATTTGGTAACATACCAAGGGAGCAAATTGGTGGCCCTGTGAAGAAACGACGAATCAACTAAAGACAATGTTGTTGTGGGGTATTTCCCTTCGTCAATAGACTGCAGCTTAAATAAAATGGAACACAGGGAAGATAAGAGATATAACACTACCTACTACCAACCATAAGGATAAACAGCAGACTTTGATTCTGAACATTCAGAAACTACTCACAGGCTCAAACTAATAAAGCATACTAAGGATACTAAGGGAAAAAATTGACAGGATTATGACCCGAAAAATTATTGACACAAATATTCAAAGGAGTTTTTATATCAACATCCTGGTTTACACACCACATATATATTCCTTAGCTAAGCAAAGAAACAAACTAAATAAATTGATAAACCTGTGGTTGGAACTATAGCTACCAAACTTTTCATCAAATATTGCCACATAAAGCAGTTTTAGCTTTTTGATTGTTTCCCAACTTGCAAAGGGTTTGACCAACGTAGGGCATTAAATTAATTTTTATAGAGGTACTTCTTTGGATTGAAAGTCCAAATGTGAAGGAAGGTCTCCACCAAGTGATAGATTATCATATTCTTATTTTTTTAAAACCAATGTAAGCATGAGGATTTTTGGAAAAGAGAAAACTCCATAGTATTACTACGCAAATATACAGTAATTTTTTTGCTTCTGATAAGATTACGTCTTGTCAACTTCTGTGTGAAAAGATGAACGAAAATTTGCGATGTTTTGAAACAATTGTGAGTAAACCCGAAAATTTTCAAAGTTCTGAACTCATATTAAAGGGAAATCTTCAGGATATCTATCTGACTGAGTCAAAATTGTTCCTACACATGAAAAATGCAAGACAAATTTGCCTTGCATACGAACCTATGCAAGCCCATGCGATATCTCCACTCGTACTGAAAAAATCGACATCATGCCTGGCGTCTAACTTCTCCAAAGGATAAACACCAATACTAAATTCTTATTAGCAATCCGACTCTCCGACATTTACGGCCGTGCAGAGAATCAGCGATGAAATACTGGCCGTTCCAGGGCCCTTCCACCTCCCTGCTCGTCGCGTCGTCATGCGAGGCTGGTCGCGATCGTAAACACTCTCGAAGCCCCTCTGAAACGTCTTCGAATCGCAATTAGTCGACCAATTAATAAAGGATTAAGATTCCGAGAAAGATCGTAAAAGCGTATCCGTGCGTGCGTTCGCAGGTGTGAATCTCTATAATAGCAAAAATCTCTTCGCCACCGTCCGTTGGCAACCGGTCGTCAGATCTGTATCCGCGATTAGCATATTAACGATAATGATACGTTGTAAGCTTAGACTTTGCTCAAGGAGAACGTCGGTTTGTGTTGGACGGCGTTTAATGGCGAATTAACAACGCTGCAGCGGAGTCATCGATACGCTCTACATCGAGGAGAATAAGATCGTGTTCTGGGAATACGATACTCCCGTATTTTTCTATTGGAGGCAAACGCGTAGTAACTGATTTCACATAAACTTTTTATACACAAATATAAAGTAAAAGGAACAAATAAATGATGTAACGAGATGGATTGACTTCAGACATAATTCCGGCTGAAATATTCATACACGCATTTGCAACAAAGGCAACTGAATGAATAAGTGACCCAAACTTAATTTTAAAATGGAAGAACTGAATCAACAAGACTTCATGAAGACCATGACAAGAATTGAATCAAAACAACACATATGTCATTCTCTTAGGTAATGTCATTATCAAGTTTGAATTTCTGCTTTATCAACCATGATGCCAGAGGGATATTTGAAAGGAATACAGAGTATAATTAAAAGCAAGATACTCCTGACTAGTCCAAGAATGTCCAGAGAATTTAACAAATCTAAATTTTGATATAGACGAATTGACTATTACCATCTAACAAAAGTCACATTATTTTCGGTAATATCGTTATCAATCAATAGATAGCTCAAAAATTGCCTCTTGGGCCAGCTCTTCGGATTCATTGTCATTCTAAATCACTCTCAAAGGTGAGATGACACTGTGAAACCACAGAGAGTGGCAAATGCAAAAAGGAGCTGCATCAGTCTGAACTTTTCATTAAGGGCCCTGACTCGAAGTGCAGCACGAAACTTGCTAAAACTTTATCGTAAGAATCTTATAATTCTCGTGGGATTATTCACTGGACTCTGTACCATGAAAATACATCTGAAGATCACAGTCAACACACTTGGTGTAGTGTCACAGCCAATCATACTTGTAGGATGTGTGAAGAAGAAGAGGAAACTCCCCTCCATACTCTTTGCCTCTGCCCGGCTATGACAGAGGCAAAGTAAAATATTATATCAAGTTTATGCTTTATCAATGGGAATAGTGGGAAGAACGAAAAAGTATAATTTAAAGCAAGTTACTCGAAAGGGAGAATCCATTGCATGGATTGCATTGTTTGGATGGCTAAAAATAAGGTCTTCATAACTGTTCCTTATGCTCTCTAAAATGAAATTAACAAAGGTGATAAGACGATCATGAAAGGTAAGTCTTCGAATAATTTGAACGACAATTGATTTTGCAGTCAATAAAAATAGATCAAACAATATGATTCAAGTATATGAAGGGTGGCTATTAAATAACCGAACTACTGTCATAGCACTTTTTATTCGTTATAAATTAGAGTAGCAGCTTTTTCGCCTTCAATGCACTTCCTTTGGCGATATCTACACCGCTCTATACGACTTTTCCATTGTTGAAAGCAGTACTGGAAGTCCGGTTCTGCCAGCTGGTTCAGAATCTCCGTCGCTTTTGCTTTAACCGTTTCCACACTTTTGAATCTTGTCCCCTTCAGTGTCACCGTGTCCAACAAGCCTGGATCAGTGTCAATGTTGTTTAGAATGTCAGCGTAAATATTCATTCTGTTTTGCTCGGGAGCAAGGAGTTTTGACACCATTTTTGCGCAAACTTTGCGTATGTTGAACGATTCATGCAAAATCTGGCGAACACATTCTTTGTTGACTCCTGTTATTTCAGCAAGCCCTCGGATGCTTAGACGACGATCTCCGCGGATTAATATACCAATTTTTTTCAATGTTGTCGTTCGTTACGGTCGTTTCACATCTTTCTTTAAACCGTTTACATCATTCAAAAACGTATGTGCGGGATAAACAGTGCAATTCCCGTACACTTCTTTTAACATTGCATAAGCTTCTGTAAAAGTTTTCCCCAGTTTAAGAAGAAACTTGAGATTGACACGTTACTTCATCTGAAAACTTAACATTTTTTCGACGCGTCACTGGTGCGTAGACTAATTCAACCGACTGCTACAGTCAAACTGAGCGACCAGCTGGCTTGTCCAGCGGGCTCGGGGTGGGGAAAATATCACCAGACACCGTTATGTTGAAACTTGTCGCGACACGCCGCAGCGGTGGTAGCAGCATCAGTTCAGTTATTTAATAGAGACACCTCGTATAATGCAGGAAGGAATAAGTGTAAAATAAGTATCAGGATATAAAAATTAATATTGATCTGGATACATGCAGTTATCTTGATGTTTCATTGTCCAAAAACAATAAGAGATCAAAAACGACCAAAAAAAATCATGCTACTACACCATATTTAAAAAAAAATGGATTACATATCAAGCTTCTAAGTAACACAACTAAAAATCGTTGGTTTATCTTTGATCTCCGTCATCAGTAGCGAAGAATAAGACTTTTTTACAACCTCAATAAAAGTGTTGCATATTGCTTGCAGCAACTATAGTCGTAAACACTGAAAAAAATCGGAACCCCTCTGGCAAAACTGTCTCCATCTCGCTTTTTCCATCGAAGGAGGCGGAGATGGACCGATTTATGTGCACCGGGCCCGTCAGTCGTCAATACAGATCGATATCTGCCGCTGTAAATCAGAGAAGGCGGTTGTTCTCGATTTAACGACAGCGGGACAGTAGCCGGGCTCTTCCCTCGGTCCTGTCTTTTGTTTTTTATTGTGTCGAGCGCACGAAGGTCAGCGTCAGCGGCGCGCGAGTGGCCTTATCTCCGACGGTTTTATCGCCCGAGATGGATCGCCAGGGCGAGGATGTTTGCATGATAATGTCTGTTTGATCGTTTTTTACGAGATAAGGATGGATGGGAAGTGTGCTTTGTCGCGGTTTTGCAATGCGTCGTTCGGAAAAATTGGGTGAGTAGTTTGTGTAAATATGGTAAAGAGAGATTATTCATTTTCTAATATATGAGGGTAATCCCAAAAAGACGGTCTTCAAAGCGCTACAACCATAAGGATTTTTTTGGCATCAGTTGGACTACTGCTGTATTCGGCAGTCTTTCAAGCAAGCAAATTCCAAATGCGTTATGTCGAATCTTGGCTTGGCAGCCTTTAACAATGCAACTTTCGATCGCTGTTCCGGCCAAGTGCGGACTTCAAAAATTTTGTCTAAAAAACTGAAATATCGTAAGATATGTACAAGGTGCCATTTGTAGTCTTCTGTGTGCATTAGCAGAACCCATCTTGCTCACATCTTTCGATATTCCAAACTTTCAGACAAAAATTTGGAGACAGCAGAATCAATGAAAACTGGATATATTCGACAAGATACAGTGGTGGTCATAAAAATAGAGCCACAACGGAAAAAATTACAAAACTAGTTATAAAAGGTACCAAACTGCAAAGAACTATTAAATAGTTTTGCAGATTAGTGATATTAGATGTGACAAATATAAAATGTTATTTGTATTCTATTTAAATTATTGTAGTAATAAAAACTTGTTTAAAAAAAAAAACAAGAAACACAAAATGTATTGGTCATAAAAATAGAGCCATTACAAAACTAAAGTATTTTCAGCAACACAAAATAAATACAGACAACAGTTTTGATTAAAAACAGTTCTATACTACTAATATTTTGTAGCTTGACCACGATTTTTAATTACAACCTCACAGCGCCTTGGCATAGAATCAACAAGCTTACGACACTTTTCAATTGGTATGGATGCCCATTCTCTTTGGATAACGTCCCACAATTCCGATTGAGTGCGTGTTTTATGTTTACCAACAGCATTTTTGAGGTCCCTCCATAAGTTTTCTATCGGATTTAAATCCGGTGATTGGGAGGGCCATGGCAACACAGACACATTATAATCCTGGAAAAACTTTTTTGCCTTCTTAGAGGTGTGTTTCGGATCGTTGTCATTTTGGAATGTCCATAAAAGTGGCATATTTTCCTCGGCGAAAGGCAGCATTATTGTTCAAGAATGCTAACATATTCGTTCTGATCCATGGTTCCCTTGATCCAATAAAGTGGCCCCACTCCGTACCAGGAGAAAGCGCCCCATAACTTAATGTTACCGCCCCCATGCTTTACGGTCTTTCTGGTATACTTGGGTAATAATTCTGTATTTGGTGGCCTTCTCACATAATGTCTACCATCTGACCCTATTAAATTAATTTTGGTTTCGTCGGACCACAGTATATTATGCCATTTTCTTATGCCTTCTGGTCCACACCAGGTAACATGATCTCTTGCAAACTGCAATCGCTGTTTTCTATTTTTTGAAGTTAATAGAGGAACTTTCCTTGCAGCTCTACTATTTAAATTATATTCCTGCAATCGTCTACGTATTGTACGTGCACTTATTTTAACGTTCAATTCACTTTTAATTTCATTTGAAGACTTAAATCGATCACCTTTACTAATTCGAGCAATATGTCTATCGGTCTGAGGTGCTGTTTTCCATTTGGGTCCGCGAGTTTCTTTTCGGTCTTTATATTTCAAGGCATTTTCTACCATTTTTCGTGAGCAGCCTACCTCTTTCGCAATTTCCCGCTGAGATTTTCCCTGATTGTGTAGAATTAAAATTTGTGCTCTTTCACTGACAGTGCAATGAACACTCCGGCCCATTTTTCTTAAAACTTTGACACGATTTTATTGTAGTTTGTCTATAAATCACTATATCACACGAACTGATTTTTAAGAACTAATTTAATACCAACAAACTCACCGCTATTTACCTGGCTCTATTATTATGGCCACACGCAAATGATAGGCGACAGAGTCTGGGGGTTCCCCTAGCTAGTCGGAAGGAACTCTAGTGGTAATCTTCGGCATTTTGCACGCGGCATTTATTGTCGCATATTGGTAAATAGATGGAGCTACTGTGTAATGAACACATCTGTCTAGATTACATATTTTATTTACAAACATACTGGTGTATGGCCACCACTGTATATGCTGTATATGAGGACTTCAGGGAAGTTTTTTCAGACGCAATTACTCGTTTCGAAGATTTTATTCGATCAGTAAAACATTTCCCAAATTGGTAAAGGCAAACTAGAAGCATCAATCGGAAACAAGGAAGTAGCAGACTCAGAGTAAGAAAACGTTGAAATGGTTAAGGAAGTGATAACAGACAAATCAAGAACATCAATTAGCCATCTGGAAAATCCAATCCAGCAAGTGAATCTGCCCTATATAACGTGTCAATGAATTTTCAAAATTATTTGGAGCCTCAAACATATCGTCTGCAATCCACACATGAAATTCTCAGAGGTAACGAACCTACACAAGACTACAGCTCTGTCAATGATTTATTAACCATCTTAACAATAACGATGTTGTCTTTTCGAAAAACTTTTTTTCTGATGAGGATTAAGTATGTTCCTTCTTTCGGGCTATATTAACTTGTAGAATATGAGACTTCGGACTGCAAACAACCCTCACTTTAACATAGAAACTCCACTACACCTGCAAAAAATTGAATTGTGGCAGAAGACTTGATTAACGGAACGCTGAATGTTGAAAGATACCGTTTAGAAATATTTGCGACTTTTATTCAAATGTTACATGACGACGAATTGCAAGAAGGTTATATTCAACAAGACAGAGCTGATGCGCACACTATTAGGAAAACAATTAATTACATAGGCGAAATTTCCAAAGATTGTATAATTAGTTGGAACACGTAGACCATAGCCCCCTTAGATCTTGCGATTTGACTCCCTGTTCAATTTTTGAAACTTCCGTTGACGATATGGAAGACTTTCGGCAACGCATTGTCAATAAAATAGAAGAAATTAATGGAACACCGTGGATATTGCAGCACGTTATTAACTCAGTTAAAATAAGAGGTCAAGTGTACATAAATATGGGCAATCGTCATTTTCTTTAAGAGTGTCTTATTTTTTTTGGAAAACATAGTTTCTTTTTTAATAAAGTTTTTTATATCCGTTTTAATATACGCGGTAACAGTTCACATCACATTATGTGACGGCCTTGACAATTCAATACGCTATGTACTTAAGATTAAGAATAGAAATACGTCTTTTTTTGTTCAACCAATTAAGCGAAAAAAGACCCATAAGGTGAAATTTGTACAGGTTACTAATGCTGCCTACATAAAAGCCCCTCATTTGTCGTTTAAACCATTTTAATTTTTTTAATTAAGTACAGTAATTTAATGAATTTCAAAATCGTTTAGTATCAATTTTATACCAGTTTTTAAATTTTATTCTTGCTTTGAATCCTCAAATGTTATTTTTTTTCTAATATCAGTAACTTCATAAAACCAAATAAAATAATGGGCCACACTCATTATTTTTTTACTTCTGTTTATCGTCTCACGACAGTAACATTATTATAATTTTGTCATATTAACCTTTAGACTGCCGGCTGGCTCATATATGGGACAGTAATAAAATAATAGTTTTAGTGATGAATACAGATATTATAGTGAATTTTTCACATTTAATAGGCTCTCTGATCTCTAAAGGATACAACTGAAATTCTTTGTAGTCGATCGAGGTACCCAAACTACCCCTAGCGAGGGGGTGAAATATTTGAAAACTCGTTATTGAACTTGTATTCGTTATTGAACTTTTTACTGATTTTTTTTTAGTAAATAGCCTGTGAAATCTGTAAAATGTATCCTAAAATGTTCCGCAATTGATTGAGATGCCGAAACTACCCCTAGCGAGGGGGTGAAATTTTCAAAAATTCGTTATTAGGTGGGTATTGACTTTACACGATTTTTTTCGGAAGCACGCTGTAAAATCTGTAAAATGTACCCTAAAATTTTCAGCAATTGATTGATATGTCGAAACCGCCCCTAGCGAAAGGGGTGATATTTTCAAAAATTTTTATTGAACGGTTATTGACTTTTTATCGGTTATTTCAAATTCAATTTTTTGTACATAGAATAATTATTATTGTTTTTACTTGAATTACTTTATTTAGGATAAATAATAATTTTTTTAGCGATACTTGAATATAATGTGTTCGATTGAATTCGAATGTAAAACATTGGATTTCTACCTATAACTATATAAATATATAAGTATAAAAATATATACGTATGAAAATATATACGTCTGAAGATATGTAAGTCTAGGGATGAAGAAAAAGATATTATTTCAGTGTAACTAATCGCTTTTTTCACGTTTTTGAGTAGTTTAATTGGTGACTAAATATATTTTAGAGTGTTTTTGGTAGCTTATTACATTATAATATCAAACACATTCGGTTAAAAATAAATATATAGTAATTTACACACTCTGAAAATTTTTAACATGCCCGCGACATGGCCCGACCGTTGCCAGCCGGCCTGGCTCATATATGAGCCACCCGTGACCTCGGCAACTACTCTAGATGTATTTAGTTTTTAAAATATAAAATCTTTCCCCCAAAAAATATCCATTTATAAGGGGAAAATGCAGAGTAAAGGTTAAAGAGTAAGTGTTTTTAATTACAGGTAATACAAAAAAGGAATAATATTTATTATTCCTAAAATATATCTGAGATATTTTCCATACATACGGCCCACACGCTAGAAGGCTTCTACTCGTAAGCAATTAACAATCAGTATCAAATGAATCCCTCATCTTATGCGGTCAACGGCCACTGCGTTTACGCATATATTTTAGTCGGCTGGGCGAACAAAATCCGAGCGCTGACGAACGCGAGGGGGATCCCAACTGACGCTCACCCTATTAGGCAAACGTCCACAAAAGAACACGGCTTTCGTTCCGCTCATAATGAACCGGCCAAACCGGAGGAGACCCGGATCAACCAAATGACCCGGTCCCCGCTGGGGACGCATCGATTTTCCCGTTGCTCCATCTCTATACACGTCAGGATGGACAATTATTCCTGTCGAGGGACAGGAAAAGTCGCCTTCCGTCTAGACGGCCGGGACATAAATAAAACAGGAGATAGAGGGACAGCGAAATGTCCGACCGAAATGTTTGGAGAGCAGAGATTGCCTATAACGGCAACAAAAGCAAACGCGAGGTTAGCTGAGATTTGGATTTATGTATTTAGAGACGAAGTAACCGTCCCAAGTGACATTTTTTATGATGTACCACGAGAGGCATATTTCTAGTCAAATTTAAATGTTTCTTAACAACCACTGACCCGTGACCTCTTTCTGTTTTACTAGTTAGTGTGCTTAGGGCAGGATAAGGCTTGAAACTGCGTGCAAAGTCACTTACTCGCTCTGTCACATTTATGTAAGTATTTATGTACAATACAACAAAATTTTAGTAAAAGAACGACCCTAAAATCAGGGCATTTTTCCTCTGTTTCACCACCCTCTGGATATGGGTTAGAAATGTGTGTTAAATGATAGTTTATGAGACAATAACAATTAGGAAGTTTCAAGTTGAACTTACTTTAGACTACTTACATTAGACATATGACTAATGCTCATTTAACCCCATTACAGTGCCATCTAGCTTATATAACCTCATATTTTTACTGATTGATTGAATCGCAAAATCCACTAATCCCACTATCCTATAAAATCAATATCATAACTCCATAGTTTGAGGTATATGAGCGAGTATAAACACAAAACTGAGAAAACGTACACTTTGTTCAACAAATACTACAAACAATGAAAATTAGGTGACTTTAGAAATCCATCTGTAACCATGTGGAACGACCACCACATTAGATCCGCTAATTTTTCAAATTTGTGACATTTTGACAGACTCATAATCAACAACTTTGAGAATTAAATAACAATTTCCACAGTTTTTACAAATCATTCACATTTTAGAGACGTTAATAACATGTCATAATTTTTAAATCTATCTAAGTTTCATCTCCAGTATATTATTTTCTGAAGAATAAAAAATAAATTACCAATTGGCACATATTTAAAGTTAGATTTCAAGAGTGGCGAAACAGACGAAAATTGGGTTGATTTTTTAAAATATACGCCTTCTCTACATATCTTTAAATCTACAATACATATGTATATTACCGTATAAGTAGTAACCCAAACTTGACTTCTCTGTCATGCAAAAGAGGTGTCTATCAAGTTGTGGATAATTACTTCTATTTATATAATTGTCTGAAAATTTCTTATGTGTACTACTATACCAATATCATTTAATATTTCTGATCAGTATTAAACTCATGTCATAAAACATGCGGCTCTTTCCAAATTTAAGGACAATAGGTGTTTTTTTAAATCTCGTTGCAAGTAATGTTTTTGTTTGCCCAATATATTTTTGCTCGCAATTCTTATTACCTGTCTCATAAGTCCTTCCGTTACATACCATGTTACAACCAAATTTTTGTTAATAAAATACACACCTTATATTGACTTTTACAGAAATGTAAATACTAAATAAAACGTCGACTGAAATATTGTGTACCTAGTTACCCCGATGCGTTTTAGTAAAACTAGAGATTATTAATACACAGCATTTCTGTCCTATTGAACGGTACTGAAATAAACGTCTCTCAACTCTACAGTGTGTTTATCATTCGTGTTACCTATAAGCCAACAAAAGACTCTTCTAACACCTTATATTCATGATTCATAACAATCACGTTGATATTTTCAACAGTTAAAGTGTCTGTCTGTCACTTAGTACCTTATTGGACGCATACTGTTTACTTCAAGGAAATGTCCCATATTTTATCATTTGTTATAGACGTCGCCTGAACTAACACGACTTGCACCATAAATTACAAGCTATTAATTTTAATAAATGCATTGTAAAGCAGTTGACACTACATAGCATCGAAGATGAGGGGTCACAGATTTTAAAGATACCAGTACAACACGATATGGAGGTTCCTTTTTACGTTTAACGTCCATAGTCCATTAATTCTAATCGTAAGGGGAACTAAACTTGTTATTCTACAGAAAAGACCGGTCAAAGATGTTCTATAAAATTTTATTACCGTGATAATACAGGGCAGACAGTGAGTCGATATATGGATACATATGTACATACTCGTATATCTTTGAGTATCAGCTTCAAGCACCCACTTGATACAAATTACAAAATAATGTAGGTATAACGTTAAGAATGTGCTAGAAGTACTTAGGTGGAAGTAAGGTGGAATGACTATTTTACATACATATATGTATATATATTAGAGTGTTTAAAAGAAAACGAAATTTTTTTCTCAGAGAACATTGAAAAATCTTCAGAGTATCCCTAGAAAATGGCCCTGTTAAAATATGAGCCCTAATAAAATTCCCATTTAAATAACATGGGAAATTTTTGTTCTGAAATTTGGAATTTTATTACTCAAGGAAGAATCGCTGGATAGTAATACTCAAGATAGCTTTTTGTAGGAAATTGAACGCTCTATAAAAAAGGTCTGATTGAAGATTTGTGTGAGGCAAGTCGTTTCGGAGTTATTAAGCCTCAAAAAATGATCTGTTTAAAATAAAAAACTTATTTACTTATAAATGCAACAAAATCGATTCATATCGCTTAAATATCCACTACTATCAACTTTACAATAAAAATCTGTAAATTTTCAACAGAATGTAGATAAAAAAATTCTATTAACCAAGAATGATTTATAATCATGAATAAAAATATTTAATTTTATTTTGTCATTTATGAATTATTTTTTTCTTCCATTCAAATTGCTCTATATTGTGAATGATTAATTAATTTTTTACAAAATTTTTAATAAATTTTATTAATATTTAAAAAAATAACACTTTGCTGGCTATTATCAGTATTATCTTCCAAGCTTTTGTATCGTATATATTTCTTCCTATTGTAACGTTTTGTTCACCGGGTTCGTAATGTTGATTCAAAATTGATTCAGTTATTTCAAAAAATGCATCTGAAACAATGCCTAAGCATTTGTGGTACTTTTCCGAAGAATTAGCTGCTTAGGCTTTATTTGATACGAGTATTTCGGCAGAAGTAAAAATTATTGCTTTAAGTTCCGTGAAAGTAAGATATTGAATAAAAAGCGTATCATGATCAGTAAGAATCAATTGCAAACTTTATTAAAAAAAAATGTAAGCGATTTTGTTTCAAAAAGATCATTGGTGTTGTTGAACGATTTGGCTTGTGTACAGACTTTCTTGATGTCGACATAACTTTATGGTCTACTCATAAAAGCTTTCAAGAAAATGCTGAATTTTTCAGTACACTTAAAGTAGTGAACGACGTTGCCGGAAGAAATGTTGCGCTTATTACCAAATACAATCAAGACTTAATTAAAAGTGAAGAACAATTTCAAGGTTTACTACAAACTGTACAAAAACATAGAGAAGACTATCCGAGCTGTTCCAAAAATAATTTAATGTGAACTCTATTGTTGTTCTGTACATAAGTTAATTAATAAATATTTTCGATTGATCTCGTAGTTCTGTATTCGTTCCTGATCAATTTATTTCATAATATACAAAATTTATAATGAAATTTTAATATTCATTTGTAATATACCCGTATTTTTTATTATTGATCAATCAAATTAATCATTCACCCTTGATTAATAGAATTTTTTGATTTACAGTCTGTTAAAAATTTACAGGTTTTATTGTAAAGTTGATAATAGTGGATATTTAAATGATATGAATCGATTTTGTTGCATTTATTAGTAAATAAGATTTTTATTTTAAACAGTTCATTTTTTGAGACTTAATAACTCCGAAACGGCTTGCCTCACACAAATCTTCAATCAGACCTTTTTTTATAGAGCGTTCAATTTCCTACAAAAAACTGTCTTAAGTATCACTATCCAGCGATTCTTCCTTGAGTAATAAGATTCCAAATTTCAGAAAAAAAAATTATTTATTTCCCATGTTATTTAAATGGGAAATAGAAAATTGAGAATCGCCACCTCTAAATATTAATATTAAGGGCTCATATTTTAACAGGGTCATTTTCTAGGGACACTATGAAGATTTTTCAATGTTCTCTGAAAAAAAAAATTGTCGTTTTTTCTTAAACACTCCACAATGTATATGTACATAAATTGCTTCCAACCGTTATTAAATATTATTTACACGGACAGCTAAACAAACTCAATAAATAACATTTTTACTCTCATCTAAAGAATATCATAGCATGTCATGACCCATTTCGATTGCGAAAGCATTTATCGTCCGTTTGCCGATAAAATATGAAATGCTTGCATCTTATCGCAACAATAACTTCCCGAGGTTTACTTGCACATAAACTTTGAAACTGCAATAAACATACCAAAGCTCAAGGCTTGATGCGCTGTAACAGCTATCTCCTCTTCTTGTCCCAAGTCGGTCTTAGTTTTGTCCTGAGTCAGCTATTTTTAGATTAAAGCTATTTAGAGGAATTCCTTTGACTATTTTTAGGTATAGTGTCATAAAACAAATAAAATTGATGTTTCCTTATCTCCACGGTCGAGCTGTTGTAAATATTTAGATTACCGTACCTAGTTTTGAGTTATTTTATGGTCATTGAAATAGTTCGAATTTTATTTCTCGAGGAAGTTGAAAATGATGGCACAGAATAATGTTTTTTTAAACCAAACATTAGGAGAATCGGTTAGTTGACTTCACTCCCATTAGAAATGATCAGCGTCTATAATTTCTCAATGTTAGATTGTGAGAATTTCTGAAATTTTCTGATGGTCAAAGAAGTTGGTTGTTAGTAGAGCATCTAAGTTGCGAGCTACAAACAGAAACGGCGTTGATGATACAAGCTCACTCGATCCCCAGCCTCTTTCGTTAGCATGCTGACAAAATTGTTTGGTATTTTACAGTCTTTAACTCACGCGGCAGATGATGCATCGAGTACCTACATATGTATATAAAGTTTACATTTTATTTGCCATTTATAATCTTATTGATTTATAAAATTAATATAAAAATAGCAATCAGCTTATTATAGCAATATGACTTATTTTCTGTGCACATAATTATTGACCTACACCTAAAGTTCGGCCCTATTGGTAGCCCGCGACTTACAGCTCTAGTTATTAGGTCAAATTAAAGGTCATTCTGGATTGCTATTTCCATGTTAGCAACTCACTAGTCCTGATATGGACAGTGGACTAAATATAATGTTACATAGCTTTACTGTAAACCAAAATTTTCGAAACTGTATGCAAGAAGAACTGCACGGAATCCAAATAAAATTACAAATGATCATGATTATAGATATCCAATATTTTTCAAAAAGTTTTCACTCACAAAATGTAATTTGAACACTTGACAAACTATAATAATAGTTTTTAACATTATCTTCAAGCACATTTGTTTGCATTAAGTCTAATTTGCTACTGAGAGGATTATCTTTTAAAGGAGTTATGTATCGTTATTTTATGAGTAGGAAAATTACATAATAAAATTTAATTAGGTAGTCGCAACCATAAATAATTGTTTATTCATGTAAAACAACTGGAAATAGTCATTTTAGTTGTAATTTCTATCAAGATCTTTCGTCTCGCATGAAGCGGAAAGCTCATCTAAGCTGCCACCTTGGGAATTAACTGAAAAATGGCAAAATGAGTTATGACGGAGAAGCATATCATATACCGGGTCATCCAGGATCATACTACAGGGTGACCCATTAATAATGGAAACCTACTACGATTTTTACAAAGCCTACTACGATTTTTTTTTCTAGCTAAAAAATTGACAAACATGTTTAGCGAATTCTTTATTCAAAATCTGATTACACCAGTGGATTCAACAGCCCCTCAAATGGGTTTGTAACAAATTTTGTGAAAAAAAATTTGTTCTTAAAAAAAAGAGGTGTCACAAAATCATTATCACCGGTGTTGCGGTTGCCGGTAAGTATTTTTTTTAACCGGAAAGGGCCTATAGAAAAATAAATTATGTTTATTTGAATTATGTTTCGTTTAATCTCCTGTTCAATTCGATTGTCGAGACGAGAATCGAGAATCTGGCTTAACGAGAATTTTCCTTATCATTGGATAGATCGAAACAGCTCATTAACTGGATGGCCGCCCCGATCTCTGGACCTAACCCCCCCTCAATTTTTTCTTATGGGGTTTTATTAAGGCTAAAGTTTATAAAATACCTCCCGGTACCTAGGAAGATGTATGCACCAGAATAAGGAGAGCATGTGAGGAGATTATAGCGCATCAGTTACGAAAAGTTGGAAAGAATGTACAACAACGATATGAAAACTGTATCGAATTAAATGGGGGGTCTAGTGGAGCTATAATAATTTAAGTTGAAAATTGTTATTAGTTGCAAAACAACTTTACAGGTTCCTTTTTTTACAAAGTGTAATCACTAAATTAATTTTCTCTCAGTTCTTGTACCTCTAAAAGTTTTACCTATTTTGTATCTATTATTACTGTCACTATTATGGTCTACTGTATATTACTACTGTCATTATTATGGTTACTGTTAATTATAACAATTCATATTTTGTACTTTTATTTATTTTTCTATGAGCTCTAATATACATTTACCTGTAACCGTAGACAGTGGCGATAATGCTGTCAAAACTTTTTTAAAACCAAACTTTTTTTTAACACAAATGGGTACAAACCCATTTGAGGGGCTGCTGAATCCACTGATGTATCAGATTTTGAATAAAAAAATCGTTAAACATAATTTTTTTTGCTAGAAAACCATCGTAGAAGGCTTTTAAAATTAAAATATCATCTTGAGTTTTTGCACACAAGCTGAGATTTTGATGCTCTATCTATTAAAAAAAGCCCCGTTCAAATAATCAATGATAACTTTTTTTGCACCAGTCTTCCCATTCTTAATGGGTCACCCTGTATAAGCCCTCTTTTTTTTCTTTAATTAACTCAAATGTTTTTTAAATCTTTGTTTAATTTTTTAGTAATTCTAGTTTCACTTCCTAGTGACCAAAAAAATTTAACTGACGACTGAAAGCCACAAATTACTTTGCCTACGGACTGGAGTTCAAATAAATAACGTAATATAATTTTCGATCAAATACTTAATTTCTTCAAATAGCGCCATTTTGGTATAGTGGTACCATTCGAAAGTACCACTACTATGGAAGCTGCCAGCATCATTAGTTGAACTGAGGATAGTTACGTGGCACAAACTCTTATGGAACAGATAATGTCTACTTTACATAATTTTTAGATTAATATTTTTTACCTGCTGGCAGTGAAAACATACTTTGATGGTGGTGATCCGAAAACTTTATCTAAATAAAGGATAACTAATAAACGTCAAGTTTATGGAAGTTGCTTTACATATTTATTTCGCATGGTTTAGGTCTCAATTTATTGTTTAACTAAAGTCAAAGATACAAGATAACTGACCAGACAAAATATGTGAAATTACAGGCATTTAAAAATTAATGGAAATACACAATTAGCTCGTCAAATATCACTGAATCTCTAATCAATAATTAATTATTATAGTGCTCTTTATTATATTATAATTAGTATTGTGCTCCAACCAACTTATTCGTAAAAGTCTACTAAGTACCGAAGCAATGATCTAAGCACTATTTACTCGACATAATGGGGGGAGTCCTGCATGATGTTGCCGAATTTTCTGTTGCCTACTGGGAAGGCACCCCACCTTTTAGTCTCTATAATTAATCCGATACCGAAGGTGTTAAAAATGATCTTAGATGGTAATATAGATAGCGTCACCCCCTATAATTTTTAAGCGCTGTACAACGCCCTCCCGCAGGAAATTTCAAACAAAGCGGCAGATGGTTTACGAGAAGTGGAGGGCATTATACTCATATCGGATAGTGGGAACACTGCGTGCATTATTATAAGTACTAAGGACGTATTGAAATCAGTAGAGTTTGTAAGAAATGTTGGCATTTTCTTAATGCAATTTATTTAAGTTTGTTACTACTAGTTATTCCCCAACACCTTAACTGATTGGTCCTGGAATGGAGTTGTTGCCTATTGCACAAACAAGTTTTTCAGTTAAAAATTCTATTGAGTTCATTAACAATATCAAAAATATAAAGTAAAAATAAGAAGGTAAAATGTTGGTCTCGTTTGATGTATGCTCATTATTTCCAAGTGGCCCATTCCCACAAGCTTTGGACTACCTCAGGGAATTACTCGAATTCAATGGTTAAAAATAATAAGGAATACATTCGGCTCACTGGTATTTATATGAATCAAAATTGTGTCCAAAAAAAGAATAATGGTCAATACTTTCAACAACATGGGGGAACGGAAATGGGTAACTCCTTGTCACCTTTCATTGCAAACCATTTTATGAGTAAATTTGAGACCGATGCAAAATGTAAATTTGAGTAATATTTCCCTAGAGTCTGGTTCAGGTACGTGGACGATATCTTCGCGGTATTTGATACAAAAGCAATTAGTTTAGATATTTTTGTTGATAAATTAACTAACCAACTACCATAAAATTTACATATAAAATGGAATACAATGAACAGCTACCATGTTTAGATGTATCGGTTATTAAAAATAGTGAAAATAAGTTAAAATTTGATATATATATACCTATATGAAAGAAACCGCGACTCTTAGACATATCCCCAAGGATTCACACCACCTTTTTCAACATAAAATGGCAAGTTTTAATTTTCTAACTCACCTGGAGTGGGTACTGGAACAAGGAACATGCTTTTGACAACAACCATAAGATACACTAAAATAATTTAAAATTAATTAGAAATGTAACAAACAGTAGACAGTTAGATGCTTTTGATGTTACGGTTCAGTGAACTTTATGTTACTATCTTAAACTGGTCAGCTAAAGAAACCACCAAACTTAACTTAAATCAGATCAAAAAACACAAAATCAAGCTTTAAAGAAAAGGGCGAGGTGACCAACCCTGCGGTATACCTAATGTACTTCTGTTATTTAGATAATAACTAATATCATAGCTAAAGGTTTTGATGTCAGTTGGAGATCTTTCACAACTCGATGAAAAGTTCCCTATACCACTTATCCTCCTTGAGAATAAAATGTCATTGCCTTTTATAATCCGATGAGTGGAGCAGATGGGTAACGAGATGAATTTGTATTTGAAATGCGTCCAATAAATCTAATTAGGCGTTTTTGAATTTTTCGTCATGAATAATTCAAATATTAATTTCACACAATTAGTCACTGTATCCTTTCTAATGAATTAACAATTCTAAACCTGTGGGTCCCGAGAGGTGTTAATTATATATGGTAACAGAGTCCTCATGAATAAGTCAGCTTTTTGTGCTTGAATTCTAAATATCACGCTCTCCAGACATTTCCCGTTGACATCGTTTGAATATTGTCAGAAGCAAAGTTAATGACCAGTATTTTAGGAAATATGAAACTGTAAATAATATATAGTCAGCAGTGTAGGTACACCCACATTTTTGTACTACAGTATAGATTTTTTTTACTTCTGATAGGATTACAGCTCATGAAATTATGCTTTCAATAAGCTCAAAAAATAAACTGTGATTAACTCCGAAAATATTAAATCCTTTTCAAAGTTCTTGGACTTCAAAATAATCTTCAGAGTATCTGTCTAACTTACTAAGCCCTTATTTCTACACATGAGTTATTTCTAAAAACTAATTCTCAAAAATTAAGTGGCCCTAAGTAATCCTTCCAAGACTCGTATTTTATTAAAATTTCATGAACAGTGATTTTTACAGTAACATTAATAAGGATAGTATTAATTTTTATGATGTTTTCGGTTCAAATTTAGAAATTTTCATGTCAAGGAAAACTTTTCCAAATTGGTTTAGCTAGTCTAGATACATAAATACTCTGCAGATTCTCCTTCAATATGAGTTCAAAAACTTTGAAAAGGTTTTAATATTTTCGGAGTTATTTACGATTTTTTGAAAACATTGCAATTTTATTTTTTTAGTTTTACTTTTTTTTAGTTTTCAACTTAGGTTTATTAGATGCAGAATACAAGCTGTAATCCTTTAGAAGCAAAAAAGAATCAATACTGTAGCACTAAAATTATTAGAATATAAGCCACCTTTATATTACCGACTGCATATATCAAATCAGACTTGGAAACATATGTATATTTCCCAAACATGGTTTTCAAAATAATTGCTATAAAAAAAGTTTTGAGAAAAGGATTATATATCATCATATGCCGTGAAAGCAACTTAATGATGTATTTATTATTATTATTATTTACTAGAGTAACATTTAACTTGTTAAACTAAGTGTTAAAATAACTAATAATAATTTGAAGTATGTGGTTTTTATTATAATAATTTAATACGAATATATGCTTCATATTTTTATAATACTCGTGGTAACGAAACAAATGTTGAATTCCTAAGCTGACGCATTGGTTTTTAAATAGTGACACAATTACATCGATTTAGAGGAATAAAGGTTCAGAGTCAGATAAGGCTTTATTGATTTTCCTTTGTTTGATAAATGGTGGAATATTGTGTTTTTTTTTGTTATCTCAAAGTAATTATAGGAACAAATAAGTAATACAAAAGTCGGTTGTTTTATATAGATAAACAATCAAAGCCGGAATATACATATATTTATTGTCTGACTGACGCATCGGTTTTTTGTTATTTTCAGGTAAACATTAAAAATGATCTTCAAATCAAAATTGTTACAGTTTGTTTTTTATTCATATCGATTTCATTTCTTGTACCGAAGTGGGATTGGGACCATTGGCATATACATAGACATATTGTCTATAAACATGGCATATTGTCTATAAAAAAGACAATAAACCCAAATACGCATTCCATTAATACCAAAACACTACGCTCATACTCAACGAGCCCCTTCCGCCAACCATGTTAGCATAATCAAGAGATCCTTAAAACTGTTTTTGTAAGTTTTAAGTTTGAACCATACCAGCTTTATGCATTTAAATTCATGTGCACAGCTCAAGTAACACTTAATTATAGGAGGATGCGATAAGAATTCGTCATTCGTAATGAGTGTAATTATTTCATTCTTTATGCACTGCATCATTTATGTGGTTTCTGGTAATTAAATTGTGAATTGCGTAGTCTGCGTAGGACGAAATAATGCACTTCCCCCATCATTAGGGTAGCCCTCCATTCGGTCCTCCCTTTAGGTGCATACGAGGCCAACATATCGGATTTCTCGAGAGTCGTTACTCACAGACGATGTTCTCAGTTTACATAAACATTCTCGAAAAATGCAGCAATGGCTTGGTTGACTAAGGGCGGATATCCCATTTTTTCTCATTTATTTTTTTCTAAGAAATTGATGCATGATAAAAACAGATTTATTAATTTAATAAAACACTCTTTCTACATTTTTCTTTTCTTTAAATGTTATTTTACATATTTGTCTTAAATACTACTTATAACAGTTCTAGAAATATCAAGGTAAAAAACAACCAAACGAGATACTGAGAAAAATGACTTTTATTTAAATTTCATATATCGATTAAATACAATTACTTTGTAAGTACACCTAAGTGAATGGCAAGTGATTGTTCCCACCTAAGCTTTAGGTTTTCTCTGGAAAATAATTATACTATACGAGGTGTGGCTATTAAATAACCGTTCTGTCTGGTGATATTTTCCCCACCTTGAGCGCGCTGAACAAGCCAGTAGGTAGCTCAGTTTGACGGTAGCAGTCGTTTGAATTAGTCTACGCAATGTTGCAATAACAGGAATCGACAAAGAATGTGTTCGCCAGATTTTGCATGAATCGTTCAACATGCGCAAAGTCTGCCCAAAAATGGTGCCAAAACTCCTCTCTCCCAAGCAAAAGGAATCAAGAACTAACATTTGCGCTGACATTCTAAACAACCTTAACACTGATCCAGGCTTGTTAGACACGGTGAGACTGGAGGGGACAAGATTTAAAAGTGTGGATGCTGTTAAAGCAAAAACAACGGAGGTTCTGACCAGCTGACAGAAGCGGACTTCCAGCACTGCTTTCAACAATGAAAAAGTCGTATGGAGCGGTATAAAGATCAACAAGGGGAGTACATTGAAGGCAAACAATCTGCTACTGTAATTGGTAACGAATAAAAAGTGGTATGACAACAGTTCGGTTATTTAATAGACACACCTCGTTTTCTCTGTATTCATCACTGTAAAAATCTCTGACACTGATCCAGGCTTGTTAGACACGGTGATTACTTGTGATGAATCGTGTTATTTTATCGTCGAAAGTGTGGAAGCGGTTAAAGCAAAAGCGACGGAGGTTTTGAACCAGCTGACAGAAGCGGACTTCCAGCACTGCTTTCAACAATGGAAAAGTCATATGGAGCGGTGTAGAGATCTCCAATGGGAGTATATTGAAGACGAAAAAGTTGCTACTGCAATTGGTAACGAATAAAAAGTGTTATAACAGCAGTTCGGTTATTTAATAGCCACACCTCGTATGTGTCAGAGTACGAGGAATATTACAGATCATACGATATTATCAAGGGGAATTGATAAGTGAATTTCTCTCTCATATAAACGTGAACCAACGCCAAGTTGAGGCGTTTAAGGCTTACGAAAATCCGGGAATGACTCAGAAAATGCCATTATCAAACCAATACCAAGTATCATTTTCAATGTTCTAGGCCTTAAATTAAAGGGAAATCAACATCTATCTGACTGAGCTGTTTTGGAATTTTTTTTATTGAAAAGTTGAACCAAAAACATCATAAAAATTTCAAACTCTACCACCATCAAAATCATTGTTCATTAAATGGTAATAAAACGTAGTGCGTTCTAAAGAGATATTAATCCGATTTTTTTTTAGTTATGATGGCGTACTGGGCTTTTTTAATTTTGATGCTATTTTCGGTTCAAATTTAGAAATAGTTCATATCAAGGAATTTTTTTTACAAAATGGTTCAGTTAGATAATTAATCTGAAGATTTCCCAGTAATATGAGTCCAAGAACTTTGAAAAAGAATAATTTTTTGTGAATAATTTTATTCACGATTTTTTTTAAACATTGCAATTTTACTTTTTTTAGAATTCTTACAATTTTACTTAGTTCTAAATCCGAATAAAAACCTTTTGAGTATCACTTTGCAAAAAATGAAAAGTGAAAAATACAAGTAAAAAAAATACAATTTGTTCATTTGTATCAGGTTCCTATTCCCGGGATGAAACTCAACCAGCGATGGCATCTTTCGCCTTGTACCTATAAAGCGCAAAAAATAGACTTCCGTCCCTGGCGAACTGAAGTGGCGATATAATCCTGACGTTTCTAAAACTGGGGACTGCCTCGCCTCAAAAAGGGAAATTATACATCAATAGCTACTTTATGCTCTCCTAGCAAGTGTTGATTTGTTCTATTTTCGTTAAGTTAGTCTCTGGTTATATTAGTCGAGCGCTTAATGCCACAAAGGTTCGTATCAGAGCCAGATGTGTTTACTTTCGGCCAACCGAAATATACATTTAATGTTTACGGTTGTCGTTATTTAGTAATTTTAAACGGTACGCCGAGTGGATCGTTACCGAATACCAAATAACAAATAACCGGACTGGTTGACTTAAAACGCGTTTTATTGGTGTACGAAACAGGGATTTTATTGTTTCCTGGTCAGATACGGTGTCTGCTGGGCTACTTAATGGCGCCTCAAGGTTTAATTTAGGTAACGGGTTATGACTAATGGTGGTGTGGTGTGATGATTGCGGCTTACGAAGACCAATTTGTGTAGTTAAAGATGGACGAAGGAAATTAAAACTAGTTGTTTGTAGTTTCCCAATGAGACATAATATTTTACAGCCATGTGTGATCCAAGTTTATGCATCAGTATTATTTATGATCCAAATTATTATCTACAGGGTGCCCCATGATTGTGTTAAAACTTTTAAAGGGTGGATTCTAGAGGTTATTTTAATGTGATATTTTAAACTTTTTTAAGTTTGTTAGTAGTTAAACTTTTAAGGTTTGTTTCAACATACTGGAACCAGTTCAGAACCGTACGGAGTATGCAGCGTAAATTGAAATTTTAGTTCCAACAGACACAGAACTGATTCCGGTATTAGTTCAGAGAGCGTTTCTACGCCAACCGAATTATTTCCGAATTGGTTCGAGAACGGTGCAATTAGTTGAGGGAACTGCAAGGGACTACTTTGTGACAGATGCGTAGTAACAACGACTTCGAACTTAACGTAAAAAAGCCTGAGCGTGGGTCTGATAGACGATAGAAGAATCTCATAAAGATTTTGTTTTGGAGTATTTGATTAGGTGTGATTCTGTTCTATTTGTGTATTTGAAATGATCAAAACATCAACAATTATTTGTCAAGCGAATCAAGTGAAGAGAAATATTTAAAACTATTAGTATGCATAGGTACCAACCATATTGTAGGTTCCAACTAAACTTAACTGTTGATCTAAATTATTTTAGTTTGGATATCAACTTAAGATAACCGAATAATATGATAAAACAAAACGCAGAATATGTTATAAAATACTAGTTAAGATTTTAGAAAATACTAGTTTAAAATAATAGTAGATTTAAAATAATAGAATATTTTAGAAATTACTAGTTTAGAATATTTCTGCATTTCAATCAGAATATTTTCAAAAACAAATTCTGAGTTTCAAAAAAGTAACACAATATTGACACCAACAATAGAAAATTATAATAGAATTTGAATTTTAAGAGCACTAAAGATATTTTTTTATCATCGAAAATCATAAACAATACAAAAAAAATTCTTTTTTTAAAATATTTCTTTTCTGTTTTTGTTGTGGTCCAAACAATGTTATTGTCTTGTATATACTGCAAAATTATCAACAGATTTCTCGCTCTAACGCAATGTTTTTAACAATAATGAATTAGGTACGGTAATTTTAAATGTTTTACAGAAATAATAAGTGCAATTTGTTTATTTTCTGTAAATAATATAGCTTTACCTTCGCAGTCATCGTCTAGTGAGTTTTAAATGGGACTAGACATATCGTGAAGGTCCGACAAAGCGACTACCACATGTGTTTCCCAAAGCACTCTCTAACGGTAAAACCATTAAGACCATATCAAATGAGAAATATTCCTCGTTAGAAACATTCCTCGAAATACCATGATTATTGAACATTCGAATAACGACTTAACTTACGCAATAAGAACATACGAACGTAAAACCACCGGGGACTGTAAAAGTCTGAAGATTTACCAACTTTTAGCCACTGAAATTACGCAGTTTAAATTTGTTATATGGCAAGGGTGGTGTGAATACATCTGGAAGATCCGCCTAGAAAAGAGAGACCGGCGAAGATCGGTCTGAAGCTGGTGAATGGCAAAGATGGACTAACTATCCAAATGGAAAGTAAGTTCCAAGACCGATGATTATGACAACGGCATAGGTATGTAGGTACACGTGCTGTAGTTTGGGAAAACCGAACCGCAGGCTAGCGAGTCATTTATGACTCGCCGCCAAAGGGCCATTCAAGTGTTATTAGCAGGAAGGAAAGAGGCTGTACCAGAGGTTTGGCACGTATCTGCACAAATGTACAAATGGTACACGTCGAAGCGAGGGAATTAGGTTTGTACAGAAATATACACAAATAGGTAGGTACCTACAAAGATATGAACATAATTGTCACAGGAACAAATCAACGGTAGACCCTACAGTTACTTTAGGCCCCGGCCTCCCCTATGTTATATTTTTGAAATCAGAATTTCTCTCGATTTAATACAAGATGTGATGTTTAAAACAATTATATGGTTTTACTAAGTTATTTTTACATTTAATTTTATGCGGTTTTTTGAGAATCCAAGAAAAAATGCTTGAATTATGAGACGGGAAATTATTCGGTAACACACCTACCGAACATTTACAAACGAAGAAAACAACAAAACTGTTTACTACCGCATTTTCACAATGCACCGTGACTCATCGCTAAATTGCCGCGACTTATCCAATTCACTTAAACGTTATTCTAATGTCGTAAAATATAATAATATCATTGTCTATTGAAATCTCTGGCAGCAGCGCGTCTTCGGGACCATCCCGACCATAAATAACAATAACAGATGACAGTCGGTCTTGTAGCGGTAATGGGCGCGATGTCTTGGGGTATTTAGGGTCGAGACGCCTCGATATTTACGGCCCTCGAATATTGGCTACCGATGTCCCTTTCCGACCAATTTTGAAATTGAACAGAAGAGACCCGAGTGCCAAATGTGCCACGGCCGAGCGGAAGCTCCGAGAGATTAGCGAGGCTCGGGATACTTCAGAGTGTGCAGGGACGTACTTGCATATGGGACATTCCATATCAAGTCGGACAACAAAATTTTAGATTTGGCCCAAAATTTGTGTAGAGGTAGCTTTTCGAAAGAAAATACGATTCCCAAAATGTTGGATCCCTAGGGTCAAAAGATGAAGTTTGGTAAAGGTCCAAAGTTTGGTAGGTATGTCTCTTGAGAACTTTAACTTTGATAAGTTGTCTACTTTTTGCAAATGTTAGAAAAAATAATTATTGGTTGTATGTGATAACACTTGCCGAGTAGAATACAACTATATATTTTTCACATTTTTTTGGTTTTTTTATACCCATCATTAGGGGCAGAAAATTTTAAAATTAAAAAATCGGTCAATACGACACTTTTTTTTGTTTTTTGTTTTCCTTAAAAAAAAGTTCATTCATTTTACTACCGATCCATCCTAGTCCGATAATGGGCCTGAAGCAAGTTCAAGGAGAATTTTTTTTTAAATTATGATAATTTAAAAAAACTATTTTTAAAGGCTTTTAAAATTTTTTAATTCAATTCGATGTAAGATTTACGTAATTTACAAATCGTCGGTCAAAAGTGAAGGTGAATCTGACTTTTTTTATTATTATTATCGAGGCGTGGTACATTCCGAATTCCTTCCGGAAGGACAGACGGTTAATGAGTATTATCGAGGCATGATACATTCCGAATTTCTTCCTGAAGAACAGACGATTAATAAAGAGTATTATCCAGGCATTTTGAAACAAAACCATAACTAACCTCAAACATTGACAATCACTACCAACCAAATACCCACCTCCACATACAATATCACTTTTACAAGTTGTAAAAGTTTCATACAAAATAGTGTATTTGACACCCCAATGTTACCCATACAAGGGAAAAAAATAATGTAATAATAATAATATGTCATGGTAAATCACATGCTTTTTATCGATAGCTTTAATAATGCGGTAGAAGAGTATATTAAAGTAATTAATATATAATAAATAATAATAAAAAAATTAATGTATTTTAAATATTTAAATATGGCAAGGTTATGATATTTCCAAGAAAAAGATTAAAGCTCAAGATCCGCTTCTGTTAGCGTTGAACAAAATCCGACCTTTGGAGATTAGTGAGGCAAAGCACTGGTAATGTCAGCGAAAGAAGTGCTGTCGAACAAGAGATACTGCTGTATCAGAATAGAAATTAATTTGTTGGTTTATTTTTACACGACAAACTGTTACATCACCAGCAATACTTGTGCCTGATTGGAATGATTTTAGTAACGTTAACTGTAAGTGAACATGAGATCCACCGCAGGAAGTGAATAATGCATGTATTTATACATGTGTATCATTATACAAGGTGTCTACGAAAATAGGGTACATTGAATAACTTTTGAACGGAAAGAGGTACGCATTTCGGGTTTTCACTGCAAAAAAGTTTGGATTTTTTAGCATTTTTCACGTTTTTTCTATACTCACATAGATTTGAAAAATAAATGTGAACTATGGATTTGTAAATGAGACGCTATATATTGGTATAATTTTAATTTACACATACATAGGTCAGCCATAAAAATATTCCATTTTGGTAATAATTTTATTTTTTAATTTCAGTCTAAAAAAATATAACAAAGCAATATGATTTCATCAAAAAAATTTTGAAAACGATTTTCATTAAAATTAATATTAGGAGCAATTTTTAATTTCAGTCATCTAATTATTTTTTTAAATGAGATATACAATAAACCGAAACTAATCGTATGTTATGTTCTCAAAACCTTCTTTTGGGGAAAAAAAACAAATCATAAAATATTAATATTTTTATTTAAATTTAGTAGTGGTGGTTATCCTTTAATTTTATATTTAAAAGTTAGCAACCCTAGTGTCAATTATCATTTTTTGTGGGTTACGGTTTTCAAGAAATCTCGTCATCTCTTGTTTCTAGGTATTTATGAAAATATTTTGGACATTTGGAAACAGTTGTAGAGATCAACACATACATACATAAAGGATTGATCTTGTTTAAGTTTCGAGCAGCTACAGAGAAAAAAATAGGAAAATGTAAACAAAACTTTTTGTTGTAGCAGCAAACTCTATTGTATTAAATTTTAATTGAAATTATATTTTGTGAACCGAACATTTTTTGACACTGGTAGACAACTGTAAAGGAAAATAAATTGCTCTATTTGATAACTACATGTAAGTAATTTTCAGATGATATTAGTACCTAACAATGATTACAAAGGTCAAAGTAATTTTTTATAATGAGACTGATACATGTATGCACGCACGCAAAATTTGTATTTATAATACAGCTGCGTAGTCGCACGTCATTTCACAACCTAAACAAATCGCAGGGCGTGTCGGAATCGCACCCTTTGACAGAAATTCGTCGAAAAAACGTTTACCGACGGCATTATACATATTTCCATGCATAATGAGGCTCAGGGCTGTTTCGGATTTATGAGGTTAAGCTGTGAGCTGACTGCATTAAGGGTATTAAAATTTAACCCCGACCGGGAGGCATTCATTCGTTTATAATGCCTTCGACTCTTTGACAGAGGCAACAGCGATCTGAAAAGTTGTAACGGATTTGTTGAATGGGGTGCTGGCCTTCGAAGCCAACGGCTCTTGTAAACGGAATTTGTAGAGGTATTATATCAGAGAATGACAGAGATTTCTTAGTAGAGGCATCGAAGTTATTCATGTTTTTTTTTCTGTGTGTGGTGCTATTGAAATGTCACTTTTGGTTTTGTTTTATCAACTTTTTTAATAAAGTCATTGTTTATTTAAAGATATTTAAATAAACAGGCAAATAGTGCCTATAATTCTCTTGTTACTGGTTTCAGCAGTCCACATTGACCAGCCCAGCGACAACTTGAACTAGCGACATAGCGAATTCCTATTGCTGTTTTCGATCTACACGTGACGTTTATAGAAGAGTTGAACATATAATACAGCGCCGTATTGAAAAATTGTTGAATTCAACATTACAGAAATTCAACATTATTCCCACTCGCCTAAATATAAATTGAATACTGCCCTGACCATACCCCAAATTCGAAAGAAGGTAGTTTTTTTGACGGTGTTCTATGAATATAATCAAATGTGTATGTCGATTTACGACTTATATCTTGATAAAATATTAAATTCAATTTCATTCCATTTTTTTCAATAAAATTATTTTCATTAATTTTTGAATGTACTTCTTTTTTTTTCGTGTTTATTTTAAGCCACTGTTTGTTTCACTTTGTTCTGACATTGTACCAAAGCGTACTGTATTTGAGATTGTTCGCGTATACTTTTTTTTCAAATCTCAATAGACATAGGTACCTACTACAAAACGGCAAAAGAAAAGCACAAATATGGTTAAACGATCCTTTTTAACTTAATCAAGTGCCCTATAAAGTAGAACACATTTTTTCTTGCACCACAGTTCAGACTATTATACAGTGTCCTCCTCAAAATCTGGACCATATGGAATTTGTTTAATTAACATTTTTTGAAAATTGACTAGCATTCATTTCTACTGCAATTTTAACCAAAACAAAGCCAAAGACTGGTTCTATCGAAGTATCAACCTGTACCGAACATGAAGTATCACATTTTTGTTTGTCAGAAATAAAATTATAATGCTTTTTAAAAAATATCACATTGTATGTATTCGTGTTAAGATATACGTATTTACGAATGTAAAGTTGGCATACGGCGACTCAACACATAGGCAAACCGCGTAGCATGTGATGGGGGTCGCCTCAATTCGTATTTATTGCAGTCAGATTGCAGTAGTCTCGTGACAGTTGGTATTGTACAAGCTTCAACTTCGCTATGTGTAATATGTTGAATAGTGTGATATAATGTCATAATAAACTATGGCAACTTTCGAAAGGCTACTCGTTATTTTCGTGTGTTATAATGCGTACGCCTTTGTGGCGCGTTTGTATAAGTTTCAACCAAAAATTAAATACAAATCAAAATACAATAGAAAAACATATCTAATACATACTAACAGGTACATAATGTTTATCGATTGTTTTGTGAATCATTTATTACTAGTATTATCTTATCTTCAACGTTTTTGTAAATTCTAACGTGAATTTTATCTACAACATTTTCTTTAAATCCAAGGCAACAATGGATAAACGCTATTTGCGAAATTATAAGATATCTTTTCTTTTTGAGTTTTTTGAAAAAATTATACTTGGAAAAATGTTTGTTTTGAATAATTCTACATGCTGTTAAAATATATGAATCAACTTAACTTGACTCGATTGAAATGTGTTGAAGTATACACAGTACACCAATAAAAATATAAATGGTACAAAAGTATTACATATTCTTTTTGTTTGCACCACAACCGTTATATATGAGTTGAATACGTAGAGCATTGAATTAATTATTTCAATTATCCCAATGAATTAACTTATACTTTTAACCGACTATCGCCAGTCTCTATAATTATTTCTATTTTGAATGATTTAAGGGTTAAGCGAACCGATTGAATTAATTTACTCACGTATTCCCACCATGTTTGCAAACAATTCGCATCAAATTTCGCTATAGGGACGTGGAGAAAATTAAATTCGATCGATATAGCTGTTGTTTCCTCTTGACTCCACCCGCACCAATGCATTTTGTAGTTTTATATCGAGCACGTACAAATTATCTCGCTTGATGCCGTGAAATCTCGTTTTTATAAATAAAATTAGCGGCGTGTACAGAAACTGTGGGAACTTTTTATTTGGCAAGTCAGGCGTAAAAGACGACGCCTAAAAAATTGCTATATTTTGATAAAATCGATTAAAAAGTGCAAAAACCAGTACTGATTTTTCTAGGATCTTGATTTGTCATAGGCTTTTTTTGCTGTATGTTCGAAGGCCAAAATGTTTAATTGTCGCCATAGATAATAATATGGCCAATATGGAACTGAATCATGCCCATTTATAATGTGCATGCATAATTCGAGAATAAGTTTTTGCAGTTTTCAAGGAAAATGGTGGGAAAAAAATGTATCTACATGATTTAAAGACTGAGGAATAAAAACTAGAAACTGCCAATGGACGATGAAGATCTATGTACATAATAATATGTACTTGAGGGACAAGGTACTAAAACATTGACATATGTATGTTGATAAAAACAGAGCTTAATAATATTTTGATACAGGGTATTACGTATATATTTTTCATATTCATATATTTTTTTACAAGCTTAACTACAACCTTGAAGAACCAAACATTGTTTCAATGGCATCACATTTTTTTACGTCATATAGCAGTAACAAAAATTCAGTACATATTATGAGTAAAACATACATCATCTTTCGAAAACATTGTTTACAGATAGCTCCATCACCATACTGGCATTTTAACGTTATACTCTATACACTGAGAGAAATAATTATTCGTCTTAACCCAATTATAAATTTCAAGTAGTTCAGGGTATCTTTTCAATAGTGCATTATCTTTTGAACATTTACTCATTTTTTGACTACCGACCTCTAATTTACCTTCTTTCTCAATATATCTTATATGTATATCCATTCGATATTATGAGAATCTCACTTATGCAAAAATAAAAATAGTAATAACAATTTTGCTTACCAATAAGGTAGCAGCAGCAGCAGAAAGTCTACACCGAATTGAAGGCAAACATCATTTTAGGAATGTCTTCGGACAATATGGATCCAAAAGTGTAACTTACAAAGAAATTTTAGAGTGGAAATACCAGACGAATAGGACTGGAAAAATGGAGTCCCAATCTAAACACAGAAAACCTAGTATACATGTGGTTTCAAAACAGAACAGATAGTAGGAGCTAGGACTTACGGGACAAGACCTACCTAATAAAAATAGAAATACCTGTCCTGTTAAGTCAAAAAAAAGGTGCAATAATGTTTCAAGTTGAAGTGACCACAACTGGCAATCAGTCACTTGTCATTTTCCGTCAAGTAGAGACTGTGTGGATGAGTTAAAATACTAGGAAGCCAACACAGAGCGATTTTGGCTTAGGTACCAGGACACAAAGGAATGTAGGTAAACTACCCAAAAAGACGCTTTAGACGGCTCTAATAGGACCAGAAATATTCTGTGACGTGGCATGCAAACAAAACCATGCATAAAAACATCAGTTCGCAAAAGGATAAATGACAAGTCACTAGAATGGTGGACAAACTATCCAGGACAAAGATAGACGAAACAATCCATAGAAGAAGGACCGCCCAAATTCACAGAAGACCTATTTGAGTCAAAATTGGAAGATTGTCAGAATTATAGTAAGTCTGTTGACAGGACATTGCACGTATATATATGAGCCTAATTGATCTGGCAGAGGAGACAACATGCATATTCTACCTGAAGAGGTATAAGAGGAACGTCAGTTCACATAATACAGCATTGTGAATGACTAATAAGACTGAGATTTGAAATTATAGGCAAAGAAAAGCTAAAAACTAATATCCATGCACTAGAGAGAGGCTGTTGAGCTTGAAAAAAAAGGACCGAGCTGACTAAGGTGTTATAAAACGTGGAGTGCTACATTAGATCTCAAGAGGCAGCGATGGCTATCAGGACGTAGAACTGCCTCCAACTCTCAACATTTTAAGTCGATCTTAAATGCCGAACAAACTTGTTCTCTCAGTGTGATAATTGTATAGTGTACATTGTAACGTGATCACCTTCTCAAATAACCGCTTTAGCCATAGCTGTTTATGAGCGCGGGTCTTTTGGAAGACGGAAGTGCCGTCTTTTAAGTATATCTCGGCGCCTCATATGAGCATTTACATAATTTTTATATAAACGACCGAAGGGGACGCAATAAAGCGGGAGCAAATAGAAATACGGGTGAATTACGACTTTTCAGCCAGACAAAAAGTTTTATGTGCGTTTCCAGCGAACGGCGGAAAGGAGAAACCGTAAAACGTCTCCGTATTATAAAGCAGTTCTCGCTGTTTTATGTTTGACTAGGTGGAATAGAGGTAAATAGAAAACTGAGCATTTTTAGGATTTTATAACGTATTTGAACGTAGGTTTGTGTATTTGAAGAGGAGATACGAAGCAAAAGCGTTCGGTTTCACGGCTGTTCGGACGGTGTTTACTATCTCACGTGTTCAATTTAAATAATATTTCAAGAAAAGTTTTGGTAAATCTGCTGGTGTCTGTACAACAGTAAAACTGGAAGCTCAATTACTTGAGCCAACCACCATTTGTTTCGACAATGTTGTGACTTATTAGAATATAGAACCAACATCCTGTTTTAAGTAGTAAAATGTAAAGAAGACTATTCGAAGACAACAACTTCAAGAAAACATGTCGCAAAAATGTTCAAAGACGTGCAAAATACATTAAAAGTGTAAGTACATATTTCAGTATCCACGTAGTAGAAGTACCTACGTATCTGGCAAAATTAAAAAAAAAAGATGGCTAAATAAGCTCAAAATTTTCTGGCTCAAGGTTTTAAGGGAAACAAATATCTGTTCGTTCACATTTTTTGTCTATGTATGAGTAATTTGAGCACAGATTCCTAAAAAATTACTTTAGCCTACCACGATCTATGAGGTGTGTAAATTAAGTATTTTTTTTATTCGAATAGAATTACAATTCGGCATTGTCTCCTTCAAAATAACTTCCTTGGGAAGCCACACAGCGCTGGAGACGGTTCTTCCATTCCTCATAGCAGTGCTGGAACTCATATAATGGAATAGCCTTCAGCTGGTGGGTTACAGCCATTTTAATGTTTTCTGTGGTCCCAAAATGACGTCCCTTGAGGTGATTCTTCAATCAAAGGAAGAGAAAAAAGGACTCAAGTCAGGCGAATAAGGAAGCTGAGGAGCCACAGGAATGTTTTTATTGGCTAAAAACTCGTTTACTGAAATAACTGTGTGACAAGGCGCATTGTCGTGATTCAACATCCAGCTGTTCTTGATGTTTGGTCTCACACGCATGACCCTTTTTCGAAGTTTTTCAAGAACCTCTCTGTAAAAGTGTTGACTTCTTGTTTGGCCTGGAGGCGCAAACCCTCTGTGGACAATTCCCTGGCTATCAAAGAAGCAAATCAACATGCATTTGATCTTCGACTTGCTCATTCTTACTTTTCTGGGTCTTGGAGAGCTTGAAGTGTGCCATTCTATGCTTTGGCGCTTCGTTTCCGGGTTGTACTCAAACACCCAAATCACATCACCAGTAATAACACGTTTCATAAAATGGGAATATTTTCAATCGATTCCAAAAGTCAAGCCACCTTTCTCTCCTAATGCCATTTTGTTTCTGCGAAAGGTTTTTTGGAACCATTTTTGCGCAGATTTTTCTGATCCCCAATTCGTTAGTCAAAATCTGATGAACAGTGGTGTGATTCAAATTTAACTCTTCCCCGATCATTCTTGTCGTCAACCCACGATCTGAGCTCACAAGATCCTGTATTCTATCGACATTTTTTATCAGTTCTTGAAGATGAAGGCCTTATGCTGCGTGATTCATCTTCAATCGACTTTTTCCTTCTGATAATGCCTTGAAGAACCACCAAAAAACTTCTATCCAAGTCTGAAGCAAAACCTGATAGCACACCGTTCTCAAAATTAATGTCACTCATTTTTAAAACGCACTATAAAAAACCGGTTTACAAAAACAGTCACAAAAAAACAAACAAATGACACTAACAAGTTCAAACTTGTACTAAAGGTGCATTATATGTTAACCTATCGCCCTTCCAAGTCCCGTCTCCGCAATGTTGCTCGATCAGGCACTACGTTGCCAGTCTCATTACTAAATTTACACACCTCGTATATCAATTAGGATATTTTTTTCCATACGATCAGGATATTATGTGTGACGCTGTGCTTAGAGACGTTTGTACACACCGAGACAAATTTTTATTACGGGAACCACATGTCGCGTCACCTAACTTTTGACTAACGTAAACATCTCCCGAGGAGCTTAATCTCGTACACGTTTTTACCCGCTTATTCGTTACCCGAGAAAAACGAAACAAACACCGCGTCGTCCCGGCCTGCACCCTTTGATTATTTATCATATTTTTTTCGGGTACTTTGCCTCACGGCAGTGTTTCAAAAGAAAACATCGGTGTTTATAACATGACGACCCGTCTTTTTTTTTCTTTTCTCTTTACTTTGAAAAGTACAAGATGTAACTGTTGACGCAGCCGAGTGATATTAGGTAAATAAATATACTTTGGTATTTAGAGGTCTTAAACGTATTACTTGCAGAGGCCGGAGAAAAAATGTGTGGGTCCTAAGAGGATTCACAAAGCATGAGGTCATTGACACGATAAGTAGAATTTTACAATTTGTGGTATATTAAAAAAAAAGTACCTAGGTAGGTACATATAAAATTTCAGTGACAGAATTTTTAAAACAGACAGACAAAGACAGAATTTTTAAAAATAAATATATTTCCAAACTTGAAAAAACAAAGTATCTACATCACAACTACATAATACGTGGAGGACACATATTATGACATTTCAGTTACTACATACTACATATTATGTAGTATCACAACTACATAATATGTTCTCAGAAGGAAGAGTATTCGATTGAAGATGAACCATGCAGCGGAAGGCATTCATCTTCAAGAACCGATGAAAATGTCAATAGAATACAGATCGTCGGTTGACGACAAGAGTGATCGGGGAAAACATTTGAATGACACCACTGTTCATCAGATTTTGACTAACAAATTGGGAATGAGAAAAATCTGCGCCATTTCAATTAACGAGTTTATAACCAGTAAAAACATCCATGTGGCTCCTCAGCTTCTTGTTTCGCCTGACTTGAATCCTTGTGATTTTTTTCTCTTCCCGAGATTGAAAAATCACCTCAAGGACGTCATTTTGCGACCACAGAAAACATTCAAACGGCTGTAACTGACCAGCTGAAGGCAATTTCAGTATAAGGGTTCCAGCAAGTTATTTTGAAGGATACTGAGTTATAATTTACTCGAATCAAAAAATTTTAAAAAACCACTCTCATTATAGTACTTAGTTTACACACCTCTTAATTTTTACCAAATTTTAAAATAGATACAAGTATATAAACCCGCAATAAAACCACTAAATATACGCAAATACATCTATTCAAGGCGTTTCTAATTTACTCTTTAATTTTGTGAGCCATCCTATTAGCGTATTACAGTCAAATTGTAGATTTCGTAAACAATTTTGATTAGATTTATTGTTTTAATAAATCAAATCAATTTCGTAATTACTGGAAATTTATTTAAGCATTTTATTAGCTATAAAATGACTATAATGGGACAAGCTATTAATATCACAATAGAATCTTGTTTGTTGTTCACATCAATATTGCTTACGCTTTTTTTTCACAATTCTATTAATGACGCATGTATAAAGTTGAATTTTTTTTGTAAATGTTACACTTGGTCAATAGTACTCATCCTTTGCCGCAAAAATAAATATATTTCTTTTTTTAGGAATCGTTACGATTATGTTGGAGAGTATCGATACAAAACGTAGGACACACATTCAATCAATCTGACTGGTACCTTCTTTTGTATTGATAAAATAATTTCCTTTAATAAAATGATTTTTATCTTAGCCCTTACAACTAGACCCTACAAATATTTCTGTAATAATTTGACTATATAGACTATCATGAGGATGAAATTAAAAAAAGTACCAAAACTCTAAGGTGAAACAATTTTAGTGCAGGTACTTACAGGAAACTTACATACATATGTATTTAAATTATATATTTGTCATAGTCCACTGTCAACTACCTCGAACATAGTATAAAAAACTACTTCTATATGCGAATCATCACTGATTTTTTAAACCCCTTAGATGTTTTTTGAAACATAAATGGTGCCAAATGATGGTATCGAAACAATGAAAATAAACCACTTTAATTAGCAATTCATTTTTTTATGCGTGCTTAAGTTTCTAGGAACTGTATAAATATGTAACAATTATTCTGATAAAAAATGCACTGCATGATAAATATGAATATCCAACAGCATTTTTTATTTAAAATCTAGATCTCTTGCATCTGCACATTTTCCTCGAAAAAGGAGCTCATTTTCATGGCTAATCGATATTCCTCCTTTAAATTCCGATTTTTTTTGTAAGAATGGCACAAGGAAGCAGGTATCGTTATTGATATGTTACACTTGGTACACATGTTACATTTACTTATGTATATGTTAATTATTATTGCAATATAAAACGTAGAAAATTAAAGTTTCAAACTATTAAAAACCAGCAGTTAACCAAACTCTTTCCATCTGAGAACTATGGGTGTTTCTTCAATTTAACTCATATTTTATCAGGTACGATCTTCAATAAATAAATACTCAACTTTTAGCAAACAAAGAATCAAGTAGTTTATAAGTTAAAAGGGTAGTATATAGTTCGCTAAATATGGCACTAAGTAAGTACCGAAACGTCTGCAATTCTTCACGTAAAAATTTTTTAATACGCCCACTTATCCCTTGCATTTACTTTTGCTTGGTTCTCTAGCGTCTAACGGTACGACAATAACGATAATAAACATCCACCTACCGTCCGAGGGGTAATAATCCACAGACACAGTCCAACCTCACCACAGACGTAACATAAAAATCCGCGGTCTAATTCATAAGTAAGGAAAAGCTCCGCGGAAACTGTTTTACAACGCGCCGTAAAAAACTATCGCGCTCTCGTAAAAACCCGAGCCGAACGGCAGAGACGCATACACCGCGCCTGGGCTATCGGAACGTCGTACTAAAACGAAAGCTCCGACATCCAATGGAGAAGAGTCCCTGACGCTCCCCACCCCGCCGCCGGAGGACGGGCCCCCCACCACTCCGGCCGCCGCCGCTGGACCAGGTCCGACCGACGCCGAAATCTCCGGTGGCAGGACGCGGGGCGATTCCCCGTGCGGGACTCCCGCGCCGCGGCGTGAACGAGGAGGTGCAAGGGTTCGAAGAAGGTGGCGGGGTGTGCAGAGAATGCGGTCTTTCATTTCGTTTTGGTCTCTTGGTTAGAGTAAACGAAGAGGAAGATGCTGATGCTGAGCTCTTTATAGATTTAGTGTTCTGTGATAGCGAAAGTAACACACCGTTGACAAAACGAACATGTTCTGGAGCAACTACAAACGTTATATACATTTTTTGATGGATCAAAATAATTAGAAAGGCTTTGGCCTCAATGCAATTGGAAAGTTGTTGATCAAAACAGACGAAGAGGAAGGCTGGAGGTTGAAGCTGAACTGCATCCTATGTTGCAGATCCTTCTATACAGAATTTGGAGTTAAGAAACTCCACTCCAAAACTAAGAGTAAAACACTATTGATAAAAGAAATCAGAGAAAGATAAGAGAATCAGATTCTCAGAAGAGATCGAATTTCTCTTGATTGAGATAAATGAAGAGGTAGGACGAAGTATGAAATTGGTGATAATCACATGTAGTGCTCCTGTTTTTCAGAGCCTCTTTATCTCTTTATATATTTTATATTACTGAGAATAACACACAATTGACAAAACGAACAATTTTTGGAGTAGTTACTAAAATATGTATGCTTCAAAAATTACACAACTTGACTGATAGATCAATACAACATATTTAAATAGAAAGGCTGTTTCTTCTCTTGATCAATATATGGCTGTTTCTTCTCTTGATGAAGAAGAGTGTAGTGTTACTGAGTTAACACTATTGCTAAAACAAACAATTTTCGGACTGATCTCTTGATTGGGATAGATGAAGAAGAAGAACAAATAATGAACGTTTTGATTAACACGTGTACTGTTTCTGCTTTCAAAAGCTTTTTTACTGTCCATTTAGTGTTCTCTGTTGATAAAAATACCTAATACATTATTGACAAAAACAGTAACTTCTGGAGTTACGTGTATATACCGAAAATTAGATGTGTAGTTTGCCCGATGGATCACATACTTGTAAAGAGTGTTCGAAGGCAATATTTTGGTACTGAGTTACAAACACCGAAGTATTTATGTCAAACATATCCAAGAATTTGAGATTTGTTACCACTGCAAAACGAAAGCAACTCCCAATATCGCCTAGGAAGTATTCAACGATTTATATTTTTCATTATCTTAAGGTTACATAACACAAATGAATCAATAACAACACATCTGAAATTCTGAAATAGTATAAAATTCTATTAAATTAGTCCCACTACTGGTTACAACATTATCTACACAAATCGACTTTTTGATCTCTTTTTTTACCTCTTCTTTGGGTTAATCAGGCTATTCACTTGAAAACTTTAGACTGACTGGAAATTTATTTTCCCAAATAGAAATATATTGGTCAGAAAAATCTAAGACGTTTCAATTTTCTTTCAGTCTGAACCTTGAGGGTAATTATGTAAAAAAAACAATCTTATATTCTTCGAGTCCTATTGTATATTCACAGCGCAGTTTGGGATTTAATATGACAAGTTCATAGACAAAAAATATTGAAATATTGAATTATGTAAGGCCTCACAAGTGGCTTCAGATTCTTTAAGACGTGGAAGGATTTTTTTCAATTGAACCATGAAGTATCTTATTACTCATGCTCATTATGACAAACTGACGAAAATCTTGGATTTGATGAAAATCATGAATACACAATAAATCAAATGGATCAATAGCCTCCTGTCAAAGGAAGGGTTCCTCAAGGATCATTCTTGTGGCCCATAAGAGGTAAAGTGGGTTTTCTTTGTCTCACGCATATGTTGTATCGTCTTCAAATGGGAAGACGATACAACATATGCGTGAGACAAAGAAAACCCAATGAAAATAATATCAAGAAAGACAAAACGTAATTTCCATTTGTTAAGCTTTTCATAACCGTAATTGCCGACATATACGGAATATAATAGAACACGAAATTCCGGATGACCGATTCCAATCCGAGATAATCGACCGGCACAAAGGCAGCGTTGGGTAAACACCGACACACGGCGAACCGCGATGTAAAGATAAGCACCGCCGAAAAGAAATTATGGAAAAGAGCCGAATGCCCCGTAGCATTATTTTCCAATTAACGGGGATTCTTTGGTAATTCACTCACAGAGTTTGCCGATAGGATTATACGTGTTTACGGATTACAGAGCCGCCGCCGCTTCTGAAAGATAAAAAGGCAAAAACCGGTGGAAAAAACGGATAACAATTAGATGGGCACGTGAAGCAGGTGTGCTAGAACAATGACGCGGTAGACGTCGTTAAATACATATTTTTGAATTGAATGCATTTGGATTGTGGTGATAAAAATGTGTGGTTTATGATGGAAAACGTAAAACGTGTCTATAGTCCAGTCAAAAGGATTTAAATCAATGAAAAAAAATGATTCATATCCATTCATAAATTATTATTAGCCACCAAAGAAATAAGGCAAAAAAAGAAGCATTGTCTGGAAAACTGTAAACTCTTAAACATAATTTTTAGACTTATCAATGAACACATATCGCCAAGGTCTTCCATATCGCGAACGGGTTTCGCCATATCGCCGAGTTTCAAAAATTGAATTTTTTAGATGAAGCCAGAGAAAATAATCACAGGGTGTCAAATCGCAGAGATCTTCTAGGGGGGATTATGATCTGCATCTTCAAAATCGCCCATATAATTAATTGTTTTCCTGGTAGTATGCACACGAGCTCAATCTTAATGAATTGCAATTCATCGTCATGCAATATTATACACAGTGTTCCATTAAACAATAGGTCTAAGAATCCTGCTTCTGGTCACAACTGCCCACACTCCAATATTTTGTGAGTGTAATGGAGTTCCAATATAAAAGTGAGGGCTGTCTGCACCCCAAAGTCTCATACTCTGAGAGTTATCGTAGCCCGAAAGCTAGAACCAAGCCTTATTAGTAAAAAAACTTTTTCGAAAACACTATCGTTTTTGTTAAATTAGTTAATAAACCATTGACAGAACTGTGCTCTCTGAAGGTTCGTCCGCTCTGAGAATTTTATGTGTGTATATTGCAGACAATGTGGATGGAGCTCAAATAATTTTTCAAAATTTAATTATATTACTTGTTGGTTCAGATGGTTAATTGATGTTCTTAGATTGTCCGTTATCACTTGCCTAACCATTTCTACGTTTTCTGTCCTTACTCTGGATCTGCCACTTCCTTGCTTCCGATTGAGGCTTCCAGTTTGCCAGTACAAATTTAAGAAACGTTCTACTGACCGGCTAAAATGAATAACTGCGTCTGGAAAAACTTCCCTGAAGTCCAAAGTTTGCCAACAACAAAGTTTCGCTTCGAGCTTCGACATGACGGCTGTTTCCATGTCTCTCGTTCATAACCAAGTTTAATGAAGTTTTTTTTTGAATAGCTTATTCACATAGCTAGTTTTCAAATGTTATTTGTTGTAACCATTGTAATAAAAACGTCAAACAAAGGACGTTTGTTCTTTTTTTCGAGAAACATGGAAATCAATGCTTTTATGTATATGTACTCTGTCTTAAGGGGGCTTTCCCGTTTTTTCCTAAAAAAAAGGTTATTTTGAAATTTTTTTTTTAAAAAGTATAAGGTAGACAATTTTTTTTTAATTAAAAGATAGATATAATTACATTTATTTATTTACTTTTTAACCAAAATGGCGGCGTGATCCTTGTTCCAATGTAGCTACTTCAGGCGGACATGTCTCATGTAAATGAGAATTTTCTACGACGCTATTCATCTGAAATCAAAAAATGAAACATAAAATATAGGGTTTTTTAGGGTTTATCATAGGGTTTTTTGAAATTCAATTTTACGCATTGGTGCAACTGTGAACAAAAAAGTATTCACCTTAAATTTTACCTTTATTATTAAACAATATAAAAAAATTTTCACTAAGGCACTTTGTGAATTTTGGCAAACATAAAATCGGATCGAAAATTTTATTATTTATAAATTTACTTCTTCCGGCCTGAACTCTCCCCTTCCTTTTTCTTTTCTTGCAAAATCTTTCCGCGCTTTTTTTCGTGTGTACGGTCCAACCAAAGCCTTGAAGTCAATTACTTTATCGGAAAAAAAAAAAAAGCCTGTTTAAACTATTTGTGGACTACAAATAGACAATTTTTTTTAATTCAATTCCATTCTGGCTTTCAGGTAGTTCTTCTTTTGTTAGCCCGACAAAGTACCGGGGTGGGATCATATTCGCTTTCTTGACTCGTTTTAGGGTACAATTGTGTTGCAATTTGAGATGGTATTCCAACCACATGTTGAAGGCTGTTTCTTTTGTTGCCTTGTAATTAAATTATCGGCAACTTTTAAGAAACCATAACATTTTCGAAGAAAAGGACATCTAAATAGATTTTCTCATTTATTTAAAAAAGTGGAACATAAAATAGCTAATGGTCGTGATATAGTTGCTACTGTTGCAAATAATATCAATAACTATTCATTGAACGAATTGTGCAACAAGAAAGGTTTTGCATTTTTTTATGTGAAATTTTTAATTCCTAATTAATCTAGCAAATATAGTAGACCTTAAACTTGGAGCAACATACATATTGACAGATATTCAACAGATTTCAACTGATGGAATGCAATTATCATACTTATTTTACTTATAAATGTTATGTAATGACGACTAAACTGTACAAAACACAAAACTATATTTATTATAACAGTAAAACACGAACTAACCATAATATTTTATGCACAGTTGTTTCGGCATCTCGTTGTATATAGACAATGCGCTAGTTAGATGTTCTTCAAAGAAAAATGGAAAAAAAAAAAGAATCGAAAAGGCGATTAGCCTGAATTACACCGCTCATCGTAACTTGCCATCGTCGTCTCTTTGTTTGGCACATTGTTTTTACAGACTGCACTATTTGCACTGTGTAATTTAGAGGCTATGCTTTTGGCGTGTTTGTGTTTTTTTTTATATCTATATAAGTTGATATTTGAACAATTTCGACTCAATTATTTTTTATTTGTTCTAGTCGTTATCGCAGACATGCTAAAAGAAAAATATTATTAAATTTATGATCCCCTTTATTATTTCGGCTAATACTCACGTTCGTCAATTCGATAAAATCATTTGTCAGAAACGTAAACAGACGTCGGGATGATTGATTGGCGGACAACTTAATTCCGTGGATTCCTTGTACTACTCTCCTCCTTCGGTACGCATTTTCCTCGAGGCGATGTAACAAATCAGGCAAACAAAATAAATAAACGCAAACAATCCGTTCTGTGTTTAACGTTTTCACCTAGACGTTTTCTAAGGCATTCCTAAAAATACACCGTTAATCAGTGACGGGTTTATTGTTATTGCTTATATGTTCGCTGAACTCTCTCAAAAGCTATAACAAATTTTTATTATATTTTATTACTAGCTCGGCACTTCACAAATGGCATATCACAATTTTACTAGAATATGACCATTTTACCATAAACAATAGTAGGTAAGTAGGTATATTCAGCAACGCATACGGTTTTTTTGTAAGTTTGTTAATAAACACTTGATTTCTATATTTTTTTCAAAATCCTATTCTGAAGTAATAAATCTAAAAAAAATATATTAGCTTGGGTCTTGGTAACATAGCAACATTGTTATGAACTGCTATATGCACATACAATACCAAACAAACCCATTTTTCACAAATGATGAATAATGATGAGGCAGCGTTAAAAATAAGAGAAAAGATGTTTTAAATCCTGCTCGAGAAGCTTCTTCCAGGCCTCTTCCTGTAAAATCCAAGTAAACGTACGAGATAGTGTATGATATGTTTTGTAAATGGAGAAACGTAAAAAAAAATCAAAACCTTGACGAAAACATAAAGCTGGCTTGTTTTTATGAGAGTGTAGGTTATTTGGTGGTGATAAAAGTTTTTTTATATTGTTTTTTTTGTTATTTTAAACAAAAGTCATTGAACTGATGGTCTACATAATAATTGTAGGTATTCTCTGTTGAAAAGTACAACATGAAATAATGTAAATGTGGATATGTCACATCACAAAGACCTAATTGCATTTCTGAAACGTAAAAAAACATGTATGAAGTGAAAAAATCAAAGGTTTTGACAATGGGCCTGAATTTCTTAAACGGGCTGGAGCCTGGTTTAATGACACGTTTTTGTGTTCAAAATTTTTTTTTTTTAAAAATTTTTTTTATTTTTTTTTTGAATTTGAGGTGTGTAAATTAATTAATGTGTGTGTGAAAGTAATGAGACTGGCAACGTAGCGCCCGATCTAGCAACACTGCGGAGACGAGACTTTGAAGGGCGGTAGGTTAATACGTAATGCACTTTCAGTACAAGTTTGAACTTGTTAGAGTCAGTTGTTTGTTCTTTGTGACTGTTGTCGTAAACTGGTTTTTTTTAGTGCGTTTTAAAAATGAGTGACATTAATTTTGAGCAACGGTGTATTATCAGGTTTTGTTTCAGACTTCAGGACACAGCTCAACGGATACTTTTCCAAAACTTCAACATCCCTACGAAGACGGTGTTTTTTCAAGAGCCCAGGTGTTTCGGTGGTTTAAGGCATTCTCAGAAGGCAGTCGAGGCCTTCATATTCAAGATCACATGAAAATGTCGATAAAATACTGAATACAGAATACTGGATCTTATATGTTCAGATCGTCGGTTGACGACAAGAATGATCGGGGAAAAGTTAAATTTGAATCACACTACTGTTCACCAGATTTTGACTAACGAATTGGGAATGACAAAAATCTGCGCAAAAATGGTTCCAAAGGGTCATGCGTGTGAGACCAAACATCAAGAACAACTGGATGTTGCATCACGACAATGCGCCTTGTCACACAGCCATTTCAGTAAACGAGTTTTTAGCCAAGAAAAACATTCCTGTGGCCCCTCAGCCTCCTTATTGGCCTGACTTGAGTCCTTGCGACTTTTTTCTCTTCCGGAGATTGAAAAATCACCCCGGGGACGTCATTTTCAGACCATGGAAAACATTCAAACGGCTGTAACTGACCAGCTGAAGACTATTCCAGTATATGAGTTCCAGCACTGCTATGAGGAATGGAAAAACCGTTTCCAGCGCTATGTGGCTTTCCAAGGAAGTTATTTTACCGGAAACAATACTGAATTGTAATTCTAATTGAATAAAAAAATTTAAAAAATCCCATTACTTAATTTACACACCTTGTATTACTTGTATAACTTTACACGTTATTAAAACAAAAAAAGAAACGCGTATTTACGGTTGGATCAGAGTGCAATGGATATGAATTTTATCCGATATGTATTTCCAACTAAGACCCGAAGAGGTAAACCATAATCGATTTTTTCTTGTTTTATACTCACTTATTAATTGTTGCTGTCATGTATGTTGTGAAGTTACCCATTAAATGATTGCTATAAAATAAAAAACCCTGTCAACATGCAGTCCTCTGAGGCCACTTCTTTTTCTCCTTTCATCTTCTTCAGGAACAGGGTTGCTCTTCATAAGTATTTAGCTTCCTTTATTTGACCATTTGCTGGCCTACACATAAATCAGTTCCCAGAACTGAAAACAAACAACAGCTTATGATTAAACCACTTATCTAAACAGGAGTTTTTTTCTGTTTCATGTACTCCAAGACGTGCTAAACGTGAAAACAAGGTGCTAACTAACAACGTACATACCGCATAACGACACTACTGAAGGCGTTGATTACTATGGAACTAGAACAAGTGCTTCGGAGAAAGGAATGAATTGTTGCGAAGCGTTAAAGTTGTTAAACAATGAGCAGTTCTGTTGGGACCTGCCCGGTCCATCTGTACTTGCTAATTTATCGAGAAAACTTGAAGTAAGCTGTGAATCAGAAGGCAAATGTTTTCCTTTCTCAGCACGATGCATCTAGAAAAAGAACTCGTTCATTTTCTTACACCTACACAAAATGCGTATACGAGGTATACGTATTTGGTATACGAGTGTGTAAATTAAGTAATGAAACCAAAAAAAATGTTAAAAAAAAGTTTTTAAATTTGTTTGTTCGAATAGAATTACAATTCAGTATTGGCTCCTTCAAAATAACTTCCTTGGGAAGCCACACAGCGCTGGAGACGGTTCTTCCATTCCTCATATAAGTGCAGGAACTCATATACTGGAATAGTCTTCAGCTGGTCAGTTACAGCCGTTTGAATGTTTTCCATGGTCTGAAAATGACGTCCCCTGGGGTGATTTTTCAATCTCCGGAACAGAAAAAAGTCGCAAGGACTCAAGTCAGGCCAATAAGGAGGCTGAGGGGGGCCACAGGAATGTTTTTCTTGGCTAAAAACTCGTTTACTGAAATGGCTGTGTGACAAGGCGTATTGTCGTCATGCAACATCCAGTTGTTCTTGATGTTTTTCAAGAACCCCGTAAAAGTGTTGATTTACTGTTTGGCTTGGAGGTACAAACTCTTTGTGGGCAATTGCCTGGCTACAAAAAAGCAAATCAACATGCATTTGATCTTCGACTTGCTCATTCTTGCTTTTTGGGCCTTGGAGAGCTTGAAGTGCCATTCCATACTTTGGCGCTTGGTTTCCGGGTCGTACTCAAACACCCAAGTCTCATTACCAGTAATAACACGTTCTATAAAATGGGAATTATTTTCAATCGATTCCGAAAAGTCAAGACACTGTCCTCTCCTTTTGTTCCTGCGAAAGTTTATTTGGAAGCATTTTTGAGCAGATTTTTCTAATCCCCAATTCGTTAGTCAAAATCTGATGAATAGTGGTGTGATTCAAATTTAACTCTTCCCAGATCATTTTTGTCGGCAACCGATGATCTGAACGCACCAGATCCTCTATTTTATCGACATTTTCATCTTTTCTTAAAGATGAAGACCTTCCGCTGCGTGGTTCATCTTCAATCAACTCTCTTCCTTCTGAGAATGCCTTAAACCACCGAAAAACCTGGGCTCTTGAAAAAACTCCGTAAGCATATTGAAGTATCCGTTGCGCTGTGTCCAAGTCTGAAGCAAAACCTGATAGCACACCGTTGCTCTAAATTAATTTCACTCATTTTTAAAACGCACTAGAAAAAAAAACGGGTTCTAAATATAAAATCCGGAAAGTCCCGTCTCCGCACTGTTGCTAGATCGGGCGCTACGTTGTCAGTCTCACTACTTAATTTACACACCTCGTATAACCCTCAGTATTTACCTCATCTGAAATTGAAACCATTCAGTTTATGATGTGATAAAAACACTTTTATTTGTATATTTGTTAACCTATTATTTTGATTCAATATTGATCTATGTCATAATTTTTATGATATCAAATTATCGTATCAAACAATGAGAGTTTTTTGTACAGATGTCGCAACCAGTATTTAATTTTATTGTATTGTAGTATTAATGTACAGTGAGTAATCAATAATCCAAAATAATTATGTCATGTGCCCACGGCTCAATTAACTATTATAAAAAATAGGTATAATTAAGTGGTAATTCCTTTAACCAGACTAGGAATTAAAAGTTTGATCATTTCAAATTGCTTAGGATTAGAAATCTGATGCTTTCAAAGCAGACCAGAAAGAATAAAAACGTTCACATTAATATACCTTACCCCCTTTTTGGTAACAGAAACAATTTAAAATAAAAATGTTTTAATGTCTCAAAATCTTAGCTTTATTTGTAGTAAAAGGAATGTTCTTCTATTACATTATTTTTCTATTAAGGAGGGAGTTTATGTTATTAAGAAAATGAAGTAAAAAAGGGGAATAGAAGTAGAAGGGTTGACGGGGTTTATTCAACACGGGACACCTAACATTACATCGGTTTTATGACATGTAAAACATGAATTTAATCTTATAATAAGTGTCTCAGAGCAAATTTAGGGCATACGCAAATACAGGGTATAATCAAATAGAGTTGATGAGTATAAAAAAAAACACACTGGAGTTGTCCTTTTGAGGACCAGCCCTGCTTGTATAGATAAATATTTTTACCATATTTTTGGTTTTGAAAAATCAAACACAATCATAACGAAATCAGGAAATCGTACCGTAACTAAATAAAAAATTGTCTGAGTACAGTACCGTTTCTGTGGAGCATACAAGAAAATTTTATTAAGAAAACTTGCTCAGAATGTATGCTTGTATGCAATTTTAGGACCATCGGGCTACTTTTTTTTTCTTGACTGTTTCATCCCTTTAGCAATGAAAATGGTATACATATTGTTCTATTCACAGTTCTATTTCCCCCTCAACATGTTATAATTATATTTTCTAGACACTGACATCATAATGTAAACAGCTACAGTTTCTTATAAGCTGATAAACGTTTTTTTATTTATCTTATAATAATATTTGGTACACAAAAAAAGAAACATCTATCACACAGCACACTTCTGAAAAGACCGTCAGGAATAAAACTGAAACTAGCAATTTATCATAACGGAAACACCTAGTGAACATTAAACCCCGAAAATATGTATATAGGGTTACAAATCATCCAAAATAAGTCTCATCGATCACGCCCAGAATTCTGGTTTGTGTGTTAATTTTTTTACGAGGTTTTTATTGTAATGCGATAGAAAAACAAACAACGTGAAAGGCGCCTCGCTGATTCGGCCGGCCCCTAAGAGGTCCTGGCTTTTTTCATCGTCTTCACAGCGTGCCGTGTCTCCCAGTTGATAGGCCAACAATAAATTTAACAACTTCTCGAAAGGAATGAATAATGACGGCCAGCTTCTTCCTAAACTGTCGAAAATCTGGATATTTAAACTATGCCGACTGTTGGTCTCGGCCGCAGGGGGTCTAAGAGCTTTTGGACAATTAGTCTGAGCTTGGTTTAATGCGATAACAGAGTAAAGGACCTGCATTAACGTAGCATGTTTCACATAATTGCTACTCGAAGAGACATTCATCTGGTTTTTCAATTCTGAAACTGGATTTATATATATTTAGTAAAAATTTAGTAAAAAATAAATAGTAAATTTATAAATATTTAGTAAAAAAAAGAGCGTTCGACAAAGTTTGACGTGTCTTTTTAGGATTCCAGTTAGAATTTATATAAAGCAGATTCAATGAAAAATTACTTAAAATGGTTGCTTGCTGTGACTGTTGGTACCTGCCTTGCGGTTTTTACAGACTTTTGGCATTTGTTTCCCTACTGTCTATCTTGCTACATAGACAATAACCTGAACAAAATTTTCTTCGCCTAAATATGGTTTCATCTGAGTGGTTTTGTAAATTCGCAGAATATGAGAAAGTGGTCTTTAGTAGAAATCAAACAATTTTTGTCGCTTCACAATCACCTCTTCATGCACAGAAAGTTGGTGTTTGGTATGCTATCAGTCGAAGAAGAATAAATGCCTCAATTTCTTTTAATGATCTGAATGCTATAGGAAAATATGAAATATTTCGTAAATCATTCAGATAACGAAACTGCTACATTTCCTTCTCTTTATTGTAATCTCGAACTAAATACCTCAGTCCAGACCAGACTTTTTTTGTGACATATTAAGAACATAATTTTCTAGTTCATTGTATAATCTTAACGATTTCGGCGCCGAAGCGGATCCACAAAAATTGTAAGAAAATGTTCAATTAAAATGCTATTTTGATCTAATTTCATCTTTCAATTAACACATTAAAGGCAAAAAAAAACAAAGTAGCTAGGATTTGAACCTAAAGGTAAAAACTTAAGCATTACTTCAAATTGCCTGTAGCTCAAGTTGTCAAATTGCTTACTATAAGCCATATTGAGAAAAAAAAATGGTCAAGACGTAATTTTTTCCACAGCCAACTTGGGGGCAACCGTATTTGAACGGTAATTTTAATTTTTCGATTCCATCAAGTCCAGCATTTACCAATACTCTCAACCCCTTCCCTTGATTTTGCAAGCATATTTGTCGCAGCTACTACTTCATCTATATCCAACGAGCAGTTTTTTAAAGAAAGCCTCAGGAGGTTTGAAGCATCATATTTCAGTACGCAATTATTTAAATTAATAATCATTAGTGGGCACGATTTCGTTCCCATGGAGACAATCTCTCATTTAAAGCGGATCTTATTTTTCTTTTGAACGGCTTATGTGATTTACGGTATTGCATTTTGAGCGCAAGGGGGACCTTGTATTTTGTTTGTTTCTGCTAACGAGGGTGATATCGAAACCGTAAAGTCTGTATATGTTGCAGATAAGGGTGCGTCGTTTTCGGGTATTTGTTTAGGTTTTTTTGAGGCGACGCTATAGCAGGAAGTCTGCCAAGAGTCTTCAGCGCATTTTTGTATCTGTAAAACGTCAGTGACTGTAAATTAAAACACACAAGTGGATGTGATTATATATTAATGATGTGCTTGAGAGGGCATAAACAGGTAAAGGAGAGATGTAACTTTGAATGAACGGATGATGTCATTAGAAATATGGCGATGGGTGGTGTGGTAAGTAAAGCACTTTAATCGGCTATATGTACAGTTATTTATTTACATATTTACAAGAAATGAGAGACCGGCTTAGACCGGTTTGGAGCCGGTGAACGGTAAAGATGGACTGACGGAGACTGACTGTCCAAAACGGAAAGTGAAGTCCCCTAAACTAATAATTAGACACAGGCCTAGTTAGGTAGGGAGGTTCCCCGAAACCAGTCTCCAATAAATAGTTGTAAACTGAATTAGGGGAAAACCCAACCGCAGGTCAGTTTGGGAAAACCAAACCCATTATGCGGGTGTTTTTACCAGGAAGTCTAGACAAGAGGTTTGTCATGTCTGTACACAAATACACAAACGGTACACGCCGAAACGTGAAAATTAGGGTTTTACAGCAATATACATAAATAGGTAGGTACGTACCTACCACGTACATAATTCAATTAAGATTAGAAACAATAGACCCTACAGAAATGAAAATATTTCGCATGGTGTAATCATATCATGTATTAGCTAGACTTCTCACTGTATACCTACTATCAATATGGCCTTTAGAATTAAGTATCTGTCTACATCTTGTTTATTTGTTGCTTTGAAATGTTGTTTTACAAACAGAACGCGTTAAACGCACGCCATCTTCAAATAAAATAAGAAGAGTAAACAATGTCGTTTTTTATCGTGATAAATACAGAGAATAATTACAATGCACACCAGTAACAACCCTTGCTAAAAACTACGACTAAACTGATGAATAAATAGCGGTCGTTGTCGGCATCGCATCATCGCTGCAAAAAAAAGAGAAACGCAGGTGAATTACCTGCAGTTCACCTTACATTACAATTACATGCACAGATCGGATATCAGCGATCCTATGCAATTGAGTTTTTTTTTTTTTTATTTTTTTTAAAAAAAAAAAAAAAAAAAAAGGAGTCCTCCACCTCCTATACTAACATAATTTCTTATTGATTTTTTATTAGCATTTCATTTCTACTTATTTTAATTATAATAATTAATCCTTTTTGTCTTTCTTCTTTCTTATTTTTAGGATTTTTGTTTTGTTTGGAAAAACGTTATCCCTAGCAATTTTCCGGCATGCGATCGGTGCTCGTGGTCGGAGTGTGGGTGGAATTTTTTGGAATATTTAGTTGGTCGAATTAATCGGTAGAAAATTTTTGGGGCTTTTTAATTAGTCGATTTAGCGTATTTTTGATGTTTTTGAGGTAGTTTTTCGGCGCTTCCGGAAGAAGGAAATTTTTCGAACGCCCGCCATCGTTCTTGTTGTATCCGAATTGTGCGACAAGAACGTATCAATACATTTGAAACGCATATTAAAGTTTTTTAACATTGACAGCACACTACAATTTTTCCTTTCTCGTTGTTAGGTTTTGGACTTTAGAAGACACTCTCAGAGTTTAAAAATAGTTAACAGAAGGCACCTGTTGGCCCTTGACGGTACTCGACTCGGCCCATAATTGATTCCGAGCCGGCAGGCCCTTCCTGGAAGCCTCAATTATACACTAAACAGGAACTAATAATTTTACGACCAATGAGCGAGGCGGCCGTAAAACTATTACTCCGCGAACTGCAGATTTTAAACACTTTGTAATTTACGGCGGGCTGTAAAGCCGTTCGTTATCAATTGCAGGACTTCGCTGGTACGAGTAGTAAATCGTTGCGGACCGCATCTGCGTTTAACAAGTGGAACTGCGGAGGAACGATCACTCCTAAAACTTTTTTACGGGGCATTAAGCTAAAACTGCCGGTTGTTGCCGAGAATGTACTAAAACGCAAGTGGAATAATGTCGTAACTTTGTACACACACGGGATGTTTACTCTTTAAGAGATGTTATGTGGTAGCTGATTAGGCCATTGTTGATGGATTATTCAAACACGGCTAGAACATTAACCATTATACAGGGTGTATATTTTTAATAGAACGCAAGTGTTCTGTTCTTGAAATGAACTCAAAAAGTTTTGAGGTAACTGATGAGGCGTTTGCTGATGGATTTATTCAAAAAGATACACAACATTACCCATTTTTCATAACAATCCTGATCTTTTTAAATCACGTCTTCTTGGTCGAATATATAATACAATAGTTTCGATGTACCTCTGGGTTTACTTTTGGGGTCACTATTATTTGTAGTGTATACAGTAAGCGGCACCCTAATGCATAGATAGGTGGATATTAAATACATATTAAATGATACATCTTTACATCATAGTTAGGCGAATTTACTTGGGCCGGGAGGGGGGGGGCTTGGTTGTATAAGAGGGGGTGTTAGCGGAAATCTAAAGAGCAACGTTGCCAGAACTAACTGTAACTCTTAACCCTGCATAATAAGTCATTATAAAAACCCTATATTTACAAAATGCATTGATGTACGATCAATTGCGTATCGTATAATAAAGTTTCCTGTTATCTTTTTTCAACCCAACTATTGTGAAATAATTTTAAACAGTTAATATTACTTTAAACAGCTGAGAAACGATTTTAAAATATCTAATAGGAATATTATATTGATATGACAACAGCGAACGCACACAGCGAACGAAGGCAAAACGAACGGTCCAATGGTTCACTCTAAGCTCCACCCACTAATGCACTCTCCTTGCCCCGTCACGGATCTCTGCGGTTGTCGGCGGCCGCGCTCATACCGTCTGTCATTTAATTATTTCAACTCTTTCGTCATTGTGGTAAATATCCATTTTTATTTCTATGAATGCATATAGTGCTTCTAAAATACGCTCGTAAAAACGCACTTTTCTAATCAGGCACTAGACCAGTATAAAATATAAAATGGTATTTCAAATTTTAACTCAAACAGCCCTACCGACAAACCGGATGCCTTTCATACTCCTGCGCTAGCGATTGGATCGCGATTGGTTCTCACCTCATGTTTACTCTACTTACAAAGAAGTTAAATTATCAATTGCCCTTCATTCGGCTATGTACGCATTAGGCTGCAGCTTACTGTATAGATGATATGCTCGACCCAAGGAAATTCATTACTTCCAAGATCGATGGTATTTGGCATGACTATATTTTGTTAGGATCATATTTCTCCAACAACGTTTTTGGCCTCGATGGACGGCCAGACAAGTTATGCTTTTTATATGTCATATTTTTATTACCATTTTTTTATGAGGATACTTTATTAAACTTTAATAGAGTCTAATTAAAGTTAAGATAATTTAGAATACCCAATAAACTAAACTTACTAAAAAAAAAAAACAAGATGATGAAGAGGATGGAGCTTTACCATACAGGATGTATACTCAGTTAGTGCCGTTGCGAAGTATTTGGTTCTCGCAGTCTAGTCTCCTCTCTTCGAGTGTTCTTTCCTTTCTAATTATAATGTATACAAATAAAGCATGCAGCTTAACGAGGCTTAGGGAAGCTGTTAACTTTATAGTAAAATACGCCTTGTTTACACTTAAACAGGACTTCCGATTACACAGACACGTGCCATAGAAAATAAAATCTCACTGATAGACACTGTTCGAATTATATGCATTTAAAAGAAAATACGAGGTAGAGAAGGTATAGGGTGTATAGTACAATCAACAAATAATGAAATGAGTCAGTAGCGTCGTCGGAGGTAAACAGTTGACAGTCTTGACTACAAGACAAATTATAGGTATTACTCATAAATAAAACATATGTATTTCTACCTTGTCATTGAATATGTCAATTAGTGTCGAATGACTCTATGAAGGTACAGCTAGAGATAGAGCAAGAACTTCTGGATGACAAGTTAAATGGTAGGGGAGCAAATTTAAGTATTTTTGTAAAACGGTGTAGCAGTGCTAACAGACACATAGGTTAATATTATAATATATTACTTCCATAACCAACTTTTCCCCCCCACCTCCGTTGGTGTTGAAGGAAGGTTATGTTTCCCTAAACAGTTGAATAATGTCAAAAGACCACTTAAACGTTTTACAGTCCGTATTTACAGCCACATCTGGAAACTATTCTTCAAACTTCAAGTAATAGTTTTTTATTGTTACTTAAATGCCACATTAAGTATTTTTCGCAGAATCTAAACAAACTGTTCTGGTGTGGAACTTTCACCTTGACAGTTTGAAAGCTGTCACACGCCAGATCACCACCAAAAGTAAAAGCTGTCACACGCCAAAACACCAATTTTGGACCTGAACCTGTCAACGACATACGAATTAGATTTAAATTACAATTAAATATTGTCTCCTTCAAAATAATTTTCTTGAGAAGCCACATAGCGCTGGAGACGGGTCTTCCATTCTTCATAGCTGGAACTCATATACTGGAATAGCCTTCAGCTGGTCGGTTACAGCCGTTTGAATGTCTTTTATGGTCTCTTGAGGTGATTTTTCAAACTCGGGAAGAGGAAAAAGTCACAAGGGCTCAAGTCAGGCGAAAAAGGAGGCTTAGGAACCACATGAATGTTTTTACTGATTAAAAACTCGTTTTCTGAAATGGCTGTGTGACAAGGCGCATTGTCGTGAAGCAACATCTAGTTGTTCTTGATGTTTGGTCTCACACGCTTTTCGAAGTTTTTCAAGAACCTCTCTGTATAAGTGTTTATTTACTGTTTGACCTGAAGGTACAAACTCTTTGTGAACAATTTCCTGGCTATCAAAAAGCAAAGCAGGCTTTCATTCTTGCTTTTTTGAGTCAGTCTTGAAGAGCTTAAAGTGTGCCATTCCATGCTTTGCGCTTGGTTTCCGGATCGTATTCAAATGGGGATCATTTTCAATCGATTTCAAAAAGCCAAGACACCTTTCTCTCCTGATGTTCTTTTGTTCCTGCGAAAGGTTTTTTGGAACCATTTTTGCGCAGATTTTTTTATTCCCAATTCAATAGTCTGATGAACAGTGGTGTGATTCAAATCGAACTCTTATCCGGTCATTCTTGTTGTTAATCGATGATATGAACGTATTCTATCTATTTTTTCATCGGTTCTTGAAGATTTCTCTTTAAGAAGCCTTAAGCTGCGTGGTTCATCTTCAATCGACTCTCTTCCTTCGGATGATGCCTTAAACCACCGAAAAAACTGGGCTCTTGAAAAAACACGGTCTCTGTAGGCGTGTTGAAGTTTTGCAAAAGTATCCGCTGCACTGTGTCCTGAAGTCTGAAACAAAACCTGATAACACAACGTTGCTCAAAATTAATGTCACTCATTTTTAAAACGGTTTACAAAAATAGTCACAAAGAACAAACAAATGCCTCTAACAAGTTCAAACTTGTACTGAAAGTGCATTACGTGTCAACCTACCGCCCTTCCAAGTCCCGTCTCCGAAGTGTTGCTAGATCGGGCGTTACGTTGCCAGTCTCATTACTTAATTTACACACCTCGTACATATAAAATAACCAAACCTACTTTGAGGGAAAATTTTGATGAACAGGATATTAAAATTCTCTTTTATAATATCCTCGTCTTCTGTAGAAGGTACACACATTAATGGCTCTTTTTATCTTCCCTCAAAAGAGTAAAAAACCATATTTCCCATATCTTACATTGCTTTAAATTTTGCGAACTTTTTGGAACACTTCCATGTTCGCGAGCGCTTACTTTTTTGTGTGACCTACTCGAGTTCATCCTTTTCCCAGGCACAGGGCAGGGAGACGTCGCGTGCGCGCTAAAGTTTAAACGATCCGAAAAACATCCTTTAATTCGCGAAGTTTTCGCATTATCGGCTGATGTACCGGCAGGTCTGGCCGGGCGATAATTAGCCAATAGCGTGCCGAGCTGTCCTGGGTCGATGTCGAGGTCATGCATTATTACCGACTTACCTTGCGGGGGCGAGATATTGCCAGGGAACACGGCCAGCAAATCTTCGCTACGCCTGACCCGAACGGAATGTGTCGTTTCGAGTGATATACTCGTATCTTTGTAGGTGGAATATAATAGCGAAAGTAAGTAAAGTACACTCGGTAAAGACATTTTAAGTGTACGACAACAAATGTGATAGAAGAAGCATTAGAGGAAAAGCTAATTTGCTGCTCTGTATTCCTCGACGTGGCCCAGTCTTTTGACAAAGTCTGGCACGAAGGTTTGATCTATAAATTGAATAAAATACTACCAAGACCATACGTTGAACTATTAACCTCGTACATTAAAGATATATTATTCCGAGTCAAGCAAGAAGATCATTATTCTGAACTGAAAAAAATAAGGGTAGGAGTACCCCAAGGCAGTAATCTGGGACCTATCCTCTACCTTCTTTATACTAGTGATCTACCGCAGATCGAAAACAGTTGCTATATTCGCTGATGATACAATAATGTTAGCGATAGGAGAAAAAATAGAAAACTCAACAAGAAAACTCCAATAAGCTAGCGATAAAAGCTGACAATGGACCAATAAATGGAAAATAATCTGGATCCTATAATCTGGATCTGGAATCCGAGTCAATACGTACAAATTGTACAAACAAGAAGATTGAAGAACCCATATCAATAAACCGAAATGGGATTACAGTACCACACGCAAACACAGCAAAATGCTTAGGCATGACATTAGATAATAAATTAAGATGTAAAGAACATGTAAAAAAGAAACATACAGAGCTTGGTCTCAAATACAGACAAATGTACTGGCTTTTGGGAAGGAACTCCAAACTCTCAATACATAATAAAGTAATGGTATGATATTTAACCATATCCTGAGACCAGTCTGGTTATACGGCATTCAACTGTGGGGTTGTGCCAAACAAAGCCACATCAACAGTATACAAGTCTTCCAGAAGAAAGTATTACGAAGCATGGTAAAACGAATTTCACAAACACGAATTTCGTCTTCATCATCACCCCAACGAAGAGGTCCTTCAGCTCCTAGACAACCAAGATCTGGTCAGAAGGCTGCAGAGGACCAAACCGTTCGAGCTTGTGTAATGTGGCGGTGTAAAAGCAGAGCATGGTACGCTCGTGATATTGCTTAGGCAAGTCAGTGAAAACTCTAGGACATCAGTGGATGGACTTTAGAAACTTACGTTAAGTACTTAGTGTTAAGAATTTAGATATAAACTAATGTTTAATCTGTAAGACTAGCTTTAGCAATTAGATTAAAGAGAAAAAATGTACAGTGTGTCCAATGTGCCAATGTTTGGCACTTTTGCCGGATGATTCAGTTGTCTTTAAAGATAGAGAGTCGTGGTTTGCACATTCATGTCTACTTTTTTTGTGAAACGAAAGATGCCGTCAATAGAATTTTTCATAGCCCCTTTTAGTTTCCGAGGTACAGTGTGAAACTGAAAATTTGCATTTAGGTATATCAATTTTCATTTATTACCTAATAATTTTAAGTACCTTCCTTCTTACACGCTAACTAGTTTCACATAGAAGATATTACATTGTTGTAGAAAATGAGTTTCACTTAGGTTAGGCGTCTGGGCTAATTGGAGTCGCCTGGCTCTGATTACTCTTTGCCGGTTTATTTACCCTTAATTATAAAATAAACCACGTTCAACGTATTAACAATGTTAAGAGACAGTTTTCACAATGACTTTCTTAAGTTCTCCTTGTGTTCTCTATGCAACAACGTTGGAAAATATGTGTATGAAAAGAACTGCACTGTGGTACGGATGCAGTTGTGAAGAGTAGGTCCATGCGTTGTGTAATATAGTCAAATTATATAACTGACTGTTGCTTATAGTCAGAAGAATGTTGTTTAATCTCAGTGTTACAGTGTTATGTTTTGCTGGAAATTTAGGATAGGGTAATGAGACTCTCATATGGATTTTTGTTTTCTTTTTCTTTTGATATTATTGTTACTGGTTTGGTAATTTTTTATGGAGAAATAAAAATTAAACACTGTATACCTCCCAGTAACAAAAAAAATATTTGCAAAATAATTATATTGTTTGTTAATTTTAGGGCTATCTTCCTCTGATTTTCTCGTTCTCCTATTAATTAAATCTTAACAGTTGATTACAATGAATCATACCTACCTAATGTTATTGATTAAAATGATTAATACGAGCATCAGCGATTTGACGGCCTTTTCTCTAATTGCAAATTCGCAAACTGTATCTTATCCTAATTTTATTTAATTATATATTTGTACTATTGAAAAAACGTGACTTTTCTCTAATTGCATACTCGTTCAAACTTTTATTTAGCGTTGCGTAATGTAGTTAAAATTATTAGTCGACTATGCGAAAAATAATCGTTAATTCGAAGAGGATCCGTTAAATTAAAAAAATTACTGTTACATTGATTATGTTACTTATGTGGCACCATTAGATTTATGATGTGATTATATAGTGTACTCCTGTAAATTGATGATTCTCAACAGTGTTTTATCAGAATGACCTTAGAAAATACATCTTAACTCCTGTGAAATTTAATCGTTGATTTATTGGAAGTAGGCGCATTTTGCCTTATCGTATATGAAAAATATAATTAGGGACAATATTCCTCCTGTAAAGTAGTGATTCTTTATGTAGCAGTTTTTTATTTGATTTACCTTATAAAATACCTCGTAGCAATGTGCACATGATTAATCGTATAATTTTTTCATGTTGGCGTATAATGCACATCGTTATCGTAGAAAAATCAAAAAATTTTAATTAGGGGTTGAATCCCGAACTCCTTGTCATAAATAACGGGAAACGTATTGCCTCACAAAGAAACTATTAATATTATGGGGTCCGCTCTTTGTTTGGCTGAATTCAATTTATTGAAGAATTCTATACGGAGGCAGGTAGCCCTACTAGTTATTTTGGGAATGTTAAATTGGTTTCCGAAGAGTATCCATTAGAAATACACCTGACTATGGGATTTATCGCCATCTGCCTTAATCTCCGAGAAGAATTATTCTTTTAGAACAAAAGATAAGGAATGAAATTTGTGTGAGAGGACATCAGCATCTTTGTAGAACGTAAATTGTTTTATACCGAGACTCAAAAATCCTAATAGTGAGACGCCACTCTCAGTTTACCTCTGCATGTTTGTCTATCCGTCGGTATGTTCATACACTCACGAAAATGATCATTCGTAAGAAAGGAAATTTGGAGTGCAGAAAGAGTGTTATAGTTTCCTCTTACCATAGACGTATTAAAATTTCGAAGGCTTGTGTGAGGTGTATCTGTTAGTAGCTGCCATATTCTTAAAAAAAGAGCTACACTTGTTGCCCTACAGTTTAACTTGTTATCAGGTACTTAGTCAAGAGTTCATTCAGTGGTGTTTAATCTTGATGAAAATATTCAACTACGATGAAACATAGATTCATGTCAGTGGTTATTTTGATTTATAGAATATGTTCAGACAAAGTTCCGGGGAAACCGGACACTTTTTTTCTTTAACCCCCCATTTCAAGCGCAGAAAGGTGGTATGCTATCAGTCAAGAAAAATTAGCCAATTTATTTAAAAGTAACTTTGACTACCAAACGATATTTTGAACGAATTTGTATAACAAATTGCTAATACCTAGAGCTGTCAAAAATTTGTTTAGTCATTTTGGAAAAAAATAGCTATGATATACGGTTTCTTTTCCACAGCCAATTTGATATCTTCATTTTAAAGCTGAATTCTTTAACATTTTAAAGTTATTTTGGTTCTGGTAACCAACAAATTGGACGTTCGTGCACTTTTAGGTTAGTAGGTATATCTCGAAATTCCGATAGGCCAGACTACTGACATAAATGAATGGCACTAACATACAGGGTATCCCCGGATTGAGTTAATACCTATAGGTGAAATGGAGAAAAAATTTAATTTTTATACAAAGTCATCCTTCATAAAAAGTTTCGCTTGTCTTGAAACGACCAAAAAGTTTGTTGTTTGTTCAATTTAACATACAGGGTGTTGAAAAATAGCAAAAATTAAATAATAATGAAGTGTAAAGTACCTTAAATATTAACGCCATGTAAAAAAGTTATTAAGTAAAATTTTTTGCAATTAAATTTATTATTCAGATATGAATGCATGGCCTACTAGACAATATTAACTATTTTGATGAGATTTCGAATTTTTTTTTATCATTGTTATACGTTTGAAGTATAGCCATTTTCCTTTAACAAAATTATGTTTGCTAATACGCAGACATAATAAGAAATCATAAACCCCAAAAATTATTATTTAAACATTTATTTTGAGGAAATTATGATTTAATAAACAAATTCAACAATTATTTTGAAAAACATTATTAATCACGCACCATATCTATTCTACATGCAGGCCTCCAAGTTCAACACACCTTGTTCTAAAAGATGTGTATGTTGAGTGGATCATTTCTTGATTTACTTGGGCCACTGCTTGAATGATCCGAGTCTTGAGTAAAGGTCCGAGTCTTGTTCTATTGGCTGTCTATAAACTATTTCCTTCAAAAATCCCCAAAGGAAAAAAGTCAAGTAGCTACAAGTCAATGGACCTTGCTGGCCACCAAATAGGTCCATATCTTCCGATCCACCTCTCCAAATTGTTTGTTAAACTAATTGCGGACCTGAATTGTTGAATGGGCGGGGCATCCGTCCTGTTGAAAATACGTTTTTTTTTTCTATATTCTAAATTCTCTTCATCCAATTCTGGCCAGAAAAATGTGTTTAGCATTTCCAAGTATGAATTTTGAATTAAATTTTCTTTAAAGAAATACGGACCAATTATTCGATTGAAAGTAATTGCACACCAAACAATCACTTTTTTGAAATTTTGACTTCTAAAAGTAACTGAAAAAGACTGATTTTCTTATGACTAAAAACGACAATTCTGCGACGATACCACTCCATTAGTAGAAAATGTGCTTTCATCGGAAAAAAATTATACTCTTGTGAAAATGCAAATCTATAGTAAGCCTCGCTCCTATTTCTAAACAGAAATCCAATCGACGTGCATCATTACCAACTTCCAAGGTGTGTATTATTTTCGGTTTGAAAGCTTTAAACTTATTTCCGGCCAAAATCCTTTGAATGTGTGTCTTGCTAATATCAAATTTTGCAGATCTCTTTCTTAGTGATAGTTTGGGATTTTATTCGACTGAATTTAAAACTAGAATTGTGGCTGCATCAACGTCATCATGGACCTTTTTTGATTTTTTTCCGCATTTTACATCATCAGTTAAATCAAATTTTCGCACTTTTTTTCAAACTTTGACGGCTAATTTCGACTTCTGGATATTTTTCATGAAACAATTCAATTGCATGACGATAAGAAATATTACCATACCATAACATTTAATAAGATACATTTTATGTGTAAAGTAAGCATTATTTGGATTTAAAAATCAATAATTGAAATTTCAAGCGTTTGTCAAATACAATGTCAAACAATAGCAATTGCTCATGACGTTACGAATTTCAAATATTCTAATTAGGTTTGAGATTAAAAACAACCGATTAACTACAGATGTTCATTGACTAAATAATTATCTGGACGTCCTGTTTCCTCAAAATAAGTTTAAATTATATTTTGGGGTTTATGATTTCTTATTATGTCTGCGCCTTTGTAAACATGATTTTTTTAAAGGAAAATGGCTATACTTCAAACGTAGATATAACAATGATAAAATTGCGGAATCTCTTCAAAATAGTTAATAGTGACTAGTAGGCCATGCTTTCATATTTGAGTATTAAATTTAATTGCAAACAATTTTGCTTAATATCTTCATTATTATTTAATTAATAATAATTAATTTTTGCTATTTTTGAACACCCTCTATGTTAAATTGAACAAAAAAAACTTTCTGGACGTTTCAAGACAAGCAAAACGTTTTATGAAGAATGTCTTTTTGTCGAAAAAAAAATTTTTTTGTCCGTTTCACCTATAGGTAACTCAATCCGGGGACACCCTCATATAAATTTCTTTTCTTCAATTCATTATCTCTTCACATCTTCTTCAAATATTTTCAAGCCATTTTAAGTTCAAGTACCTGTCTGTGGGAAATTTAGCCTCGAAAATTTACGATAAATTTATCGAAAAATAAATATAATAAAAAAGGTATAAACTTCTCACAAAACACGTATATTGGCTGCGTATATGCGTTTATTATTCCTAACGTAAACTTTCTGATAAATCGCGTTAGTCCGATAATATAGTCTGTAAAGAGCCAAACAGCAATAAATATAATTCAAAATATTTACGTTAATTTCATCAACATCCGGAGCTGATTAATATATGCTCGCCAATCTTGACTTATGGACGTTTGTTTCTAATAAAAAGTTTGAAACGCTCTAATCGTTATATAAATAAATCGTAAACCTACTTTTCTCTCTGGCAGGGAAATGAACTGAAAGTGTGTTTCCAACCATTAAAAATACTATTGGTATCATTAAAATGGTTTTAGATTTATTTATTGTATTTATAGAGCACCTTATATCGAAAAATTTAAATCGAAGGTAGAGCTTTTCTGAATTGTTGAATAAGGAGAAGAGTGGCAATTGAGTGGCCAGCCTGATTGCCTGATTTAGCACCCTTGACTATTTTTGGGTGAATATTAAAAAGATGAAGTGTGTTCAGCTATTCCGAGCGATTTTTTCAAAAAATATATATACATATAATAAATGTAGGTATTCACTAATTTAGGAAAACACTTCGGTTCTGGTTGATACATATAAAATTGTTCGAAGTACCCATCTCTAAATTCCTCGTAATTAGTTGTGAAAATAAAGATATATGTATCTCATTAGCCTAGTTTCCTATTAGCTAAATTTAATCAGTTAAACTTCTGTACGATTTATTTCATCTCAGAGTGCTTTGAAGTTCTGCCTTTTTTCCGGAAAATGGTACATATTTTCTTCTCAAATATTATTGTAAGAGATCAAAATGAAATAATTTGAAAACGTAAATCCGTCTTCATCTGCTAGGAAGAACGTTAAAATATAACTCTGAGTGTATGGGATTTTAGAGTTTTCCGACTAGTTTTAGTAAAACTGACTATGGCTGCGGCTGTATTTAAAATATTTCCATTTCAGGCAGTGTTTTTGAAATTCTTTTCTTAAAATCAATGTTTTAAAATGCGGGGTGATATTTTCCTTTAGTGTTCTCTTAGTTTTAATTTTTTTTAATGCCGAAATGGTTGTTACACTTTCCCAAATAAAGTGGGTATTACTTAAATAAAGGGTAAGAAATTGAGTTGAAAAAACATGGGAAGGGCGGTAATTAAGGCGTTTTTTTACTTCCTCAAATTGCTAAGTAATTAGTTTTAGTTTAAGAAGTTTTTGATGCAAAATACATCAGTCAAATATTTGAATTCGGATAGGATTATTTAAATATTGTTGAATTGGATGTAATTGCAAATTATTTGAACCATACATGGTGTCCAACCACGATGGGCCTATATTGATAACTCAAAAATTATGGATAATATAATTCTGGAAATCTGACAACAAAGTAAGATTGACACGTTTTATTGAATTAAAGTATATTGACAGATATGTTATTTTCGTTTACACCGCTAGTAGATCAACTTGCTTATTTTAAATGGAACACTCTGTATAGTCTAGTAACTACTCTATTGTTTACATATTGTGTGCTGGAGTGGGTACTGGAACCTTCGGCGTAGAAACAAAAAACTGGACGTTTTCCACGAAACACCGAATTACTATACTTTTCTCGACACCGTTTCGCCAACTAAGTTGGCATCTTCAGGAGAAGATTAAAACTGTTTTAATCTTCTTATTTTTTTACACATTGTGTATAATATTCCTATACCTCCATATGTATAATATATTCTAGAGTTTTCGAAATATTTACAATTTTCGAGAAAAAAATTCCAATTCTGATGTCTGTGTGTTTCTGTGAATTCATAGGAACACACTTTGTGTTTGTGTAACTTACACGACCAGATTTTTATACTGAGTGGTCCCAAAAAAGCTTGAAAAAAATTTATTTGATGTAATTTAGAATTTTTTTTTTAATAGGAATCTTCTTTTTTTTCAGTTTTCAGTTTCAAGCATCTCTCACGGATTTGGCGATTGGCGATTCACGCAAGTGCAAAGGAAGTTTTTGTTTTTTAAAAAAATGATTCAATGAAAGGGGGTTCAAAGTGGTCCGAAAAGGGTCCAAGCATCCTCAGGAAATCTTTCAGAGTCACCTCACGCATCAAGACCTGCTTACAACCCCTCAGCGCGGCAAATTTTCAGGAGGTGGGTTGGAAATGGAATATCACATTTGGCGCTCAATAGGCCGTTCACAGTGTGTCCCATCAACTTCAAGAGCCTTCATGTAATGCCATGACATGAATTCGAGACAAATAGATATCCCACGCAGCCTTCTGCAGGGACGGAACCAGAGGGGATAGGTGGGGGTCGGAGTAGGTGTGGCTTGGATTGTCAAAAGGTGAAAAAGCAAGTTGTGGCACCTCACACCAATTTATTACGCAGCATTAACATCAATGAATCCGCCCAACAGAGGTCCCTGAGAGGCCAAAATGCAAAGGGATGACTTGGGGGGCCTGGAAATGGGTTGAAAATTGAAACTCACGAAGCTACGCACGTGAGGCCATGGAACATTCTATGTCTTTGGACCCATAACGTCATGCGTCACATACATGACGCTCGATAGAGTTTTTCCCTACCCCAGATTTTGCCCCTTCAGGTTAGGCAAACCATCAAGACCAATGACGTCATGCGTCACATACATGATGCTCGATAGAGTTTTTCCCTACCCCAGATTTTGCCCCTCAGGTTAGGCAAACCATCTTTACCAAGCGTGACGTGACGCCAAACCATGACGCAGATCGCAATATTTTCCAGGGACAATCCCATAATAACTATACATAGAATGTCAAAATGGGATAGCGACCAAATATACAGAATTTATTGAGGAGGTCTTAATGTGTGCCGGGATGGAGTTTCTATCTACAGCGTCCTTCTTAGTTCATCTTGTATGTCTCTGAAATTGTCGTCAAAATCTTGCGAATTCAAATTTCGACATGGGGTTGCTTTTTGGGGTATGGACGGCGAACCGTTTAAGTCACAACGTAGCACCTTTGGGGCATTCAAACCTACCCTATAGGCTATCGAAAATTAAAAACTGCAAGTCTCTAACTCGAATAGAACACACATGGCGCTAATCTAAAGAATGCTACGCTAATTTTGACGAGCAGTTTTAATAAGTAGATACAGAGGGGTTCTTGTTAATGTATCACACTGTATACATCCTAGTACATATACATATATTACTAGTACAATTTTCTTATCTGTCTGCAAGAAATTCCGATCAACCCAGCTTCTCACAGATTACTTAGATTCCACTGTTTCATATCTGAAAACGTTATGTTTACTTTTTCGTGATAAAAATTTTTGAAAACCTCTAAAAGTACCCCTCAATAAACGCACTCAAACAGTAAAATTTATGATCGATTTCTCTCGTCACCTCTATAATTAATAAAATAAAGCGGGGTCACAGATAAACTAGCGATTAACGTAGACTAGGCACTTCTGTTAACTATCGGTTGACAATTCCTAATAGCCCGGTACACCTAACAATTATAGACGGGGATAAACAAACAATAAAAAATGCAATTAAATCAAGACAAACACTGGCTTTAGTTGGGTTATTAAACCGACGTTTATGTGTAAATAAAGTCACGGTTTTACGTATGCCAAGACGGTTATCTGGAATGGCACGACGCTCACATAGAGGGCCTTGTGTTATTTGTTTTAGGAATTATGATACGAGGCTAAGTGGTAACAGACCTTTTTCCTTTATGAAAATTACATGAGACAAATATTGTATTTAGATCGTGGTTTTACGACGTCTGGGCAGTATAAAAAACATGGTAATGCGTGATAAGCGGAGGGTGGAATGCAGTAAATTTTGGGGGTAACCTCGGAGTCGCAGATGAGGACAGAAACGACTAAATAGATAGGATAAATAAAAGTAATTTATACATAGAGTTGGAAATGGACAAAAGAACATCTAATTTTTTTGAAGTCTTATAAATATATATGTACAATGTGAGAAACATGGATATATTTTTAAAACAACTTTTCCGTCAATGATTAAAACTGCAGTCAAACATGGAGGTGGGCTGATTATTGTATGGGAATGGTTTATGGCATCTGAAATAGAAATTCAATCGTAGTATAGGGAATACTGACAGGATAAGATTATGTAAATATTCTAAGAGACAGCTTGGAATAATTCGTCCAGACTGTTCGCTTGGAGTAATTTGTCATTCAACAAATAATGATAAACGCATTGAATGGCCTCCCCAGAATTCCGATTTAAATCCCATCGAACGCTACATTTGTTTAGAGGGCGCGTGTTAGACTCTCTCTTCAGTGTCCCGCGATTACTGATATGGACGACATGAAGCAGCAAAAAGCGTTGGATTGTTTTAAACTTGGAAGTCACTAGAAAGTCCTACAATGATTTTCGACGCAAATGTGGGCAAATATGGGTTCTGCATCAAGACAATATGCCATGCATCACTCATTATTAGCCAATTTTTGACTTCAACAAACACGACTGTTATTCCCCACATCTCTTACTCCGCGGATCTAGCCCATTGCGATTCTTGTATTTTCTTAAATGAAACTGAAGGCAGATGACAAACAATTTAACACGATTAAAGAGATTTAACGTGTATAACAGGACGTACTCAAGATGTTCATGGGCTCTCAGAAGTATTCAGAAGTGTTTCCAAACAATGTAGTTGCATTGGGATCGATCTATTATTGCAGCAGGGGTCTACTTCGAAGGAGACGAAGCTTAATTTTTTTTGAACGTGGATATTTTTGTTAAAAACAAATTTTGGGAATTTTTGGGTAGCACCCAGATATTATTATTATTATTATTACATATGGAGTAGGTACAAGCCCAGTGTACTTAAGCCAATGCTTATTGTGCCCCCCACAGGATACTCATTCCATTAGTTTCGTTTCCTAAAGAAATTTAAGGACAGTTTCTAATGAAGCGTCTGTTACCTTTTTTGGATCTATTGTTGTAGCCCCAAAAAAGTTCGAATGTCTAAAAGCTAGCAGTGTTGGGCATTCGCATAATATGTGGAAGGGGTTTCTTCCTTCTCTCCACACCTCCTACGATCGGGATCATTTTTCACCCCGATTGTGGTGAGATGTCGCATTAGTGGGCAGTGCCCTGTAAACAGTCCTACTATCCATCTTAGCTGGTTTCTACCCAGTTTTATTAGATTTGTTATCTTATTCCAGGATGATTCGTCAATGAACATCCGCGATTGTCTCAACTCGGGGACTTCCGCCCACTGCTAGATATGTTTTTGTCTTAATAGGTCCTTTATGTCCCTCCTGGCTGTCCGGTAGGCCAAACCACAGATGGGTTCCGGCCCTATCAATTCCGGCCCCTCATCCCATTTCTTTGCTCAAGTCCGCTCTTTCGTTTCCTTTGTGATGTTGGTGTCGTCTGACCCACTTGAGAGTGATGTATTCCGCTATTGATGATGATGCTGTTGTATTCCGCTAGTTGTATTAGCGGATCCATAGTCTTTGACTTCCTGGGAATGTGTTTCTACTACTGCCAGGACTATAAGTGCTGCCTGGTTATCAGCGATAATCTGGATCCTCTTATTTGTATACGACCTTCTGATAATTTCCCTGTGCACAAGCGGATATTACAATATCTAGAGATGGGAGACGTCAACAATGTTATGTCGACAACTGTATTCTCGACGCGTCGACTTCGAGGTCGAGGTCGACAATTTTTAATACGTCGAGAATGTAAACAATATCGACAATGTCAAAAATATAGTAAACTACTTTAAAATAGCTCCAGAACACAGCAAATGAATAAAGTGCTAATACATGTTATCTATCCACCTAATTGCAAAACTTTTTGTATTATTTACCCATTGTCGACATTATCGACATTGTTGACATACTCGAATTATTGTTGACGTGTCAAGGTCGACAATAAAAGTCGACGCATCAACGCCCATCTCTGGTAAGTATAAGCATGAAACTAAAATTGCACCATGAACCATGGATCATTTCACTCAACGCACGCGTTTCGCCAACAACGTCATCATCTGGAGATGATTAAAACTCCAATCCTGTTCCAGTAAACAAGAACAGCGTCACTATTTTATGACACGTCCCTGTTGATCCACAAACCCTTACGTGTGCCACATCAGGATCCCTTCAAGTAAACAAATCCTTTAAGAACAGGATAATATCGGCCTGCTTTTTATCTCGTCCATAATAAATAGGGGGGTGCTTAAGCGTCCCATCTCCATGACACGGACGAAATCGCTTCTCTTAGCGCTCGGCCCATTCATCAAATTCCACCTCGTCCATTGTGCGCACATCTGTTGCGATTTTATTGCTCGTCCTTTGTGGCAAAGAAATTAATGGAATACTTTATGACGTTGTAATTTATTAAGCTTATTATTAAATAATAAGTTCGGGAAGTTGCCGTTTCGATCAGGCCGCGCGGAAAATGGAGAGAATGGAGAATTGTCCTGGCGCGCGCAGCTTGCATAATGGAGTCTTGAGGCTCTAAGGTACGTTTCCACGAGAGAAAAACAATGAGGAATTTTGCTTTTTAGTGCAAGGTTCTGAAAATATTTATGCGCATATTCCTTTTTGAATCATCCAAGTTGTCAAGAGACTTCAGCAATCAGCTACATTTAAGGTTAAATCTTTTGGAAATATTTTAAGATGTTGAGGAATATTTCAGACATGGGGGAATTATTACCAGATTGGAGAAAATAAAGAGTGATTGGATATATTCCGACAAAACAGTTTTAGATGTGATAATAATAAAAGTTAGTCAGCTCTGCTTCTATACGTAGACAAATGAATAATGAAGGAGAAAACTACATCTGCACGACCTTCGGAGAAATATCTCATAAAGAAGGCTGAATATTTTATGATTAAGATTCATCCAAACATTATAAAAAAGGTACTGACATTATCATCATTTTCATTATGCTTCCAAAAATAAATAAAAAAATAAACTCATTTTGGAAATAAAATTTAAAGGATCAGACATTAAAAATAATAAGCACGTATTAACCCTACACAATTTCCTACATATTCCTACATATCCAAATAACAATAAGTGCAAAAATTCCCAATCTTATCCAGTACCTGAACCAAAGTAGTCTAAAAAATTGGTCTGAATATTTACCTAATCAAACCATTTATAAACATTTCATATTTTTACATACCTAATCATCCAAGGCAAAACAAAACAGTGCACAATATATAAGACATATACAGGGTGGACTATTCAAGTTTATAATGATAAATATATCATAGGCGAAGCATTCTACATATGAAAACAATGTGTTTATTTATAGGGAAAAAACATGTTTTAGACAAAAGTTGGATGAGAAGGTTACGTGCTCTTGAAGTTGATATAATATTTACTTAAATAAAGGTCATCATCATTTCAAGGCCACCTTGTCAAATGGAAACTCGCAATTTTTATTTTTTATATGTAAGGTTTTTGGTATTTTTATATATGGTTTTTTGGTAATGGATAGTAAATTTGATCCAAACAGATTTAGCAAAGTAAAGCTGTAATAACAGGCATATTCTGTACTGAAAACTCAATAACACAATACGAGTATGTCAGCAAGGAAAGAGTGATCATGCAGTTAAATCACTAAGGATACACTACAGTGCACTGTTTATTACGCACGTAGTGTTAGACATATTCTAAATTCGTCGCATGGGACATGGCCAACTCGATCTCCTGACTTTACATCACTAGACTTTTTCTACAGGGGTACCTAAAATATCAAAAATATATTGATCTGCCAACGATTTCCGAAAATAAGCAGAAGCTCATATACAACCATGCTTGTGTGAATATTGAGACTAGTAATTTTACGATCACATTCGTTACATGAATCTTGTCACAAGAGAATCGAAACACGCCAATTACATTTCAGAACAAAGTTAAAGGCAGTTTCTTTAAACCATATACATACATAGCTTTTGTCTGAAGATTCTTTTGTCAAGTGCATCGTCTGTGGAATATTTAGCATTATTAATCTAAATGGTCCACCTTTACATATACATACATATATGTGGGCTTTACTTTTAAGATCAGATCGTACAATCAGTTGTTGTCTTTTTTTAAACTGACTAATATGCATCTGTCATCATCTAAGCACGTGCCGATAATGCTTCACCCTTTTAGTCCGTAGGCATCCTAGACACAAAAACCGGTATCAAAATCGGGCGTTCCCTGTCCAAATTGCCGCTAATGAGCCGTTAGACGGCACCATGCTAATACCGTCGTTAGCCGACGAGTACACCGACAAAGACCACACACGCAACCCCCTAAATATCGTGGCGGGCCTATTCTCGACCAGGAATACCTCCGAAGTTTTCACGCTGGTCGCATTTTAGTCGGAAGGCGGCAGAAATAATAGAGAAGGTCCGTATCTAATCTGTCGCCTTTCATTCCAGTCGTAAACGCATTTGCTAAACTTCTCTCTCATAAATTTTTTGTCGGGGCCGGAGATTAGAAACGGCCGACGATTAGGAATAACGCCCGACAGGCAATAAACAACTGATAGCGGGGCGAACAAATGGACTCATCTGGTCTTGAACCCAAAATCGCACAACACGCGATCGAAGGGGTGGTTTCCTATATTTTCACTCACTACTAGGATAAATACACACTTAAACGCGTTTTCCACTAACACCGAAACGCTGCGTTTACGATAAAAGCGCGCGTTTCGCCAACCATAGGCATCATCAGGAGATGGTTAAATTTGTAGATGAAGAAAAATATGTGCATTAACTATCTCTAATTATTAATTATAGTTATTAATCTCTAATTATTAATTCCAATTAATAAACCATTCCTTCAAATAAACTCTGGACTGGGGTAAACTGGAATTTTATAACGGAGTTAGCAACATCTAATTTCTAATGTCAAATCATCAGTGACACTTGCAGTATAATACAGTTTTTAAATCTAATTGTGACATACACATGTGCAAAGGGAACGCAAAATTAATAAATACATATTTTTAGAACAATTGTACAAAGTGTTTCTTGTCAGTTTGATTGCACAAAGGAACTCGACGCTTTATGTTGTCAAATATGGTTTCCCATTGTTGCAAAGAGCCAGTAGTTGTTTCAGAGATCAATTGTTTGGCGAGCGGTATGTAACTCATCAATTACAATGTTGTTACGGCTTTATTCCAAACTCGGATTCGTTATAAGTGGTGTTTTTTTTTCACACCCCACACCTGACACCAGTGTACCGTTTTTGTTTACTCTGGTTCGTTTTGGTGTGAAAAATTAGACACGCACTTTTTCCACAATTTATTTTACAAAAACACAATGACTAAATAAACTACACTACTATTAATTTGTATTCGAATTTATATAGGCGTACGTTTTACAAAACCTTAACCACATATATTTACTTTAAAGACTGCCTGTTCCGCCACTACTGCTGTTTATATATCCTAGCCGCTTAAATCTAGAGCAACCTCCAAATGTCCGTACTCGCCCCAACGGTGGTAGTGTCTTCCCGAACCCATCGAGAAGAGTACTACGTCAGTCAGGTCAGCCAATGTAGTGGTGATTCACCTGAGCTACAGTATTTTTCAACAATTATAATTTGATTAAAAATATTGATCCGATGATTTGCCTTCCTGAAACCGCTAGTCGATTTTTTTTGTAGAGTTAAATGCGTTTCCACAAATTGTTGGGGATTTTCTGCGAACCATGTCATGTTTTGTTTATTTAAATCACGCCACAGAAATTGACATTCTCCCTCTAAGAGCCATTACAACTGTGCAGAGGGAGAATACACATGGAAAAGACGTAGGACACACAACCAAACCCTGTGATAGGTGCCAATTGCCATAGGCGGGATTCAAACCCACGCAGATGATAGCTTTCTGGGTAATCGCTAACTTCTCACCTGGCGCTTTACCCACTGAGCTATCGCTGAGGCAAATGCCCTGAAAGATGAAATCAGGTCTCGACAGAAAAGAAATACCAAGAAATACCGAGAAAGCCATCGTTGTTCAAGTTTTCCAAAAACTACTGGCAATGCGCAGTTCTTCTTCGTACTTCTTTTCTTCTCAGTTCTCAATGGTTCTCAGTGTCTCTGTTTACACTGTAACAATGTCGAGGAAAATTCCATGTAAAGACATTTATAATTCTGAAAGCGTATGTCGTAGTATTATTGGATACAATTACAGAAGTAATCAGTCAACAGTTATACTTGTAACCATTTACTTATAACAGTAATCGATTACTCTCCCCCACAATCGAACCCTCCTACCTCGCTGCATAGGATTAACCCAACCCACAAAAAAAAACAATTTACAATATTTTATTAGCGTCTCACCAGGATCACCGCCATAAATCAAACAGCCCGCCTAAATTAAAAACGCCACGCTTTTTTAATGCCGCCGACGAATCCACGATCCTTATCCCCGGACCATTATCTTATCCGCGCGGGACATTAAACTCGAAGTGCGCTAATATTTGGACAGCTTATCCGCAATTAGCGTTTCAATTTGCGCGGGCATAATGACAAATGCGGGGCTCGGTCGCTCACATCAGTCATTCGCGTAATCTCCATGGCAGAAATAAATACGCGAGAGCGGGCAGGGGGAGAGCGCAGCCGCCCCACGAGGGGGCCAAGCCGAAAAATAATACCCTAAATAGTGAAATACAGTGGCGCCGAGACAAAGTTTGTCAAAGACGCGATCAAAAGCATCGATAGTTGGTAAAACACTCTAGGCAAGCAGGGAACAGTCCAGATGGATCTGGGAGTTAGACCACGTCATCAAAAAGCGGACCAGATGGATATATAACCATCCACTTCCACACTGAATTTTGCTTAAGGAGCTGAAAGAAGTGGTAATTGAATAGTCCGAGATCTGATGAATATAGTGACTCAGGACCAGTCCATTTATACAAGTGTGCAGTGAAGACCTACCTAAGCTAGTCTAGCCAAAAATTTTCGGTTTTAATATGTTTACTATACGAGGTGCGTAAATTAAGTAATGAAACTGGCAACACTGCGGAAACGGGACTTGGAAGGGCGGTAGGTTTCCGTAAACTGTTTTTTCTAATGCGTTTTAAAAACGAGTGACATTCATTTTGAGCAACGGTGTGCTATCAGGTTTTGTTTCAGACTTGGAGACAGAGCAACGGATACTTTTGCACAACTTCAACACGCCTACGGAGACAGTGTTTTTTCAAGAGCCCAGGTTTTTCGGTGGTTTAAAGCATTCTCAGGAGAAAAGAGTCGATTGAAGATGTATCACGGATCGGAAGGCCTTGATCTTCTAGAACCCGTGAAAATGTCGATAGAATGCGGGATCTTGTGCGTTTAGATCGTCGGTTGTCGACAAAAATGATCGGGGAAGAGATAAATTTGAATCACACCACTGTTCGTCAGATGTTGACTAACGAATTTGGGATGAGAAAAATCTGCTAAAAAATGGTTCCAAAAAACCTTTCGCACGAATAAAAGGACATCAAGTGAGAAAGGTGTCTTGACTTTTTAGAATCGATTAAAAATGATCCCTAATTTTATGGATTGGTGATCAGACTTAGATGTTTGAGTACGACCTGGGAACCAAGCGCCAAAGCATGCAATGCCACAGTTCAAGCTCTCCAAGAACCAAAAAAAGCAAGAATGAGCAAGTCGAAGATTTTTTTGATAGCGAAGGAATTGTCCACAAAGAGTTTATGCCTCCAGGCCCAACAGTAAATCAACACTTTTACGAGACATTCTTGAATAACTTCGAAAAGGGTCATGTGTGTGATACCAAACATCAAGAACAACTGGATGTTGTCACACAGCCATTTCAGTAAACGAGTTTTTAGCCAGTAAAACATTCTTGTGACTCCTCAGCTTCCTTATTAGCCTGACTTGAGTCCTTGTGACTTTTTTCTCTTCCCGAGTTTGAAAAATCACCTCAATTAGTCATTTTGAGACCATAGAAAACGGCTGTAACCAGTCAAACGGCTGTAACCAACCAGCTGAAGACTATTGCAGTATATGAGTTCCAGCACTGTTATGAGAAATGGAAGAACCGTCTGCAGCACTGTGTGGCTTCCCAAGGAAGTTATTTTGAAAGGAAGAATAATGAATTATAATTCTATTTAAATAAAAAAAAAATAAAAAAAAAACAGTCTCATTACTTAATTTACACACCTCGTATACCAGCATGATAATAGAATATATATCGTAAGAAAAAAAACGTCCTTAAAGTAAGCCGTGTGGTAGATCCCGCATGACTTGAATTATTACTCTTAGAACTATCAAGTTCCGAAATTTTTATTATTAAGAAAATTACATTATTTTCATTATAATTGCATAATACATAATTAAAACAAGTTGAATGAGTTATAAATCTCATGAAATTTATTTGTAATCCTAGCCCGTAAGTCTTCTTGAAGCAAGGGTTTGGAAAGCCTTGGAAACAACATAACCAAAGAGGCAAAACCAAGCCTCGTCAATAAAATTTTGTCGAATACTTTTTCACCATTATATAAATTATCCACTAACCTAAATTGAAAATTGCATTTACTGTGGCTGGTCGTTTGGTAACAATTCTTGGAGTGAGCTTAGATGATAGGAGTGGATCAGATAGGATATGTAGGTAACATTTCAGGATTTTATTGCAGGAATAGAATAGGTACATTTACTCCTCGACAATTTGTGCAGTGTGAACCTTAGGTCTCTCACTGTCTTTCTTTCTATTAACGCCTGTTTCTCTAAACAAAGCCACATATATGTGGTTTTTTGACTAGATGTCAATACTTGGCGAAACTGAAAAGCGTTCTGTTTTGAAAAAACTCGCTGGCTATCAGTTCTTTCGATCATAAAAACTTTTTGTTCTGCCTTGACTACCACCACATTTAATTTTCTTGACAATAAAAACGACATACTCTGAGAACTTTTTTGTTTTAAGTATGTTTTTTTAAAGTCCTAACTACACTAAGTTGTTACCTTTATATTTTTACACTATTTTGTACAAAACGAGGCAACGATAACCCCTCAGTCTCCTGCAACCTCCGCCACTGGGGTCCGGCAACCATTAGAAAATGGCAACTAGACATCTGCTTTTGTCCGAGGTACAGTCAAAAATGGGTCATGTGTTCCCCGACAACAGACGCGCTACAGACGAATAAATCACCGGGGCCAATAAAGATTTAGATCCGGGCAGGTTCCATTGTAACGGAAACGTCACGTGTTCAATAAGGATTCAAAGCAGCCTCATTGTGCGATCCGTATAAAAATATATGTACGGCGTTATCTGGGGTGATATTTCGGTTCGAACAGCATGGAAAATTTTATGGCCGCAGCGCTCGAAGTGCAGCGGTGATTTAACGCCGTTTAATGCTATCTAGTGGAGCTTAATGACGTTGCTAGCTGTGTAGCTAGTAAAATTTGAGGAATAAATCCAGTCGGAGGGTAGTTTCGTCAGTAATAAAGGTCGGGAAGGAGCGCATTTTGGAAGAGAGTTTTAAAATCTGCCGGTGTTTTTCTTGGTACAGCACTAGTTTATAATGCAAACGTTCTACAGGTCTCTTCATCCAAGTAAACTATGAATTACGATGATTAATCTTACTCGAGTACATATGTATATAGTTTCGAGAAAACGTATCTAACCACTACATGATCCAATATTTGGGACTTGGATATACAGGGTGCTTCACCGTGAGTGGCCTATTAAAAGTTTTGGGAGAACTTAATAACCACCTATAAACAACATAAACGATTTTCAAGATATTTCAATTTTAAGAAACAAAAGGGCATTGAAACTAATAACTTTCGTAATGGTAAAATTTTATGGTTATTTTTTTTAAGTATAAAGGGTTGAACTTACTGTCAATAACTCTAGATATAGGTACAGAAAAATCGACAGGGTGCTCAAAGTGGAGGGTCAAACTTAAACAAATTTGTCCTGTATTAAGTCGCTTATTTTAAATTGAACGTACTATTATTTTATTATAATAATAAAATACAGTATGTTCTATTAAAAATTTTAAGTAAATATGTAATGCAAAATGTGCCGCGAAAAGTTTGAACAGAACTGTGTCTGGTGATACTTTCCCCACCCTGAGCTCGCTGGACAAGCCAGTGGGTCGCTCAGTTTGACTGTAGCAGTCGTTTGAATTAGTCTACGCACCAGTGAAGCGTCGAAAAAATGTTAAGTGTTCAGATGGAGTAACGGGTTAATCTCAAGTTTCTTGTTAAACTGGGGAAAACTTTTACAGAAGCTAATGCAATGTTAAACGAAGTGTACGAGAATGAATGTTTATCCTGCACATAGGTTTTTTAATAGTTTAAACGGTTTAAAGAGGGAAGTGAAACGACCAAAGACAATTCGCGCCCCGGACAGTCCTCAACGTCAAAAAAAAGATCGTCGTCTAAGCATCCGAGGGCTTGTTGAAATAACAGGAATCGACAAAGAATGTGTTCGCCAGATTTTGAATTAATCGTTCAACATGTGCAAAGTTTGCGCAAAAATGGTGCCAAAACTCCTCACTCCCGAGCAAACGGAATCAAGAATGAACATTTGTGCTAACGCATGACGTTCTAAACAACATTGACACTGATCCACGCTTGTTAGACACGGCGATTACTTGTGAGGAATCGTGGTTTTTTACTTACGACCCCAAAACAAAGCGCCAATCCATGCGTTGGAAGAGCCCGAACTCGCCAAGGCAAAAAAAGACAGGATGAGCATTCGAGGCATTGTTCACTGGGTCCCTGAGGGTCAGAGGGCCAATCAACATTATTACATCGATGTTACGACGGCCCTTTGTGAGCGTATGAGAAGACGAAGACCCGATTTGTGGAAGACCAAATCATGGAGGATTCACCAAATCATTAAAATAGGGGGTTGTTTGTTTCAACTTTCAACTCCATATGGGTCCAGAAGGAACATAAAAAATGTTACCTCAAGATGTCCTTTTGTTAGTAAAAAAACATACAGCAAATTTAACATTCTTGTTACTCCGCTATTTAGAGAAAAAATTGTATTTTTGGGCCGCCTTGTATTTACGAGTAACTTTGTAAGGGGGGGGGGGGCTCTAATCGAAAAAGTTCATGTGAAAGATCCCCTTCAAAATCACCTGTTGAACACACCCTTTAAAAGTTCTAACACAATTATGGGACACTATATAGAAGTCACAGCAGAATTTACAGTAAAAGTCATCATGTTGCTTTCAAACAATATCAAAAATAATTTTAAAGGCATGGGCTTTTTTATAAAATACTCCTGACATACCATACAACATACATGTATGTATATTTTTTGGAATAGGTTAATAGTTAGTTTGGAAGTTTAATTGGAAAAGTTAATAGAAAAAAATGTTTTTTCTCAGTTTTATCCGATTTTATCCGATTTTATCCTCGATTTTATCCTTTATGCCTCCATTCTTGAAAGTCAAACTTCAGATTATCAAATGCCACAATTATAAACAAATAGTATCAATATTGACATAAATTTTCATAGGGGCAGTTTACTCTACCTTATATCTGCTATGGGCTTTGAGTAAAGTTATAATTAAAGCTTAATGATACTTTTATTTGGAATAGTTCGCTGACTTGCGCAATAATGAATTAAATTTATCAAGTTTTGTTGATACACCTCTTCCGTTTTTTTTCCAAATGAACGCCACTCCTCTACAAAACGTCTTTGAAGTTAAGACTTGGTTTTACGAGATTTAAAATAAATCTTTTCTACCTCTAATATAAAATTTTTCCATTAGTATAGATATCTTACCCCGGTCTCTTCCGTGCCCCGAACATATTCATTGAAAATATTAACGTTATCCGGTTTCTGTTCAACTGTAACTCTATTTGTACGGAACTCTCACAAAGGGAATGAAAAATCCGACTCTCTCAGGTTGATTAAACCCTTTATTATATTTTATTCGAGAGAAATGCGATCTGGAAACTGCGCTGACACGCCACCGATCCCTCAAAAATAATTAATTTTGCAGGGAAACCGCCGCGCGCTTTTCTTTAATTACCTCCGATACTCTTACGGATCACTATCAGAAACGAGATGATATATTGACACAAATTTACAAACGTTAAATTGAACGTTATCGCGTCAGATATTACAATAACTGGTTACCAATACACGATCACAATAAGGCTCACGATAAATCATTCTTTGACAGTTTTACGATGAGGCGGTGAGGGCGCGCACCGATTGCACTGGGTCTGTAACTTTTTAATCTTTAAATTTTCATCCCTTATAAGTTCACTTATAAATTATCTCTCAAATGTATTAATTTATAATCAAATCTATGAATAAATAAATATTTAACCTAAGTTACAAACAGCTAGGTATAGTAGAATTTGAAAGTCAAAGGGAAAAAACCTTAAACTGTAGTAAAAGTATGTGTAAAAGGTACAAAGAAATGTAAAATGAAAAAGAAAAACCTTGCTCCATATACAGTATGATCAAAAAAAGACCAGACTGGAGAAACAAGGCATAGCGTTACCACCACGATAATGCGCCGGCTCACACGGCGCTGATCGTAACCGAGTTTTTCGTCAAAAGCGGAACTTCCGTGATCCCGCAGCCACCCTACACTCCAGACGGGGCTCCATCAGACTTTTTTTTGTTTCCAAAGTTAAAATCAACCTTCAAAGGGCGCCGATTCGACTCTATTGCGGACATTAAAATTAATTGTACGGCGGACCTGAAGAAGATCCCTAAAGCGACTTACCAGGCAGGGTTCGAGAGCTGGAAGAAACGTTGGCAAAGGTGTGTCGTCAGCCAAGCCATGTACTTTGAGGGCGACAAGTTCGATTAAACTGTATCCGTCGAAATAAACAAGTTATAAAATCAGTCCTGTCTTTTTTTAATCAAACCTTTATGTACGAAGGTAAAAAAGCATTAATATAATATCTAATATGTTAAATATTATTTTTCCTGCACCTGTGCGCTTGCTGAACAAATAAAATATGTATCAAGAAATTGATGTTAGTGCTTAATTATAAACAATAGAAAACAGAAATTGTATGAAAAACAAACAACATAATAATAGCCAATAAACCGTTTCAGAAACTCAAACTAAAAATGACAAATCGCAAAGAATCAGCAACAAAAGACGAGGCAACCTTCCACTGGAAAGTATTTCCTCGAAAGCAGACGTGGTACATTTTCTTTGAAGGTTTTGAAAATATTGGGCATCCTCAGGACCTCCTGAGTAAGAATATTACAAGGGATGTTATTAGTTATACAATAACGAAAAAGAATTACTGGCAAATGTCTTACTTTTATTCTTACTTTTTAATTACTGTATTGGTGTCATGAAGCATTCAAAATCTATTAGTTTTATTTGCATGTGTAACACCCTTCACATAACACATTTCACCCGTTGTTTTTACGCCATTTATCCCGAGTATTACGGGTTAGATGAATTTGAATGGAGCATATTTACGTTTTGTATTTGATTTTTTATATTGCAATTGTTACTTTTGGTGTCAGTTTGCACAGTTATCTTTATATAATCTGTGTACAATTTATTTCTTGTTAGTTGCTTGGTACTTATTCTTAAACAGCCAAGGAATAGGTACTTAATTTTCGTTGCATTTATGACATTATAAAAGGAAATGTGCCATCTCTCACTGCATTATCCAACGCATTTCTTTTATTTTGAATTTGTCGAATAAAAACTCTACACCTCATGGACCCATCATCGACTTCGTAATTTCTGCGAGCAATGCGTCAATATTTACTTAGGTACGTATTTTCACCCTAAATTGCTGCGGTATGATACTTGTACTTGAAAAACCAATGAATATTTGTTTAATCTTCATTACATTTGTGATGTTTAATAACGTTTCAGTTGCAGCTGTATAATATGTGTGCCATCTCTCCCGTTATTATCCAATGCATCTCAATCATTTGAATCGGCGAATGCAAACGCTACAACTTCATGACTCATCATTGACCTTCTAATTTCTGCGAGTAGTATATCAATATTTACTACGCCATTTCACCCTAAATTCCTGCGACATGTTAACCGCTGAATTGAATTTTAACAACCAAAGAATAAATGTTTAATCTTCGTTGCATTTGTAAAATATATGTGCCATCTCTCCCGCCATTACCCAACGCATATCGATCAATTTTTTTGAACAAATTATTAGTGACCGGGTTTAAGATATATATTAATATGGTGGGGGGATTTTGTCTAGCGGATCGAGCGAGCGTGTGTGGTGATATTTAGTAAAGAAATGGGATGAATCTTCTAGCTGGCGGATCAAGCGAGCGTGTGGGGTGATATTTAGTAAAGAGAGACGTTCACAGCGCTAGCGCTCTCTATTCTTACATCTCTCTGATGTAAACACTGTACCCAATGACATTGTAATTTCTACGAATCAATATATACTTACGCCATTTCACCCTAAATTACTGCGCCATGTTATCCGCTGATACTTGTATTTGAAAAATGACTATTTTCTTATTGAATTCTTGTTGTTTACTAACGTTTTTTTTGTGGTTGTAAAAGATGTGTGCCATCTCGTCCGCCATTATCCAACAAATTTCGATTATTTTGAATTCGTCAAATAAAACATACAGGGTGTATCTAAATAACACCTAAAAAATTTAAAAGGTGAACCTCTGATTTTTTGAAAACACCCTCCCCTGAAAAGTTACGCCCCTTCAATAATTCTAAAAAAAAATTGTTTTTCTTTTTTTATCTTCTTTGTACATTAGGCTAAAGAAACGAAACTTGGTGAACAATATATGTTAATAAAACTACACTTTCTGAAATTTTTTCATCCCTGTAATATTTTTTCTAAGGGGTTGAAATAAAGAACCCCTAAGATTCTTATTAACTTTTAACTTTTTTTTTCGACAAAACTTTTTTACATTCAAAAAGTATATCTAAAAAAGGCCCATTCATTTACTAACTTTTTGATCTCTTCAGGTTTTTTCGAAAAATTAGAGATTAATGAAGAAAACAAAGTAAATGTATTGCAATGCATTTTCAAAGACTGGAAGAATAATTTGATCGAAGAATCCCCAGAAACTAGTACCAGGAAAATAGGTTGTGCCCTAAATGTTTATTTAATCATTCGGTAGTTTTTAGAATTTTAAAAGAACAACAATTATATCCCTATCATTTTGAACGGGTGCAGGCATTACTGATTCGGGATTTTTTACCGCATGTGGTTTTTTATCAGTGGTTAATTAACATAATCGGCCAAGCGCCACAATTCTTAAGAAATATTTTATTTACTGACGAGGCGAATTTCTCAAGACACTGTATTAGAAATTTTCATAATAATCACACTTGGGCCGAGGAAAATTATCTTTTTTTGAAGGAAATCATCAGTATCAATTTTCATTAAATGTGTGGCTCGGAATTATTGACATCATTTAATAGGTCCCTATTTTCTTCCCCTACGATTAGATGGTGACTCATATTGTCATTTTCTCGAAGAATTACCTGTTCTTCTTGAAGACATTCCTATTCAAATTAGGCAACAGTTATGGTTTATGCACAACGCAGCACCAGTCCATTTTAGTATACGTGCAAGAAGTCACTTGGATGAGGTGTTTGCCAATCGATGGATTGGTGGAAGAGGACCTGTAAACTGACAAGCCCGCTCCCTGTCCTCAATCCTCTGGATTTTTGCATATGGGAATATCTGAAATCCTTGGTCTATTCAAGCTCAGTTGGAAATATTGATGATTTGCGAAATAGTATTATAGCAGGTTGTGAAACGATAAGAAATTCACCAGGAATATTTCAAAACATACGCAATGTTCAATATTTTTTTATAAATAGTATTGTCGATATTTGACAGATTTTTGTTTTTTGTTTTTTAAAAAGTTTTGTTAAATTATTAAAACATTTTATTCATGTTCACTTCTGTTCTTAGTTGTCTGTTGTTTAATAAAATGTTATTTAATCCTAATTTTTTCCCAACTTATCCCAGACATTTGTCTCTTCAAGTTACTTTGAAGTTAACTAACCCAACGTAAACTAACCTAACCAAGTAATAAATCGAATGTTAAATGATTTCATAACAATAAATTTGAGGATAGGCCGCGATCAACACCTTTATTTAATCACTTCTTAAACAACCTTTGCGTTAGTAAATGGTGGTAATGATGGTAATGAAAGTAAATGAATGTAAAAAAGTTTTGTCGAAAAAAAAACTGATAAGAAAACACATCTTAGGGGTTGATTATTTCAACCCCTTAAAAAAATACTACAGGGGTGAAAACATTTCAGAAAGTATAGTTTTATTAACAGATACTCTTCACCAAGTTTCGTTTATTTATCTTAGTATACAGGGAAGATAAAAAAAAACATTTTTTTTTTAGAATTTTTGGAGGGGGTAACTTTTTAGGGGAGGGTGTTTTAAAAAATAGTATACCGAAAACCCCCTTAATTTTCATCGGAGAATCACCTCTTAAATGTTTTCGGTGTTATTTAGATACAAGTTCAGCGAGCAGTTGGTACGCACCGACCAGAGAAAACCAAGCGCCCTTTGCACCGACGCTCTATCAATCTCTTGGCGGTAAGTGTTCGGAGGTAAGACCCGCCGAGGTCGGACGGTGGGCAGGCCCGTTACGCATCGAAACTAAATTACCTCAGAAATTCCATTATTCCGGGCGCCCCCATTAAGAGGGAAGAAGGAAAACGATAATGCGCGCGATGTCCGGCCAGAGGCGTGACGGCGTCGGCACCGTAGCCACAATGGACTTTACGGACCGTGGACGGGCGGCCGAGAGCCCGAAAAGCCGAATCCATTCGACATACGCCGGAGGGTTCCGTGGCCGGGCCTTTCAACGAGACCTTTTCTGACGCGCGGGTTGTTTTGACGGCGAATGGAGGCAATAAAGGAGTGATTGTGCCCGTAATATTTTTGAAATATTGTTTTTTTTTTATGTCCGCCTCAAAAGTCGAACAAAGGGGAAATAACAGCAAGGATTCGCCTGAGGCTAAAATGGTAAGTTTCCTTAGAGCAAAGCAGACATAAATTAGAAATCCGGAATCGTGGAAATTTGAAAGATATAGTTGGAAAGTTAAGTTCTGGAATTTACCTATTTACTTTTTAAACATAGAGGGTCATTGAAATAAATATTGATATACAGGGTGTTAAAAAAAGTATCACAAACCTTGAGAGGAGACAGTATGGCCTAAAATATACACACAGTTCTTAACCAACATGGATCTGCAATTATAACATTTGGAAAATGCAAGATTAAATATTTTTTTACACTACTAGTCAAAGAATATGTAGGGTGAACCCGACCTCATCAGTAAATAGAATGTTACCAGCCAAATTGGGGTCCTCAGCAGCGAAATTAAGTGGATTTGGGCACTGTACTCGATGAATATGTGATATGAGTAAAGCTGACGCTCGTGGATGACTCTTCAAACAATATGAGAACTAATTTTTACCTCCCTTAGATTTTGATCTCCTGGAATCAGGCAACTGTTTCCTAAATGAACCTATATCATGCAGTCGTTGATGCAGTCTTATAAACATAAGAACAGACAGACTCTGGCGACTGAAATGAGTTTCAACAAAGACGTCGCGCTTTTCTGGGTTTCCCATTAATTATTATTAGCATTAATCCTCCGTATCCCCAAAACCGTCCATTTGCATTAAGACTTTTCTTCATATATTCGGCCTTATCATCCACCCTTAAGTTCGTGAAATTTTGTTGGTACCTTGAATATTAAAATGGATTTTTAATATTCTTTATATACCATACTTGATTTTTATCATAACCTGGTTCACGACTTCTTGTGTTTAAAAGTTTTTACGACTACCGCTGAATTTTGCACCACCGACAAAAACGATAACGAATATGCAATAAGACGTAATATGTATAAGTTCAGAAAAATGAAGTGACCCGAGTTTTAATTTCTGGCAAACTAATCAACTATGTTTTCTTTTTATAAAGATTGCCTTCAATATTTCCAACTTTGCGATAACATTTTTTCTAGTTTTTCATTAAATTCAAGAAAGAATAGTAAACATCGAGAACTAAACAACACAAATCATAAATATACGAGGTGTGTAAATTAAATAATGAGACTAGTACTTCAGTACAAGTTTGAACTTGTTAGTCATTTGCTTGTTCTTTGTGACTGTTTTCGTAAATCGTTTTTTCCAATGATGTTAAAAATGACCGACATTAATTTTGACAACGGCGTGCTATCAGGTTTTGCTTCAGACGTGGACACAGCGCAACGGATACTTCTGCAAAACTTCAACAGGCCTACGTAGACAATGTTTTTTCAAGAGCCCAGGTTTTTAGGTGGTTTAAGGCATTCTCAGAAGGAAGAGAGTCGATTAGAGATGAACCACGCAGCGGAAGGCCTTCATCTTCAAGAACCGATGAAAAGGTCGATAGAATCCGGATTCTTGTGTGTTCAGATCGTCGGTTGACGACAAGAATAATCAGGGAAGAGTTAAATTTGAATCACACCACTGTTCATCAGATTTTGACTAACGAATTGGGTATGAGAATGAGGATGCGCAAAAATGGTTCCAAAAAACATTTCGCTGGTACAAAAGGACATCGGGAGAGAAAAGTGTCTTGAGTACGACCCGGAAACCAAACACCAAAGCATGAAATGGCACACTTCAAGCTCTCCGAGACCCAAAAAAGCAGTAATGAGCTAGTCGAAGATCAAACGCATGCTGATTTGCTTTTTTGATAGCCAGACAATTGTCCACAAAGAGTTTTTGCCTCCAGGCCAAACAGTAAATCAACACTTTTACAGAGAGGTTCTTGAAAAACTTCGAAAAAGGGTCATGCCTGTGAGACCAAACATCAAGAACAACTGAATGTTGCATCACGACAATGCGCCTTATCACACAACCATTTCAGTAAACGAGTTTAGGCCAGTAAAAACATTCCTGTGGCTACTCGGCCTCCTTATTCGCTTGACTAGAGTCCTTGTGACTTATTTCTCTTCCCGAGATTGAAAAATCACCTCATGGGACGTTATTTTGGGACTATAGAAAACATTCAAACAACTGTAACCAACCAGCTGAAGGCTATTCCAGTATATGAGTTCCAGCACTGTTATAAGGAATGGAAGAACCATCTCCAGCGCTGTGTGGCTTCCCACGGAAGTTATTTTGAAGAACACAATATTGAATTGTAATTCTATTCAAATAAAAAATATTAAAAAAATCAGTCTCATTACTTAATTTACACACCTCGTATTTTGTATGTCCTATGAATATGATATAAAATATAAAACACAAAAAAAGTGAAATTTATTTCGCGGGAGTTGTGGGTAAATCGAGTTGCCTAATTCCGATATGCCCTCCCCAGTTTTTAGAAAACAAGTATGTGGCAAAAATAACTTTCTACTCAAACAGGGTTCATTCCCTAACGGGCAAATTTCCACAAAAGAAAGCTCCAAAATACTTTGCCTTTTACACTTCGTTGACTCCATCTGGACACTAATGATTTCAGCAGAAGGTCAATCTGAAACGCGAACCCTTGTTTACCATCTACAATGCAATATATCGGAGCAACACACGTGGATGCACGGAGTGGCGAGACCACCTTCTTATCTCGCCAGGCAACCGCTTTCATCGGCACTATTAAAAACGGTGACGTATGGTCGGTCGCGCAAAGTGAACAGAACTCGAGGGGTGGAGGGAGGTAGGGGGCGCCCTTAATTTATTTACCCGCTTTAATTTGTGAAATGACCGCGGCGCTAATGCTCCTTTTTAATTTATTCAAGGCCATTAGAGGAATTGCACACTTTAATCATACGCGTTGTTACAAAGAGAGGAATTCGCGTAAAATAGGGTCCCGTTCGTAGGAAATATTTAATAAGGCACCGCCGCACAAAGGCAGGATAAATAATTGTCAGTCAGGAAATTTGTCAGGCGCCCTTCGCGGGACGAGGAGCCCGCGTATTACAATTAGGGGGCGAAAAAATTTGAATGCGCTATTTGTAATTTGGACGAAGCCGATTTTTTATTCCTATTTATCGATAGTGCAGGTTTATATAGACAGTTATCGCCATGCGCCATCATCAAATACATCAGTTTTGATCACCTCCTGATAATACCAACATGGTTGGAGAAACGTGTGTTGAGTTCAAAAAAGTGTTTCAGTGTTAAGTGGTAGAAGAGTTCAACTGCGAATTTGTTTCTACGCCGAAGATTCCAATTTTCCTCCTGTATCAAATACGTTGCTTAGTACCAATTGCCCTATCAAAAAGCAATTAGATGTCATCCCTTCTTCACTATTTTCACATTATGCCAACATCTCTACTACATTCCTCTATCTATTTCCTCCCACGTATTATGCTTATGTTGATTAATTCTCATAATTGCACTGGTAATCAATCATATCATTGTCTATGTACTATTAGACTGTATCAAAAAAATCGACTATTAAAAATAGTCGATTTTTTTGATACAGTCTAATGTACTATGTAGTACCAAATAAGGACAAATAATGACAGTAAAGGAATGTCATCAAGACGATGCAGCTCTCACAAATATTTTTGTCGGCATGCATATGTGGCTGCCGGCTTAGACGGGTTCAACTCCAAAGGAAGGAAGCAAAAGGGGCCCCATGGGGATTAAGTACTTCTGGCTTCTTCCAAGTCCACGCCATCAAGTCTCCCACGCTTTCAGCATACCAGAATATCTGCACCCTCTTAATTTACATTTTCCTAATGTTTACCCCCAATCATTTTCTTTCCTTTGAAGTTAGTCTCGTTTTCACATCATATCTCCAGTGGTTCACCTCTTCAACAGATACATCAAATAATATGCATTCAGAGTCGCTGGTGTCGGTGCATTAGTCTCATCAAGAGTTAAGGAGTAAACAACGAGATGAACTGAACTGCTCCTGAACTGGCGCGTCAATAACATTCATTTTTATGAACCACCACATCTCGTGGTCCCCAGTAATCCAATACAACATAAGTAAGAGATCTTCCTGATCTCTTAACTTATAATTCGGGATGTTCAGCCATCTCTAGAAGCACCTAGTCAACTCTACTTCTCAGGCGTTGCATGTGATCCCTCTATGTGATCTATCATAGTCCAGGAAAATTATGTATGTACCTATCAATTTTTGGTCGAAGAGAAAACTAAATATGGAACCTATGGTGTGAGGTACAGACTCTTGTGAGAGTCGGTTCTGACTAAATACTTTTGGGTCATTCCATGTCAAATCGACCACTTTAAAACCCGACCCCTTTCGATTTGGCTGAAAGTTTTTTATCTGTTTCTACCCTATCAAAAACGGTTCTCAGAATGTTTTCAAATTTTTTTTTACCCAACCCAAAAAAGACGAATTTTTCAAAAAAACGGCTCTTTTTTTCAAGTAATCATATCATTCCAATAATTGGCCTATCAGGACGTTTTTTTTTTCAAAATTTATGTGTTTAAATGTACTTTTCCGAAAAAAAATACAAAAAAATATCAGGTTAAATTATATGAAATTTTTCAGTTTTTTTTGGAAAGACCGTTATTTTTACAAAGCGACGTTTTTACTTTTTTGTTTTCTTTTTTTTCCAAAAAAAAAAATGATTTACTCTGAAAATAATCACGCCAATCCCAGTGGGCCGACTTTTTTTGTTATTTTTTCTTTAATTGAAAAATAAATGTGGTCATTTTTTTTAAATTTTCAACTTCTTTACTGTCAAAACTTTATTCTTATAATAAAATAATTATAATTAAATAATAATTTTATACTTAATTTCTAATTTAGTTTAAGGATTTCTGATAAGGATTTTTGATCAATGCGATATTCTGTATTTTGAAGAATTGGAGAAATTTCGAACATAGAGATGCCCATTTGTATCTGGAATGACACAATGTAGTTGCTGACTTCCCATGATTGGTTTCGTTCTTGAAAATCGTTCACTCAAGTTGTTGACAGCTTGATTATAATCCTCTTCTGATGAAAACCACCTCTATATTCGGAAGGTTTTCCGGTGCAGAAGCCCAAGCATATAATTCGTAAGAGGTGGTTATTTGCTTGTCGACCGCTAATTAAAAGCTTGCTCGCGCTGCGTGTCGTTTGATCATACCACCGATACAGTCACATGGCCCTTTTCCATGGACAGTTGCGAAGAAATGCCATTGGGCAGGTATGCTAAAGTCAGTTGCATGGTAGTACAAATTAACAAAATTTTTAAAATTTCTGAATTGTTGAGGCGCTCCGTCGGAAAAATAATGAATATTGATTGCTAACAGTATCAGAAATTCCTTTTATGAAATCAGTTATTCATAATATCAGAAATCCTTAAACTAAATTAGAAATTAAGTATGAAATACCCAGAAATTATTTAATTAGAATTATTTTATTGTAAAAATAAAGTTTTGACGGTAAAGGCGCTGAAAATTTAAAAAAATTACCAATTTTTTTTTCAATTAAAAAAGAATCTTTAAACTAAATTAGAAATTAAGTATAAAATACCCTGAAATTATTTAATTAGAATTATTCTATTATAAAAATAAAGTTTTGACAGTAAAGGAGTTGAAAATTTTAAAAAAAATACAAAAATTTTTTTTTTCAATTAAAGAAAAAAATAGAATAAAAAAGTCGGCCCACTCTGGGATTAGCGGATTTGGGAAAAGAAAACAAAAAATAAAAACGTCGGACTTTGAAAAAATAACGGTTTTTCCAAAAAAAATCTGAAAAATTTCATATAATTTAACTTCCAAAATTTTTTTTTATTTTTTTCTGAAAAGTACATTTAAAAATAAAAATTTTGAAAAAGAACGTCCCGATAGGTCAATTATTGGAAAAGTTATGGTTATTTGAAAAAAAAAGAGCCGTTGTTTTGAAAAATTAATAACTTTTTTTGGGTTGGGTAAAAACATTTGAAAAAATTCTGAGAACCGTTTTTGATAAGGTAGAAACAGATAAAAAACTTTGAGACAAATCGAAAGGGGTCGGGTTTTAAAGTGGTCGATTTGACATGTAATGACCCTTTTATATTTCGTTCTTTGTTATACGAAATGGTTCGATGATCTTTTCCAAAATAGGACAGAAGTTCTTTAATAGTTTTCGAATTTATCTTACCACGGATGATTCACCTATGTAAAACAAAGGCTAGATAATTTCTTAGGTATTACCAGACATGTTTTAGTCATAAACTATATTTGTTTTATTATTTGGTATTATCAATAACACAACTTATTAAATTTTGGATTTAAAAATACGCCACAAAATTATCTTGATGATGTTGAGGAACACTCCAATCTTTTTAAAATACTTTCCTGTATTTATTACAGGAAACTCGTTTCATACATAAAATGATATGAATCAGATGTGATCTAATCTTTCTCCTGTGAAGAAGCTGTTGCTGTGCCATCACAGACGAAACTTAAACACTTCTCGTTTTGTTTCTTACTCGCAGCACACAAACTTTCTAGATGGTAAAATAAATAATTGCTTTTAAGCTAGTAGACGGTCGGAAATAGCAACAGGAATAATAAACGTTTTTTGTTTACATCAAACAACTAGCGGCGGGAAACGTATTTATACTATTTATTTTAATTGGAGTTTCATCGTATCCTCATCGGATCGTACGCTCCGTTATTTTTTCTTTATTGCCTTATCGAATGATCGCTCTAGAAATATCAGAACCGAAATTAGATATCTGATCGATGTTTCGGCATCATTTATTTCGGTCAGCACAGAATTAATCTTATACATATACCATTATTTATCGTTAGAGCGAGGTATTTGCCTCTGCGATGCACAGGCGTCACAAAAGTCATTGGTCAGATCGGATCGGTTTGTCAGCTATGAATTTTGTCACCTTTACATTTCCACTGTTGCTAGTTAGCAAAAAACCGCAAGAGTGGACCGATGCAGCAATTGCGAGGATGGTACTCAGTTCGTTAAATAAGTTTCAAATCTGAATATGTTAAATGTTGATGTTTATGAGCGATGGTGCTGCGACAATGCGTTTGGTGGTGAGACCAGTCTCTTCGAGAACACGTTTAGAGCTTAACATGTAAAGTGCATGCTTTACATCTTATGATAGAGACTATTTGAAAATATTGCATTAATAGCAATGATAAAAAAAATGTTTCTTAAATCCCCAAAACACAGTATCATGATATTCGTAAACCTCCACAACCGATTTTTAGACATGAGAGAACATGGTTGCATCTTTATTATAATGAATATTTCCAACAAAAAAAGCTGCTATGCTACAATTAAATTCTGCCGAAGCTGCGACTATTAAGGAGAGCCAAACGTAAGTTCCAAATATTTTCCGTTGAAAAAGATTTAAGAACTACTCATTACAACCACAAAGGATTACATAACGCTATAGAAAAATTACAAAATAAGGTCTTGTTATTAGTGGAGTCACCATAAATAGTGGATGAAATAGACACACTAATGAAATGGTCGTACTTTAGAAAATTTCCACAGCGTGTTAAAAGAGATTCAAATTTTATCATATTAAAACAAAGTGATAGTGCATCGTCCAATGCATTAACTGAGTTAAAAGAGTGTTTTAATTATTACATTGGTAGGTGTCGGTGGTAGAACCTTCTCAATATATAATCTCATTTTTTCACCATGGCAAATACCGTTCAAACTATGGAAACATATCTAATGCTGTGAACTTTTTACAAATTTTATACCGTAGGTGATAATGCTGTTAATAGTGAGAACAATGCACCTACTTCTTATGTTCGGTAATTACAATGACACATTCCTGGTGACGCTGCTCCTGGTGAAGAATTAGTTCTTGTAACCGTGCATTACAGTGAAAAAGTGGACTGTATTAAAAATGTTTCTTGTTTCGCTACAACTATGCAAATTAACACCTAATTACCCTTACTGGATGGAGCGCACGTCTATGCTACGCTGAGGTAATACTCCGCTCAACGTATCGTCTATTGAAAACTAAAACCATTTACTAAGTTGCTCTTCTCAATATACTACTGTAGATCATTTTCAGATTGTCACATTTCGAAATAACGTATATCCTAAAAATTCTGGCACAAAATATTTATAGCAGTTTTTTTTAATGACCAGATTTATTGAAACATCAATTATTTATCATAAACTACATCTTAATGCTTAACTAAACTATACTATCAAATTATGTGAAGTCGCCCATACTCCTCTACCAGACGCAACTTTCTTCGGATGTCTCTCATGAGGCCCTGGACGGAATTCAAGTCAATTTCTCTCATTTTTTCAAAAATTCGACGTCTTAGTTGCTGTTCGTTTTGGGCTTCCCAGCCTCTGTCATAAACTTTCCGCGACAATAACGCCCAAAAAATCCTCTATTGGGCGAGTCTGAGGCAAGTTAGGAGGATTAGCATTTTTAGGAACAAAAGGTATGCGGTGTTGACGAAGCCAGTTTTGGGTATCTCTAGAGTAATGACACGATGCTAAGTCTTGCCAAAACATGATATCATCCTCAGCATGATGTTCTTGGACAAACTGGAGCAATTTGGAAAGACAGTTCTCAATATACCCCTGACTGTTCAAAGCTTCGCCTCTCACTCTTCCCACAAAAGGTCGGGATATGCCCCTGTTAGAAATTGCGCACCAGACAAGGATTTTATCGGCAAATTTTGCTTTAGTCTTAAACTTTACATTGTTAGGGCATTCCTCTAGGTTATTTGTATAAAACCCATCATTTCCTTTCATTTCGGAGTTAGCCAAAGTGAAATACTTTTCGTCGTCTAAAATAATGCTCTTGCCATCGGCAAAGTAGACCCGTCTCAGTTGACGGCAGCATCTTGGTATACGTAGAAGCTGCACTTGAGTGTATTTGGGGCACTTACGTCTTTTTCGATATTTCAGACCATTCCTCTTCAATGTCAACGATACCGTACTCTTAGAAGTGTCATATTGACGAGCCAGTCTCCTTGATGACATCCCAACTTGGTTTCTTGCTCTTCTTACCAACCGCTCTTCCCTCTGTGCAGTACTCGTGGTCTTCCACTTTTTGGAAGATTCAAACAAGGTATTCCCTGCTCGCACTCCGCTATTGTTCGATAAATGGTTCTGCGAGAAATATTTTCATTCTCGAATATTCGAAATATTTCAGCTTTGGGTACCCGCCCAACTAAGTTATAGATACTTTTTCTTATTTCTAATTTATACAACATTTGAAAGCATAAACTTCAAAATAAATAACCCTCGACTGACAGTCAACAAAGTAAACAATATTTTGTTACCAAAGGCGACTTGATATTATATCATTATTGTTAAGATTTAAGTTCATGAATTTTGTGCCAAAACTTTTAGAACATACGTTACTGGATTTATTGTAGTTTTTACACATGGACGTGGTCAAGTTGTGAGACGTGCGAGTCAAGATCAAGAGGCTTATTCAAAGTTATGAGACAACAAAGACAATTCAAGCTCCCTTAATGGTTAACGCAGCTCTACATAAATTCCTTCTTAACAATAACAAAAAAAACGCTGTTCTAAGCTTCCATACTAGTACTAGTATAATTAACACCGCGCCTTCATATTCATTGGCAACACCACGAATCTTATCGGACATTCAGCTTTCAGCGTTCTAGTAGTTTGCCCGAACAAGTCTGGAAATACGAACCGCTGCGCTGTACTCATGTATAGCAGCGAAGGTGGCTGAGTCTGAATACATGGCATATTAGCGCCGACGCCGCTGATGGTCATATATGTACGTATATATAAGCACGGGCCTTTATCAGCACTTATGAGTAAATATCGTCCATTATCTAGCTGGCGCCTCGGCAGTAGTTGCTGGCTCGTTACCTTCGACTTTGAGCAGTTTAACGTGAGTTTATACGTGGAACGTTTAAGGGATTATTAGCCGGAGCAAGAGGAAAACTACATATATAGAGTGGGCACCGTATAGTCGGAAAGGATCACGCGGATGTATGGATATTCTGAACAAAAGTATGTTGGGCAAACGAAGATATCAATGTTGACTAGAATTAAAGAATTTGAAGTAAAAAATAAAGGTCGATGTTGCTATATCCGAGAAAAATCAGAAAAACTTTTCCAAATCACGTGTTTTTACAACAATAACTAGTATGAACTGTAAAAAGGAGTATGTCAAGCGGAAGAATAACCAAATGGACTTGCCGAATACTAACTAACCTGATGTCTAAAGTCCAAAGATTATATTGTGTTATATTTTCAGACTTTAATAAATGTACTAGTTTCGATGAAAGTGAAATTAGCCACATTACTTCTACATGCCTTTTTTAAGGCTTTTATCTTTACATAAAAAATGCTTCTAAACGTAACAGTTTCACAAAGGAATACAATTAGTATAATAATAAAGATGAAGACTACAGAAGCATTGTAGATAATAAGTCAAACAATTACAAAAAGCTAGTTTGCTTAATTAATTTGAAACCAAACTTTCTCGATTACCATCTTTATAAACTTCCAGAAGACCTTGTATATTTTAGTGAGGAGCGTGGGGAAATATTTCAAAAATATATAAAAGAATTTGAACGTCGGTATCAAAGAAGATGGGATATTAATGTTAACTAACTAATGGTAGACTAGTGTTGGATGTAGAAGAGAAAAACTAAGCCAAAAGGAGATAAATGAAATTAATATAGGATTATTAATGATTTATATAGGCATTTATAGGACTTTAGACATCAGATTAGTTAGTTGGTATTCGATAAGTTCATTTGATCTGTTTACACCACTTTCTTCTGCTTGGTATGCTCGTTTCCGTAGTTCATAGCAGTTAAAGTTGGAAAAATTTTAGTTTTAACCGGTTTTTCTTGTTTTTTTCGGATATATAGGACAAATCACTTTCATAATTTACTTTCCAAAAATTTTGAAATAACTATATTTTTTTGGATCTGGTTCAAACTTTTTGGCGGCCATTGAATAAAAAATGTGGATAACTGGTCCATACAAACTAAAATGGCTGTGGCCAGTCAGAAGAGTAATTCTTCCATTCATATACCGTGAGATCACAAATTTCAAAATAAATTCGATCTCTTTTTTTGGAGAAAGTTTTTACAAAAAAATGCACTAACAGGTGGATTATGTTTCTCAAAAACGTTATCGAAATTGTTTTTTACAAACCTATTTTTTAGTGAATTCAGAAAGAGGATCATCCTAGTATATGTACAAAAGTATAAAAATCACAGTTGATAGTGTCGTTATTTAAAAAAATTACCAGTGACTTAATAAGCTTGGCCATAGCTCAAAATAAAGCCGACAATCTACAGATGGCATTTATTGAAAAATGTATCCTTTTGAAAAACAAAATCGACTTTTGTAAAAAACATTGCCAAAAAAGGATATCGAATTTATTCTTAACTTTGTTACCTCACTGTATGTGGGAACTTTTGAGATGAAGAAAAAACTCGTAAAAAGTGGAGACAAAGAGCTCAGAAGTCAAAAGAGCTTCAATAACAATATATTTGTATATTTACGACAGGTTACATTTTGTTACAAAGCATAACAAGGTACTTCAAAGTATCTTGAAAGAAAATATTTTTGTATTGGAAGCCATCTTGAACCACTTTAATGAATTTGAATTCATTTTGAATATATCTTGACACTGAGCTCCGAAATAGAGAGACTCTTCCTCACATTTTATCTTAACTGGGTTATATTTAACAATCCTAACAAGAAAACGGGTCTCCATCTCATTCAGCTATTCAGTAACTCTTCCAGCAGCACCGGTTCAATTCCAGCGCGCCGTACCACCTCATATTTCCCTTCACTTTATTTTTCAATTACCTAGAAGGCAAAGAAGCCGTCATCCGGTCTATTTGCAGTATATTTAGGTAACCCTCTAAACACGGTGACAAATGAGCGCGGTGGGACGCATCCTTCTTCAAGAGGAACCCCTGCAAAGACGATTTAGAAACTTGGCAACTGCATAAGGCTGTTTGTACACTGGCTGAAGTGAAATCGACATATACAAAAATTATTCCCTCAAAACAAAGCCAGCTAAAAACCGAACGAGTCTTTAGTTAGATAGTCTTAAATAAAAACAACCAGAAAGAAATTGAAAATCAGTCTGATATTTACAAGTTGACTTGAGGTGACTTGAAAATATATCTCACACAAACTGAAATCAATCAATTTAAATATGGTTGGAAGAACACAAATATTTTTAAGGAATAATTTAGGCTTTTAAATAATTTTCATATTTCGGCTCTTGAAGCCATTTTTAAATTTTGACCACATCAAATTACGACATTGTTTTCTAAACCAAACATCGTACGACACAGCTGGTGTTCATACATTCACTCCTCAGTTCTCATACAAACACAAACTACTTGCATAATTTATTTTTACAAAGACTAAACATCGTTAGCAGCTTACTGATTCACGTACTGAAGATTCAGTATCATTATCTTTGGATACTCTTTGGATTTTGGATGAATATGTCGATCGTATATACAGTGCGCGCCTAAAGTATGGAATAAAATCAGTAAATGTGTAACAAAAATTTTTTGGAAAAAGTCCTCGAACAGGTCGATTTTGTTTAATAAAAACACCCATTTTTGAGGGAACGTCTATTTTCAGATGTCATTTGTTTTTGAGTAACGACGTCTACAACTTATTTTTCAAATGGAAACCCCCCATTTTTTTAATTTAATTAGAGAGACCCTTTCATGATCGATTTAACGGTATAAAAATGTTGCCACCTTACATAACAAAATTTTTGAGTAAATGACAATTGAATGTTACAAAATGAAAAATATATTTTTCACAATAAATAAACGAAAATTTCTGAAAAAACTGAAAAATAGAACATAGCAAACGAGTACGTTGCTAAGCAAAAACATTATCAGATTAAGTTTTTTGACGTATCCATGATTTTTACTGTCAGTTAATCGGAAGATTTGTCATTAAATTGTGCGAAAAGTTAATATAACGTGTTAGTATTTATAAAAATTCTAATTTTAATATGGCACATTTAACCGTGACACAAAGAATTGAAATTTTGATTTTCATCGGATGTGGAAATAAGACGAGAACTCAACAGGAGGTATGCAATTTATTTAATGCAAAATATCAAGATAACCCTATCACCCAATCCACAGTTAGTAATATTGAGTCCAAATTTAGAGAAACTGGTGATGTTAAAGATGTACCAAAATCAGGACGTCCAAGATTGGCATTGTGTTAAGTATGGAAGAGAACCCTCAGAGTACCTCTACACTAGTTGCCTCAGAAAATGAAGTTAGTCAGACGACAGTTCTACGTATACTGAGGAAAGAAAACTATCATCCCTACAAATTTCAGCTTGTGCAAGAACTCAACAAAGACGACCCCGACCGGCGACTGCAATTCTGTGAAACTTTGTCAAACAAATCAAAATTTACACCAGCAAATACTTTTTTCCGATGAAGCCACGTTTTGTCTAAACGGCACAGTGAACCATCAAAATTGCAGGTACTGGAGTCGGACGAATCCTCATTGGATCATTGAAACACATACTCAACATCCGCAGAAATTAAATGTGAGGGCCGGAATAGTCGTAAACAGAATAATAGGGCCTTTCTTCTCAAAGAAGAAACTCTCACAGAAGAAAGATATCCGGAGTTCTTGGAAAATGATCTAGTTCCAGCGCTTGCAGTAATTTTCCCAAACGAGAATGATCCTGACATTCCAAACAACACCCTCTGGTTTCAGCAAGACTGAGCACACCCGCATTATGCGCGCTCAGTTCGTGAATATTTAGACGTCATCTTTCCTCAGAAGTGGATTGGCAGACGAGGACCGATAGAATGGCCCGCGAGATCCCCAGATCTTACACCACTTGATTATTTTTATGGGGTTATTTAAAATCAAAAGTTTACTGCAGAAGACCACATAATTTAGCCGAACTACGAGATCGCATTAGAGATGAAATGGGATCCATTACTCCGGAAGTCATTGAGAGTGTACAAGAAAAATTTGTACACAGGCTTGCATATTGCCAAGAAGTTGATGGACAGCATTTCGAACACTTAATTTAAAATTGTATTTGCTCATTATAGAAATTTTCGTTTATTTATGGTGAGCAAGGTTTTTTTTTCATTTTGTAACATTCAATTGTCATTTACTCAAAAATTTTGCTATGTAAGGTGGCAACATTTTTACACCGTTATATCGACAATGAAAAGGTCTCGCAAATTAAATTTAAAAGATGGGGGGTTGCCATTTGAAAAATAAGTTGATGACGTCATTACTCAAAAACAAATGACATCTGAATATCTGAAACGTCTGAAAATAGACGTTCCCTCAAAAATGTGTGTTTTTATTAAACAAAACCGACCTGTTCGAGGATTTCTTTCACATTTACTGAATTTATTCCATACTTTAGGCGCGCACTGTATACAGAAGTTGGCCACTTCTGGTACAGACGAGGCATTTTAAAAATATAGATATTAGGTATGTATTTTATTTAAAGGATCAACAATCCCAATTAATCATGAGCCGAAGTACTCCAAAGATTAACACCGACAAAAAAATCTACGAGAACAGGAGGAGGGCCCTTCTCGAATTTCAAGTCGCACGAACGACCTCCGGGGGTCCAGAGGGTCAGCAGACGGCATCGGCGCCCCGTCCACGACGCCGCGGGAGGCCGGAATCCTCTTAGGTCTCCCCGGATTCATGCACCGACGGCGTTATGTTTTCATAATCGGGGTACGACGCCTCCATTTCGTACGCGCGTTCTCCGTCTTTAATTGAATCCCGATGGGAGTCGGATTTCTCGCGTGCCACGATGATGGTCCCGTTTTTATTACGGGATAGTGTAATTACGAGCATATTCGCACTATGACGACTGGACTATTTCTAATCGAATTGTGTTTCTCTCTAATTGCACCGTCACGACTTTTTGCTATTCTTTTATTACATTTCTTCTATGTTTTTTCTCATGTCGCATGTTTAACCTTAGTCGATTCTATACCGCTCTTTCGTTTTTTCTCTGTTGACCCGAAATTTTTAAATAAATGCTTCGAACTTACTTTTAGAAATTTTCCCAAGTTGCGGTAAGACATAATAAGTATATATCAATTTAGGGTGTCCGTTATTTCCCAAGTTAGTTTTTTTTTACAAACGCTCCTTAAATTTTCAGTTTATGATCTAAAAAAAAAAAAATATCAGACCCAAATAAGCCCTTAGTATTCATATTAATCATGATACATTTCCCATTTAAATAATATGGGATTTTTTGCATTTTTTGCATTTAATTTTTTCTCTCTGAAATGAATACAGCTGCACCAAAAAGCAATGCATATTTTTGTAGGAAATTGAACGCTCTACAAAAAAGGTCTCTTATGTTTTTTTGATAAATTCTGCCTTTCAAAAGTTATTCAAGAATAAAGTTGTATTCATTGTCAAATTCATCGTTTCTTATTTTTCTGCATTTTGTTTGCAATAAAATTATGGAGTAACAGCGATTAGCCTCATATTTACGCACTTTTAGATAAATTTTAGTTCTCAAATAGCTATTTTTTATCTAATTCGTATATTTAATGCAATCAAACAGAAAAAGCTGAAAAAATGTATTTTGAATTTATTTGTTTTGTACCCCTATGCCATCTACGAGCGATTTGTTATAACTTCAAGTAATGTGAGTCTAACCAGGGTTCCTAGACGGCACGGACAACTGACGCATGCGCAATAGCGGGGGCGGCACCTAAGCGCGTATTGGCGGAACTCTGCCTGAACTCTCGTGGCGCTCTTAATTTAAGCGCGCTGAGTAGCAGAGTTTGTGCGTTTGAACCACGCGCGGACTGTTCCGCCAATGCACGCTTAGGTGCCGCCCCCCGCTATTGCGCATGCGTCAGTTGTCCGAGCCGTCCAGGAACACTGGGTTAGACTCACATTACTAAAAGTTATAACTGAAGCAGGCTAAACAGCGCGGCGGCCCACACGCCCAAGTTTTCGCACATCTCAACGTAAATAACAGGGTAAGTTTAACACATCTCTTTATAAATTGCAACAGTTTATTGTTTTCATGAATTTTGTTTTTGCACATACATGTAGTATGTAGTATGACGCATACGATTATTGCCCGCCACCTGGATCTGCCGCCTTTAGTTATAACAAATCGTTCGTAGATGGCGCTGGTGTACAAAACATATAAATTAAAAATACGATTTTTTTCAGATTTTTCTGTTTGATTGCATTGAATATACGAATTAGATAATAAATAGCTATTTGAGAACTAAAATGTACCTAAAAGTACGTAAATATGAGGCTAATCGCTGTTACTCCATAATTTTATTGCAAACAAAATGCAGAAAAATAAGAAACTATGAATTTGACAATGAATACAACTTTATTCTTGAATAACTTTTGAAAGGCAGAATTTATCAAAAAACCGTAAGAGACCTTTTTTGTAGAGCATTCAATTTCCTACAAAAATATGCATTGCTTTTTCGTACAGCTGTATTCATTTCAGAGAAAAAATTAAATGTAAAAAATGCAAAAAATCCCATGTTAATTAAATGGAAAATGTATCATGATTTAGGCACGGGTTAATATGAATATTAAGGGCTTATTTGGGTCTGATATATTTTTTTTTGGTCATAAACTAAAAATTTAAGGGGCGTTTGTAAAAAAAAACTAACTTGGGAAATAACGGACACCCTAATATCACTTACACCAGATATTACTTCTATTTTTTGTGATGATTTTGGGATTTTTTGAGATGACCCGATTTTAGAATTTGTATATAGATTGACACACGCGCTTGTCACAGCTGTGTTTATAAAACATCAACGCTATAATCAAAGGATACTATTAGTCGTACAATGCAGAGAAGGGTCGTAAGAGGCGTTTTTCTGATAAACTGATATGAGATGTTGACGAATAATTCAGATGAAGAATATAAAAAGAAAAAACCATTAGAAGATGGCTTCTGCCAAAATCAGTGTTCTGGTAGACCACTATGCCATTTTTGAATTACAAAACAAATTTATAATAAAAATGTTTAATTCCGGGTCAACTTTGATACAGCTTCAGGCATCCATGTTTCAAACTTATTTCGTGTCGAAGTAGGTTAAAAGCGAATCCATACGACATGATCAACGTCTGGCAATGTTGTTGAATTCATTTGGGACCTTTAGTAAACGTTGGCCATTTGTAACCATTTGCACGTCCACATGGTTGGATGTGTTTGTCAAACATATAAAAAGGTCGACTAATGATATAGCCAATGTTCGACCAGTGATATTTTTGATGCCTAACCATAATCCATAGTAAAGCATCACCAACAGTATTTCTATTTATATGTTTGCCGCCTTTCGGATCCCAAACTAGTGATATACATAGGTTAACTAGATTTCTATCCATTATATTTTAAACACCCCCAAAAGAAAAAAGGCAAGAGGTGTAATGTCGGGAGACCGTGCCGGTCACCTTTTGAGAAATGTTTAATTTACATAGATTCCTACAGTCGGTAAAGTGGAGGATGCCCTTCCTGCCGAAACCAAAATGACTGATCTGGATCTTCTTGATTGAGGTATAAAAGACCATTGCTGGTATTAGGTTTTTTTTAATACACATACCTCTTAACGTCTAAAAACCCTAAAAAATCATAGCCCCAGAATAACATTATTACCAGTTGTTAGAAATGGAAGGTTAAAATAGCAAAAAAAATAGACGAAACTTTTTTAAACATGTCTAAACCCCCAGAAATTCTTGGAAACGGGCTGCAAAATATTTACGAAACGTTTTTTTTTTCTTATTAATCAAGTAAATACAGTCTTTTTATTGTATCTTTTTATTGTATCTTTTTATTGTATCTTTTTCGAAATTTCAATATTATTTGATATTTGAATTTTTATTTCATATCAGCATTTCATTCCTGAAATTTTAAAACTACTGTCACTAATATTAGTAAAATTATTATTTAATTTTTTATACAAAAATAAGGGTTCCATATTAAGAAAACTGAAGATAATATGACTCGAAACGTCGTGAAAATAGTTTTATTAGGTAAAACTAAGTGAAAATAGTTTTATTAGGAATAAGTCATGTTATCCATTTTTAGAACACACTGTGTTTCGTTCTTAATGCAAAATTGTTTCTACATTTCCATTATCTTGAAATTAGATCCCGCCCTCCGGCTCATTTCTCATCGAGAGACGAACCGACACCACCGCCGGGGGTGGTTTTCTCATAAAGGCATTAAAAGAAGTATTATAACTAGGAATTCAATTAGATTACCCCCGGGTCCCATGTGGTACATTGCTTTGACGAAGGCTTATTCTTTACGCTGATATTTTTACAGTCCACTGCTTCCTTCCAGCCGCCCCCGATAACCGAACTGAATCTATTAGATTAAGGAGCGCTTTCGTTTGTTATTAACAGGAGGGCCTCGTGTTGAATCACCTAGGCGGTAAACACACTGGCGTAGTTACGAGAGCGTTGTTGTGGGACTCAGACTGCATGGGAAAAATATTTTAATTGTAGGAAACACATTTCTTTGTCAATATTTTGAAAATATCTCTAAAAAATGTTTATTTAAACTATTTAAAATAAATGGTTATCGGGTTAACCACAACCAAATATTGTAGTTTCATTTATTTTATGTACTTTCACATTCACCCAGTGAATGTATATACTCTATTTCCATTCTAAATTGAAAATAGGTAGAAAAAAGCAAGGTTGTCAGATATATTTTCTAAAATTGCTAAGCTCACTATACAAGTATACTTCATACTTCAGTAAACTGTTAGTTCGTGACGTTCTTAGAGAGCTAGTTTGGAAATATTAAAAAAAAATACATAGATATAAATTTATTAGTTAACATTAAAATAAAGCGTTTAAAATTGCTGGAAAAAATAATTATAAATTCAAACAACTTGATGTATATTACTATACTTAAGAAAATTTTGAAGAGTCGGCAACGGCGGCTCAGGCGGCTGGTCGCACAGAGTAAAACCACTGGCGGTACCACCGGTCAACGAGATTATTAGACTACTTTGCATTTAATACATTGCTAATACTTCTTCAGCCCACTGTGCCATAAAATTTTTACGACGTCGTTAAAATGATTTACGACTTTAGGCACTCAACTCGTTTAAGACGCCAGTGACGTGTATTTCAGCTAGGTTTATTAACACAGACAATTTTTTGAGATTGTCTGGCTAAATGAGCATTATTTACAGCAAATTATATTACAAATATTAAGAGTTTTGTATGCAGGATAATTTTAATCTCCTATATTGATTTGAATGAAAAAAAATTATTTCACAATTTTCGAATTTATAAAAGATATATGCACGCCCATGGAATCATAAAGTTGCTCCGCTTTTTTTGTTCCTCAGGCGTATTTATCATTTTCAATTAAAATTAGAGGGACTATAAGTATAGTATGTATTCATGAAATGTTTAAATATTTGTATTGCCTAATTATGCCTCTGAAATGTTGAGATTACGAGTTTAAGCGAAAAAAAGGCTGCCCGTCTCCTTATCGGCCTGACTGTCTGTTAACCTTTTTTTTTTTTGTACAGGATAACTCAAGAACGCGCTGAGATATCACTTCAAAATTTGAAACACATGTTTTATGACGAGATACAGAGCTGATTAGATTGTGACCATAATCAGTTGAGGTGTCTTTTGAAAATAGGGGTTAATGCACTTTATGTTTCTCTGTAGGTAATTTACAAACGATACAAGATACGTACTTTAAACTTGATAAATGTAAAGGTTTTTATTTTAATGTGGCCCCACCATATAAAAGGAAAGAAGAAATTTGAAGGGGTTGGAGGAGGATAAATGTTTATAATAGGGCAATTAAAATCTTTAACATACTAAATTTCAGTTATTACACAGTGAACAGAGCTATAAAAAATCCCCTCCCTTCTTTAGACGTAGAAGAATTCAAATATCACGTTAATAAGCCCTTACTTTCATTTTTTTTCTACTGCCATGTCCAATTCAAATACAATGCAATGCCCTGTATGGGTCATATGATTTATATTATAAATTAATTAGGAAAAAACTAGATGTTGAAGTACTGATTCCTTAGGCATATGTTTTTTTTTTTAATTAAATACAGCATGTTGACAATAATAATAAAACTAAATGAGGAAGTCCAAAAAGTTTTCTACATACGGGAAATATTTCTTTTAAGAAATTATAAGAATAATCTATGAAAAATGCATATCATCGTGAGAAACTACTCCAGGTTCAGTAATCTAGAAAATTGTTTTCACATTGTTTTGTGACTACCAATGAACAACGCAATAAAAATATTTGTATTAGTAAATAATGGTTTAATTTTCTATAAAAATCTCAAACTGTTTGTATCGTTCAAGGTCAAACAGTCCGTAGACCAATGGATCGACACAATAAAAAATCTCAGAAAATCATTTTAGAAAGCCTTATTAGACAATATATTTTTTTTTTCAAGATATTGTTTGAGATGTATCGTATCGTTCTAAACTTCTGAGAATGTACTTCTTCCTTCTGCAACAACAATGGTAACGAACCGACTATATATATTTTTTAAGAGTCAGTACCATAACTATTTGAGAATATAGCACGAAGTTGACCTCTCGTCTTTTCCTAACCCCGATCTATTTAACGATTCTTAAAATTCGTGGCGCATTCAAATTTGTTCTTGCGGAAGACACGATGATCGTAGAAGGGCGTCGCGTGACGATAGTATGCATGCATGCATTTTCTAAATACGGTTCAATCCAAATTCGAATAATAAAAATAATAACTTAGCCAACGTTCGTGTCTATTGTGGTTCGAATCGTGAATCGATGTACGTAGTTTTCAGACAAATTTTCATTCTCAAACAAATTATCTTCAGAGTCACCGTTCAGAAACGACTATAAAGGTTTTTATAATTTTTGTACTGTACTTATTTACATACAGGGTCGGCCAAAACTACGTGAATATCTCGAAAATGTCGCACTTAAAAAATCGTTACTATATTGTATATTCAATTGTGGTTTTGAATTTGACCTTGGACTTACAAAATTACTCAAGTCACTCGAAGGTTACTTATATTTTTCATTGAAAATATCATCGTATTTAGTGACCGAAAGCACTAGACAATGAATGAGCAATCAAGCTTTAATCTTTAGTCAGATAAAACCAAGAACTTCACTATACAAATATTGAAAAGAGGCACTATGCAAAGTACCTACCAGAGCAGGTGCAATCAACAGAGACCCAGTGTGCGAAATCAGCATAAATCTGGAGAATTTAACAACCGTATTTCAGGCAGAAATAACGGCAATATACGCCTGTGATCAAGAAGATATCAGAAGGTCTTATGGAAATAAGAAAATCCAGATCGTTACTGATAAACATCTGACACTGGAAGCAATGGATGTCCTAGAAATACACTCCCAGATAGTTAAATACTTTGTGTGTTCCCTAGTACAATTAGCGGGACACAACAGTATCACTTTGAAATGGGTCAAAGAACGCCAGGGTCACGAAGGGAATGAAAAAAACATACTTGCTCCCAAAGAAAGGAGCAGAAGTTCCACTGATATGGCCGAAATTCTCTTGCGGTTTAGCCTATTAAACAGCCAGGCTATAAAGGATCTATGAAGACAAAAATAAAATATCTCACTGGGTGGAGGTTCCTGATTTGAAGCAATAACGGATGTTCATTGACGAATCATCCTGAAATCAAACAAAAATCTAATTATACTCTATAGAACTGAGATGGATAGTAGGACTATTACCCACTCATGCGATATCTCATCGCAGTTGGGGTCAAAGATAATATCGATTATAGAAGGTGTGGAGAGGAGGAAGAAACTTCCTTTCACATATTATTATGCGAATGTTCAGCTCTGATGACTGTTAGGCATTCGATCTTTGGGGCTATAACAATAAAACCAAAAGAGGTAACAGATGCTTCTTTGGAAACTGTTCTTTAAATTCCTTAAGGGGGTATATCACCCTAGAGACCGAAAAATCAAGCAAAATTTGGGATTTTTTTTCAAAGAAACTGAACAAGACATCGAAATTCGGTAAAAAAAAAACATTTATTGTACAAGTATTGACGTGTACTTGTAATTTTTTTAGAGCTCTCAGAAACAAAATGGCGGCCTTTCAGTAGTTTTCCCAAGGCATCTTATTTTTATGGCTCCATGGCCAAACCGATAACTCCTGCAAATTTAAAGATAGAGCGATGAGCCAGGAAAATTTCGATTCAGTATGATATTAGGCTCAACAGTCCGTAGGATTTTTTTTAAATTGATTTTTGCAGATATGGCGTGTTTTTGAAAAGAAGTTCGAAGAAACGAAAAAAAAATCGATCGAAAATTGTTAATAACAATTGACCTACGCAATATAATAAAAAAAATCATATGTATTGTTGTGGAGAAACTAGTTTTTAATATTCAGTTAAAATTTCAAGTCAATCAAATAAAAATTATTCGAGATATTTGTTCGGCCGACTTTAAATTTCACTTTTCAAAAAAACGCGTTTAAAGTTTTAATCTGCAATGCATGCACAATACAATTGACCTTCGAGATTGACCTCCTTCTCCTGCTTTTCTTTTCTTAGTGATTTTGAATCTATCCTGGCCTTTTTTGCTTCATCAGACAAGGACAGATGCTCCAATTCTCGATACCAACAACGGTACCTAGATTGCGTTCGCATAGAGCAGCGAAAGGGATCGCGCTAGATTCAAAATTCGAGCCCTTACAGGTTTCTCCCATACATAAAACTTTTCCACGTAATTTTTACGATGTTAAGGGACCTTTTAAACAAAACAAAATTCGAAAGTGTTAGGTGGTGTACCCCCTTAAGGAAACAGGACTAATAGTTACTATAATAGTTACAATAATCGCTGGTTTCAGTACACAAGTCTTGGTGCCTACCCTGTAAATTATGATAATAAAAAATACATACATAATACAACAATAACATACAGTTAAATAAACCTTTTTCGATTCGGAGCCGGTAAAGCAGATTACCCCTCAATGAGGATCTCCTCCTCTCCCGGGCCATTATTTCAAGATCAAACTTAAACTGGATTATAACGGTGCATTGAATTTTGTTGCTTATAAATCCCTGTCATGCCTTCCCTATCGTATTACACAAACTTTGGAGGTGTAACTTTTCTGTTTTCGTCCCATTTCCACGACCACAATACGTGCCACGACTCGGGCACCAGAGTAAATACCTTCATCCGTCGTCATTACCAGGCATGATTAACCGTAATTATGATAAAATCTAATTAAAAGGACTACAATACCACCCCCGGTTATTATTATTCATTATGTAGCATAACGTAATATCGCATACACCCGCAAACAGATGAAGATAAAGAGGGTAATCGTTAGTGTAATTCCTGACGCCCGTGGCCCCTTCTCGTTACGATTTTCCCGCTGCAAATTCCAATATCGCATGAGTCACACTATTAAAACGGCCCCTCTGGGTGGTCCCATGTGTTGGAATTTGGAAGGATCAGGGATCCCGTCGGGAGGAAAATTCGGCGTGGAAATCCAGGCGCGCGCGCTGGCAACATACACCAAGGGGGCGAAGGTACTTAGGTGCGAAATAAATATCTGCAATACAACGCCTGCAGATTTGTACGTTTAGTCTGTCAAGAGAATGATAGGAGCTGATCCCATACATTTTTTGGTACCAAAGTGCCGAGATTTAAAATACACTAGAGGAAAATCATCCCGTTTGCCCTACGTGTAAAAAATTGTATAAACAAAGTTATATTAATATGGCGACCACCAGAAACAATCTTGAAATTGGCCCTAAAATAGTTTACGAGTATTACACACGCTCAACAGTGATCCTACGTTCAAACATCATACAATGCGCGCCTAAAGTATGGAATAAATTCAGTAAATGAGAAACAAAATATTTTTGGAATCCCCGAACAGGTCGATTTTGTTTAATAAAGACACATATTTTTGAGGGAACGTCTATTTTCAGAAGTAATTTGTTTTTGAGTAATGACGTCATCGAATTATTTTTCAAATGGCAACCCCCATTTTTTTTAAATTTAATTTGAGAGACCCTTTCATTGTCGATTTAACGGTATGAAAATGTTGCCACCTTACATAACAAAATTTTTAGTAAATGAGAATTGAATGTTACAAAATGAAAAATATATTTTTCACAATAAATAGACGAAAATTTCTGAAAAAACTGAACACAAATAAAACATAGCAAAAAAAGTACGTTGCTAAGCAAAACAAAATATCAGATTAGGCTTTTTGACGTATGGTTTTTACTGTCAGTTAATCGGAAGATTTGTAATTAAATTGTGCGAAAAGTTAATGTAACCTGTTTGTATTTATAAAAATTCCAATTTTAATGTGGCACATTTAACTGAGACACAAAGAATTGAAATTTTGATTTTCATCAGATGTGGAAATAAGACCAGAACTCAGCAGGAGATATGCAATTTATTTAATGCAAAATATCCAGATAACCCTATCACCCAATCCACAGTTAGTAATATTGAGTCCAAATTTAGAGAAACTGATGATGTTAAAGATTTACCAAAATCAGGATTTCCAAAAATTTTCCAAGATGAAAGAGATTGACATTGTGTTAAGTATGGAAGGGAACCCTCAGAGTACCTCTATATTAGTTGCCTCAGAAAGTGAAGTTAGTCAGACGACAGTTCTACGTATCCTGAGGAAAGAAAACTACCATCCCTACAAATTTCAGCTTGTGCAAGAACTCAACGAAGACGACCTTGACCAGCGACTGCAAGTCTGTGAAACTATGATGAATCTTTGTCAAATCCAAATTTACACCAGCAAATACTTTTTTCCGATGAAGCCACGTTTTGTCTAAACGGCACAGTGAACCGTCAAAATTGCAGGTATTGCTCCACCCCCATATAACCCCCATAAACTCTTATAGCTGAAATTTTTAAGAAAAAAATTTGTATGACCTTTTTATGGGTTTTGGGGTCGCTGATTACGATTCTGAGGTCAAAAATGAATTTTGACATCGACGGCGTCAGTAGGCTGTAAAATGTTTGAGATTTCAAACAAGAATTTGAATTTCCAATTAATTCTCATTTGATGCTCAAGCCCCGAGACAGCAACAAGTTGTTCACCATCCTCGGAGATATTTTGACAGCTTACTGATGCTGTCATTGAATTAAAATTCATTTTTGACTTCGGATTTGTATTCAGCGACCTAAACATAGACAGCATAGACAGAACATTTTTTTTGTAGACTTGTGTTACCAAATGCCAAGTTACTGTCAGTATACAGTACAGCCAACCCTGTACTATATACACGTAGTATCATTATAACGAGCCAAAAAAAAAACGTCATCAAAGCTGTCCGAGAAAAAAAATTCGTATTTCTATTCTTAATCATAAGTTTATAAACCTTGACCTTAATTGTCAACGCAGTCACATTATGTGACATCCATTATTCATTTTACAATTGCGACAGCCACAAAGTTTGACAACAACAAAGTTCTCTCGTTCATAGTCGGATTTGATGACTCTTGTTTTTGGCTCATTATAATAGTGTTGAGCCTTTAAAAAAGACAGATAACCTTTACAATCAAACGCTAATTTTAACACACGAAACCAAATAAAAATAAAAAAAACACTCCTTCGTTAACGATTACTCCAATATGGCCATTTGACATTAGGCCTGTCAATGTAACCTAGTCTATTATAAATCTCGGTGTACTAAAAGCAAACATTGTCGAAGAAATTATCTTCGTTTAGGTTGGCTTTTGGAGTAAAATGGTAGGTTTATTGATGCAAGAACGGTTATGTTGGCCAACTATATAAATTTGTTGTGGGAAAAGTATTTTTGTCCCTGATAACAGCCTCATCTTTAATATCGCCTTTAAAATACATTTCAAAGCTGTTTAAAAAAAATCACCTACCTGCTCTTTGTTAATCTTTGCAAGTACGATCTTAATTTTATTATATGAGAGTAAATTTTAGCCTTCAGTGGCTCATCATTAAAAGAAAATTATTTTACTATTGAAAATTCTTCTAAGCTACGCGAGAACGGAGCGGCATGCGACAGATCGGTCGGCTTGGTTTTGAAGCAGAATATATATCGGTTGATAGGTCCGACAAATATTGTAAATGATTATAAAACGACAAATAAGTATTAAGCTTTGTGAGATAAAGACAGGTGAATGTTTATTATTCACTGAAGTGTTAAATATATTTATTTTTGAGATTGATTTCAGGAGATTGCTTATTATTTAATACAGGAATTATTTAATGGTATATTAGAATATTTAATTATATTATTTCGCCGATAGTCACATAATAAATGTATTGTTGATAATGTGGTAGTGGCTTTGCTGACACATTTTTAAAACGACTAAGATATTTGCGTATGGTCAAGGTTTGTATTTTTTTTTTATTAAATAATTCCATAAAGGAGATGACTTACATATATTAATTAAATTATTGTAATGTCAAGTTTGTTCTGGCTATACAAGAGAGTCTATATATTTTAAGAAAATAATTCACACGCAGACATTTATTATCCTTATTTGTGTCTAGCAGCTATTCCACCTGAACGTTTATGGTACAACAGTACTCTCCCGAGAAATCAATTGAATGTATTTTTACCGACTTTACCGTAGTTAGAAGGCAGAGTATGAATAAGCCAGGCACTGCCGTACAAAGTCTAATCTCTTTAAGTAGTACCTACTCCATGACCTCATAAAAGATAACGAAAATATTTATTTTCGTTTCGGTCGGGAACACGTCCAAGCTTTTACGACATTGTTTCAGTAAGCAACATTGTTAAGTTATTACGTGTAGCGTCCACTCAGAACAAACAACAAAATATTTTTCATAAAAATTATACATATGTACATAACGTTACCTAAAAGTTATTCAATTAACTTTTGACCTACAATGTAGTTGTATAAGAATCTTTGCAAGATTTAGACATACGAGCGCTCACAACTATACATTCGAACAAACGCATTTTTTCAAAAAAAATATTCACTGCCATGCAAAAATTTACAACCACGCTTTAAAAACCTAAAATTTTTTTCATACATTTACAAGACAATATTATGCTGAAAATTATTATTAGCTTGTATTTGTTATGAATTTATGGCCAAAAATATAAAAATCTGCCAAACATGCTGACAACTAAATGTTCGGAAAATCGAGAAACCTGCCCTAAAAAATAAATAAAAATTTGTTGTTGCCGCGGTAACCATTAATTTCACAATTAGATGTGGCAGTCACAGGTGATTTCTGGTAGTTTTTGCAAATATTCGTTATTTTTAAATAAAAATGGGCTGTGGACGTGCGACTGATCAAAAATTGCGGTAGCTCATTGTAAAAAAATGTGGCAAAGAAATCCGCGAAATCGCTGAAGAATTGTGCTTTGCAAAGTCTACTGTTGGGGACATATTAAAGCATTACTTCGAGACTGGAAATTTGAATGTAAAAGGTAAAAGTCCTGGAAGACCCAGACTTGTTACCGAAAGGAACCAAAGGTTGGTGGTGAAAATTTGCAAAAAAAGTCTACGGAACACCTTAAGGTATATAACAGCGCAATGGAACTCTGAAACAGGATAAAGGCTATCCCGCGAATGTTGCAGAAAATACATTGATCAGTCTGGGCTCAGTTTTTATAAGGTATTTTTTTTTCAAATTTTTAATTCTTCAATTTTGGTAAATGATCGTAGGCCTTTATTAACTGAGACACAAAAAAAATCCACTTAATTGGGCCAAATCGAAGGTATCGTGGAGTATAGAAGACTGGTCAAAAGTAATTTTTAGTGACGAGTCCAAATTTGATATCTGCGTAGACGATCATAGAAAAAGAGTAATAAGAACAAAAAGTGAAGCTTTTCATAAGGACTGCCTTAAACGAACCGTAAAATTCCCGAAGGGTGTCATGATTTAGGATGTATGTCCGCTAAAGGTTTGGGACAGTATGAGGTCATAGAGGGTACAGTCAACGTTGACAAATATATACAAATACTTACGAATAGCTTATTACCGACTGTTCAGGATATGTACCCAGAAAATAATTTCATATTCCAACAAGACGGTGCAGCTTCCCATACTGCAAAAAAGACGAAAAAGCGGTTCGGGGAACAGCATATTAAAGTATTATCATGGCCATCAAACAGCCCCGACCTAAATGTCATTGAAACACTTTGGCATAAGATAAAAAGAGTTTTAAGAGATGATCCTCAAAGAACGGTCTTTACTTTAAAGGAAAAAATCTCCGTTTGGGACACCTTTTCACCAGAACTCTGTCGAGACTTGGTTGAAACAATGCCTGCAAGAATTCGGGCCGAAATTAAGGCAAAAGGTGCTTTAAGATGAACATTTAGTTGCTAGTTATTTTATTACATTTTATTTGTTTTGTTAAATTGTGACATTGTTAATTTGTTTTTTTGAAAACATTAATTAAAACATACTTTTAAATGCAAGTTCTTAAGTACTATCAGCTGCATTAGTCAATTTTTGCTTCATTATACCTAAAAACAGTCTAATACGCGAAAAATGCGTTTGTCTTCTCTCTTCAGCTTTCTAGATCTAGTAATGTAACATATGACTACTGCATTAAAATCTTTAATAAGTTGCCGAATAATATAAAATCCTTAAATTTGTATGTTCTTAAGTATGAATTAACGGAATACCTCAAAACGAAACCTTTTTATAGCACATATGAGTTCCTGGATGAACCAATGCGAGAGCCACTGTAAGTAAACTATTTTATAAATAATTTTAACATTGTTTAATAAATGATTATTATTATAATAATATACATAAATAAATGATTATTATTATTATAAATAAATGATTATTATTGCGCTGGACTGGATTATCTCCTACAGGATTTTAAAAAAGACGGATGAAGGTAAAATTCGTAACAGTATCTACTAAATTGTTTCCTTCTTGGTATTATAAAAAGGAGAGAAATTGTAACAAAAGTAAACTTTGTATCGAGGACGTATCTTTATTTCTTAAAAATGTCACCTGAGAACCTGGACAGTCTAGGAATTAGCGAATCTGCTGTTAACGGAGAGATTTAAGAAGAACCCTGGAAGATCTGAAAGGCGAGATATACTAAATAGGGCGGGCGTTTAGTTTCAACTGTCGCCGCCGCTATATTCTGATGCCACTTTTTACACCATTTTATCACGAAATCAGTGCGCCTTGTACGGCTTCTGGTTACAAGAAGCCGACGCGTCTAATTGTATTCAAATGAATGTGCCCGAGGGTGGGAAGGGAATGAGGGAGGTTGCCACTTTCAAATGAAATTGATAATAGATAATAAACTGATAATCGTTAATTAAATGATCGATAACTAAGTTCAAAACGTACAAATTTGAAATTCGCAAGAGTAGATACGAGGTATGTAAATTAAGTAATGAGATTGGCAACGTAGCGCCCGATTTAGCAAAACATTGCCGAGACGGAACTTGGAAGGGTGGTAGGTTAACATGTAATGCACCTTCAGTACAAGTTTGAACTTAATAGAGTCATTTGTTTGTTCTTTGTGATTGTTTTCGTAAAATGTTTTTTTTTTCTAGTGCGTTTTAAAAATGAGTGACATTAATTTTGAGCAATGGTGTGCTATCAGGTTTTGCTTCAGATTTGGACACACCGCAACGGATACTTTTGCAAAACTTCAACACACCTACGGAGACAGTGATTTTTCAAGAGTCCAGGTTTTTCGGTGGTTTAAGGCATTTCTCCGGAAGGAAGAGAGTCGATTGAAGATGAGTGTAAGAGTAGTATTTTTGTACTAAACTTCGCCCGTAAATAAAGACGTTTATTATTATTATTATGAACCACGCAGCGGAAAGCCTTCATCTTCAATAACTAATGAAATTGTAGATACAAAAGAACATTTTGTGCGTTCAGATCGTCCATTGACGACAAGAATGATCGGGGAAGAGTTAAATTCACACCACTGTTCCTCAGATTTTGACTAACGAATTGGGATAAGGAAAATTGCGCAAAAATGGTTCCAAAAAAATATTTCGCAGGAACGAAAGGACATCAGGAGAGAACGGTGTCTTGACTTTTTGGAATCGATTGGAAATGATCCCCATTTTATGGAACGTGTCATTACTGATGATGAGACTTATCTGTTTGAGTACGATCCGGAAACCAAGCGCCAAAGCATGGAATGGCACACTTGGCACAAAAAAAAACAAGAATGAGCAAGTCGAAGATCAAAAGCATACTGATTTGCTTTTTTTGATAGCTAGGGAATTGTCCACAAAGAGTTTGTGCCTCCAGGCCAAACAGTAAATCAACACTTTTACAGAGAAGTTCTTGAAAAATTTCGAAAAAGGGTCATGCGTGTGAGACCAAACATCAAGAACAAATGGATGTTGCATCACGACAATGCGCCTTGTCAAACAGCCTTTTCAGTAAACGAGATTTTAGCCAGTAAAAACATTCCTGTGGTTTCTCAGCCTCTTTATTCGCGTGACTTGAGTCCTTGTGACTTTTTTCTCTTCCCAAGATTGAAAAATCACCTCAAGGGACGTCATTTTGGAATCATAGAAAACAGTCAAATAGCTGTAGCCGACCAGCTGAAGGCTATTCCAGTATATGGTATAAATTCGAATAAGAATAAATTAAAAAAATCAGTCTCATTACTTCATTTACACACCTTGTATGTACACTTAATTAGGCGGTTGCTCAAAAGTTAAAGTGTTAATTAATTTGTTCAGACATAAAAACGTTAGCCAAGCTAGCGATTTATAGGGCAATAAGAGAATCCGAAGAGGGTATACTTTGCACTAATTCGTCTAAAACGTGAAGACCTCATGCTTTGGCACAAAATAGGATTAATATACTGATTCAATCCACTCGAGATAGAACTGGAACCTGTAGTCGAAAGCTGAGTCGCCGTTTTGGAGTTTCAGAAAAGATCGTCCAGCGAATTTTGTCCATAAATGGTATAGGTACATTATTGAAAAAGAAGGAGTCCTAAATACACCCAGGCGCAGGCTCTAAAGAATACGTACCTATACATTGCAAAGTTCCGAGGTGAATCCATTTTTTGAGGGACCTTGTGACTATAATGAATCATGAAAAATATTTCAGAATTATTTCATCATATTCTGAAGTTAAAGGTAATGCTGGATTTTACACTCAGGAGGTGAGAATTAATCTAAGATATTTTTAATAAACTTCATCATTTTGAAGATGATAATTTTATCATGTCCGATTTGGATAACAATTTAACACAACATAGACATCACTTAGGTAACTCAATATAACCTCAAAAAAAATCAACTCTTAAAACAATCAACAAACTTGGAATTGCGGCACAATTACCAAATATTTTTTCGGAAAAAATAGTAACTTCAATTTAGATTACCCACCATTTTGTCACTAATCATTGTTTCAAAAAACTATTTGTTCAATGACTAGACAATTTAATATGTTGTATAAGTATTTTTTAATTTTTAATTTTAACAACCCAAATTCTAGCAATAGATAGTGGTCACTGCAAAACATTTTTGTTCACATTACCTCGGAAACCTATATGTTTTTTATCTATAAATATGGACATACTGGAAAAATTGCGAAGAGTTGAATAAAATAATATACTTTAAATGCAATGCAAATATTTTTTTGAAAATGTCTTGTTCTTCAAAAAAAGAGATTCAAAAAATTTGGTCATTGAGGACAAATAAAAACAAAGGTCTCGTTTTTCATCTAGTTTTCATTTCTAATATCAACAAAAACTATGAATCCCACTGTCACATTCGTGTTTCCTGAAACGTTAACAGAACTCCACTAGCAATTACCTGAACCTGTTTTCCCAGTCGCAATTCACTTTAACCACCAGCCGATATGAATACGGCACAAAGAATCTCTCTTCCGTCCTGTTGTCTTCACGCGTCGGTCGTCGCAGACCCAGTTAACCCCATTGTCGTCCCGACTAGGCCCTATGAAGTACATAAAGGGAGCCGAATCCTTCGGGAGAATCCACCCCTCGTAATGAGCAAATGGTATGTGTATATACACGGGATACCCGTTACTGGCAAGGAAAATATATTATTCTATTTGGCCTCTAATATTTTCTTTACTAATTTAGCGAGGTCCGTCTAGTGTGCGGGGTTGAAAGAATAATCATATACGGGGGTCCCCTTTGTGTTGTTCACCGTCATTCGGTACTGTTTTTATAGGATTACCGTCATGTTCTGGAGAAGAAGGTATTTTGGTTTAGTTATGTTTCTGTAACAGCTGTATGTAATGTATGTTTCTGTCTTATGGATATGTAACAGCGAAAGTTACATATAATTTAGTTACATATAATATGTTAGTTATATGTAACAGCGAAAGGTAAAGAAGAATTATTGAAATATCTTAGCCAAGTAGTTCTAAAATCAATCTGCTCCACGCAGATTACCTCAAAATTAGTTTTTATATGTGTGGAGACGTTAGGGAAACTAGGAAGTCAAAGTAGCGTGAAATTGGTTTGGATGGCAAGACATAAAGGACATACAAACGATGAAAGTACAGATAGATTATTCAAATAAACTGCTTAGAACGGTTTAATACGACCAGAACATTGTGTGGCGTAAAAAAAGTGCATTAAAATATAAATAGTTGGTTGAATGCTGGATACACTTTCCAAGACAAAGACATGCAGAACAATTCGCTCAAATTTCCATAAAATTAATTGGGTCAAACTAGAAATATTAGCAGAATAGTAAGTTTGCTGAAAGACCACAGACGACTAAATAGACGTATATTTAAGTTTAATAGAGGAGGCAACATGTAAATACTGCTTGAGGGAAAATGAAATCTTAATTCATCTGCTATCTCAATGTGAAGGACTAACAAAAGTTCTAGAGAAGGAAAACCCAAAGAGTAATAGCTATAAAGAAGATTATATTAAGCCTGTGGACCAAGCTGGAAAAATGCTCTTAAATAAATGACCTGAATGGAATTGACGTTATAATCAAGAAGATTGCAGTGGTAATAATTAGGAGAATTTGACAGCTCCAAACATTTTATATAAACTAGTCTAAAAAAAAATATAGAAATAATTTTAAACATCAATCTTTTTCAGATTTTCTTTATTGGCTATTGGGTGTGTAAAACTGGGTTTGGCTATTAAGCATTTTTTTTTAATAAATAGCGATTTCAATTCAGCCATGTCAAATATTTCTGTACATAATTTCATTGCAATACCTTATACATGCTATTACCTTAATTCCAACATAATTAATAGTTCAATATCGTAAAATTAAAAAGGTTACCGAAACCAATTTACCATATTATCGGAAATATTATTTGATAAAAATATTAGTACCTAGTAAAAATATATTGAACAACACCTGTAAGAAACAAATTTTATCAAGCGATGGTGGTGTAATGGTCAGCATAGTTGCCTTCCAAGCAGTTGATCCGGGTTCGATTCCCGGCCATCGCACTCTTTTTTTATTTCTTGTAAGATATACATATATAGTATGTAGATTACTAATTCCATAATTATAACCATTAGTTTTGTAATTAATTAAAACAGTAATATATAAAGAATACACTAATTGTAAATCAAATAATTAAAAGCTATCTATTGTACAGCAAATTTGGTAATATTTTGTGATTTAAAATAAACAGCGTAGAAGCCCATGGACTTAATTAATTAATTAATTAACCGTGTTAATTCGGGTTAATAAAGCAAAGCCCAAAGCTTTTCACAAGCTGTAAAATGTCTATATAGTATTTAGGGTGCAAGGTAGTTTTTACAGCGTACAACATTTTTTCCGAATAATATTTGAAGGGTACAGCGGAAAAACGGCATTAGTCCATTTCTTTGCGAAACTAAGCTCCTGTTTATTTTTATAACATTTTGTAGTTTACTATCAGATAATGAAATCATCATATTGTAAAAACAACGTGGGTCCGCAAAACAACAGCTACAAGATGACCCACCAATAGACGCTTGATTCAGAGAAAAAAGTGGCTACGTCACTAATTTTAAATAAACGTTTATTTTGTTTAAATTTTGAATAAATGTTTATTTTGTTATATATATTTTTTAATAATAAACACATTGTTTACCAAAAAAATTGTTTGTGACCTTTTTTCCTTAAATTTTACCTTTCTAACGAATCTATTTTTCGATTTTCTCTAAAGCTCTTTTCTCTAAAGATGGACTAATGCCGTTTTTCCACAGTACCCCTCATTTTTCAAAAAAATCAAAAATAAAAAAGTTGCCTTATTATTTATTAATCTCGAAATAAACATTCATCGAGTCCTGCCTTAAATTTAAAGAAAATATTCTACAGCGATTTTTTAAATACAACTTTAAAGATAAGAAGATATAAAAAAAGATTCATAAAAAAGGGATACATAAACATTAGGTATGTTTTCGTGCTGCAAATTTATCTTTCTTTTAAATTGAAGGCAAAACCAGATAAATGCTAATTTAGAAATTACTAAAATAACTGACATTTTTAAGTTTCTTGAAATATGTTATTTGGAAAAAAAAATTTCTTTTGTTCTAAACAGATCTACACGCCATTAAAAAAATATTACTTCAACTTAGGAATCACCCTATATCTCTGAAGTCTCTGATTCTTCTTTTTATAAACGACTTGAAACATGTAAAACAAAACGATTTGAAAACGTGCTTACGGTACAATATTTTCTGATATTTTCTTAAACACTCTTTATTATTGTGAACGAGAGAAAACCTGCCTGTGAAGCATATCAAAACAATCAACAATCTGTTAACACCGAGCGCCATCTGTTGCTAACTTCCCAGAACCCTCAGAACACATAATTTACCGAAGATTTACCCAACAAACTAAAACACACACATATTTACGGTGCGCTCAGCTCAACGTAAACAATGAGTTCTTTAACTCCTTACCAGACCAGACCAGGCATCCCCAAGAGTGTCGGAAAGAGAGTGTTTGTTTATTCTGCGGCGCGTTTGCACCTAATTATATACACATCTACTTACGAACGGATTAATTTATCGCATTTTAATCCGCCTCAAGCAAATAAATTATTGTAAATAATTATTGCGAGCGCAGTTGGCCGGGATCCAATCCTCTTTTTTGGTCCTTCGGAACGTCTTCGGGGTTGAATCCGAAATAGCGTGGGATAAATAAGACAATGGAATTTGCGGGTTTGTACACGTGTTTTATAATGCAGCAGGGATTTATGTTGCACACAGGATGTTACGGAAAGGGTGAATACAAAATTCGCTCATTTTGGGTTCCATACGACCCTAAAACATTTAAATATTTGGCCACAAAATTCCAGTTATATTGTTAGTTCAAAAACTGTCTATTTTTCGCTTTTTAAGAGCATGAACAATATTCTAAATTTATTCTAAATATTAACATCACAAAATAAGACAATTTTACCGAGACAATTATACCTAGGTATCTCTTTATCGCCTTGAGCCAATAAGTTCCCAGACATATGGTTTTAAATCACACAAGGGCACAAAAACAAATGGTATGTACCAGAGTCCAGACCATGTTAGACTCATCTGTATGTTTTCGAGGTCGCTAAATTTGGGGTCCGTTTAACTTTATTTGAGTTAGAGTTTGTCCTTACCTCAAAAAACCACCAGAGAATAGCTAAGACCATTTTTTGTTCATAGAAAATATTTCCGTAAACAAATTTATACGTTTTTATGGTCATTCATTATAAATATAAGTTCCATAATTACGCCTAAACCAGATAAATAACCCATCATTTAGTTGGAAACTGGAACCTAGCATCAATATGCAAAAAAATGATATTTGTATATTTTTGCTGTAAAATCATCCTTTTTGTTCCTGAATATAAGATCCAACGACAAGTTCCGGAGTCTATCTGTGCCGTAGTGGGAGAATAGTGGTGCTGCTGCAACCAAACATTTCGCTTCGAACCAAACAGACTGATGAGCTAGCAAATCAAGGCTCATTGGCTGTTACATTTAGGCCTTCATTCATCTTGAAAATTTAGTATGATTCATGTCTCATAATAAAATATCATTGAAGAAATAGATTTCTTCAATAATATTTCCGCGTGAAAGTTATTTCTATGTCACCTGAATCAATCTATGAGCCAATCTGAACTGAATGTCACATTCATTCAATTGTTGTAGAAAAATAAGCTGTCAGTGTGTTTTATGATTTGTTTGTTAGGCTGCAGTTATGCATAGATATTACGTAGTTCAATATCTGCCACTTTACAGTAATGTCGACATGTGTCCTTAAGAAATTGAATTATGACGGAGCGAGTTTAAATTTGACCAGTTATATTGTTTCGGGACATGATCCGGCATGATATCAGGATCTCTGAGCAGTTATACGAAAGGCAGGGAGCGTTACGAGCCCGCCATGTGTTCATTCCCCAAATCCCGGAATCGTCGGGCGAGACATCGCAGACAGCTGCGACACGTCTCCCGATCGCACCCGGAACAATCAAGTGTGCTGATTCGGACGTTTACACGCCGACCAAAGTCCACTTTCTTAACAGTAATAAAAATAAACACAATTGTTAAAACTACACACAGAAAATAATTTCTTTGAATTTAGAGACACCGTTATTTCATTAAATGAAAAAAAAAATGAAAACTTTTTTCAACCTAATAAAAATACGTTTATTGTATAATACATTTTTTTATTAAAATATTGTACTCAATAAATATTCTGTACGGAAATGTGGTTAATCAGATTCTCATTTATTGAAAATTAAGGTAACCAGACAAGTAAAACCATGCCTCGGTAGTAAAAAAAGTTTTTTCGAATACGTTTTCATTAGTACGCAAATTATCCATAAACCACTCTGAAAATTGCATTCGCTACGGCTGGTGCGTTTGGTAACAATTCTTGGATTGAGCTTAGGTTATATGCATGCATAGGCAGGTCACATTTCAGGATTGTATTGCAAATTCCGTAGAATACCTGTTGGCTTAAAAACCGAATATGGGTTTATGTGTATTCATTGAAAATTTGCCTCACTTCTTCACCTTCTTGTGCTAACGTTTACACGAGTCCACTTTTTTAACAATAATAAAAATAAACACAATTGTTAAACTTAGAGTTTAACTAAATTGTTATTAAATTGTTAAACTTAGAGACACAGTGTCTCTAAATTCAAACAAATTCTCTCTTTGGAGTTATTTCATCAAATGAAAAAAAAGTTTTTTGAACCAAAAAAAATGTGTTTATTGTACATTATTTTTTTTATGAAATAAATAAATTAAAAAAACTTTTACCAAATGAATATTTTTATAAATTAAGGGGACTAGGGAGGGTTGAAAATGCAAAAAATGGCTCGTGTTTAAGGGTTTATAACAAGGCCACGAATAAATATAAGATGTTTTTATTGTTAAGGGTATTAATTATAACATTATCAAATGAGAAAATTCATTGAAAGTCGTTCCCAGAACAATAATATCGGCGTCCCAATGTAATAAGGAAAACTGTCGAATCCACGGTTTTACCACGATTCCAGTCGAACAGATAAAGGTTTTGGCAAATTCTAAAAATATTTATTCTCCTTAGGCTTCCCTCTATTGATTATACCTACCAAATTAAAAACAAAAATAATTTGAACAAAATGGCGTCTAGAAAACAAAAAATTTGGAAAAATTCGAGTTATTTGTTATTATAAAATAGTAGCAATATTTTTTTTTAATCTGATTTTAGGTATAATTCATGCGTAATAGTGTTTTACAACTCCTATATAAATTTCAAGTTGATATCGTTCGCGGTTCTCGAGATATCGTGGTAAAATCATCAAAAAATGTAGTTTCGAGAAAATCGCATTAAAAGTTTCGGTACAATATTTGTGTTAGAACAGTCGTATGGAAACAGAAACGTTTCAACTTTATTATTAACTCGTCTTTAGTGTGTCGTTACAAATTAAAACTTAATTCTACTCTCATATTGTATAGAGAACCCTAGAAATTAGAATAATGCTCAGACCGCGCGCGACCGACCGCGCGAATATCTGCGTTCGGCCGGCCGCGCGCCACACTACGTTTTTACGCTCTCTTGACCTCAATTTTGGGAATGTTTCAAAAATACAAACGGGAAGATATGCCTAAAGGATCACAGTATCGGAATATGCAAAAAAACGAAAATCGATTTTTTCGAAATTTCAACCCTCCCTAGTCCTCTTAATATCTTTGATTTACATTACTAAAAACATATGGTTAAATATGCTTCAATAAACATTTATTATTCATAAAATACCAACGTTGACCACGGTGACGTGTGCCTTTCTCGTTGGTCTGCTACGTTCGCTTCGGCATCACGCAGTCATATTTTACTTATGCATTGTTTGTACGTACCACTTGCCTCGTTAACTGAAGTTTTCTGCAAGGTAAGGTTGCTAAAGAAATTTAAGTAACATAAACGTAAAAAGAGTAATAAAAGTAACATAAACGATTATCTGTTTGAATATTCAAGGAGTTTTATTTCTTGTTTCAAGGCACATATTGCATTCCTTCTATTGAAACTAGGGATTTCTTTGGAAAACAGAATATTTCTTTTTGAAAACGAATTATTTTTCTCTGTGTATCGAAAAATAAAAAAACATGCTTAAAGTATGTCATGGAATCAATTCATCGCTCAAGTCTTAAATTGTTGCTCTTAGAACTGCCAAGTTCTGATATTTTTATTATTAAGAAAATTAGATTACTTATTGTCATAGCATAATACATAATTAAAAAACACACACACATAACAATGAACCTAAAAATTATGTTTAAACTAAATGAGTGACTCTTGTTGTTGCGTTATCTTTTGATGTCTTGATAGCGATAATATAATCTTATTGGATAGTGGCTCAAGTTACGTAATGTCGGCCACGCCCTTTTTCGGTAATTCCCATAATAATTATGTCGCCCACTTTAAGAATTTAATACGACAAAATAAAGTTATCGATAGATAATATTAAAAAAAAATGGTTTAATAAACATTATACCAATTTCAAATTTCGCTTTATTTCTTATTCGAAATGTCGCCGACAGGTTGCAGCTGAACCGTCCGCCGTATCTCCTGAGCGACAGTGATTTTTTACGACTCCTTTTGTGCTTTGTACGACGTAGACTTTTAAAAGTCCGTCATTATTTTCTGAAAGCCCTTTTCAACAATGGCCTTCCATACGCTCCCTCCGCTATTTGTATCGCCGCCCAGTCAAGGTGCCCATACGCTCCTTTATGTGCTCGCCGAGCGGAATAAAAACAATTTGCAGACGGGCATATTTGACAGGCAATTTTTCCGGAAGACAAACGCTGCGCTATTATTTAAACTAGAACAAAAGTCAAAATGGAATGGCGACTGTTCGCCCGATTCCGAAGACGAATAACGAGGATCCATCACTGCAACGACAACAGCGTGTACAGCGTTCTTTTCCGGTCGTCTAATTTTCGGAAAATAACCCGTTCGGAACGGCTACCAGAGCACGGCGTCGAACGGAGAGCGATTCCGCCAACGGTAGGTTCGAAATTCTGGCTTCCTTGCGTGTAACGAATGTGTTTAATGATCCGAATTTTGACTGCCATAATCCGAAGGTATGCCTGGCCCAGAGGATACGAATGGTATACTCATGATATCTCGCATATGTACTCATACATGTACTCATACATATACTCATCAAAACCACAGATCCGGATTTCGACCTCATTAGGGCTCATTTCATGGGACTATGCAAGGTTGAGCTTACGTGCCAATTATACTAGTTATACGACAAAATGTACAATGTGCTCAAAAGAGAGAGTCAAACCTGAACAGCTTTGTTGTCTATTACGTTACCGCAAATAGATCTTATTGTATTTTATAACATGTTTTGCTTCCTTTTTTCTTTCGCTTTCCTACATACAAGCATTCACTATATCTAAAGTGAACGATTTTCGAGTTATATCAAATTATTTAGCAGGGATATTTCAAATGGAACACAGTGTATTTTATAATACCATTCGATTCCTTTTTTCACCATTTTTCTATACAGTGAGTCCAGAATTGGTGATGTCCATGATTGCTATCTTGGAAACTATGAGAGATAGGAAAACAGTTAAATTGGGAAAGTTGTAGACAATTTTATGAGAAACTTAAGGCCTGTAAGAGATTTTGTTTTGTTTTTAAGATATTTCGGAAAAATCGAAAACATCCACTTTCGAAAATGTGCTATAACTTATTTATATTTATAAACGATTTAAATCCATGAATACACTAAAGCAACTTTTTGAGGGCGTTTCAATTATTTATCTAGCTTAATCGAATTAAGGTTTCGACTTTCTAAAACCATCATCTTTTTTCTCTTATGGCAGCCATATATACCATATGGCTGTCATAAAAATATCGCCAAAAGGCATTTTTTCTTACAGAATCTACGTTATATCTAGTTTATTTGTAGATGTTTTATATTAGAGAAATTATGTAAAGTTGTAAAGGTCAGTACAAAGTATTCATCCAAATGTGACTTTTTTTAAAATGTGTTTTAAAGACAGAATTTTTTGGGTCTTCTGCTAAGCCTATTTATATTCTTAATCTTAAGTTATAACCTTTCTGAATTATCAAGGTTGTCACATTATGTGATGGATACTTCAAAAATTGAATTTTTTAGATCAAACAAAAGCCACAGACAAAAATCACAGCAAGATCTAGGGAAAATATAGTCTGTGTGTTCAAACTAAATATAAGATCTTCGAAAAATTCTGAGAGTTAACATAGCACGAAAGATAGAGCCAAAGCCTCATATACATAGGTACATATAAAAAAAAAACTTTTTCGAATATAGCGTCGTTATTGTTAATATGGTTAACAAAATTGGCAGAACTGTGTAGCTTAGAGGTTCGTCCGCTCTGAGAATTTGATGTGTGGATTAATTTTCTCATGTGTCGATGGAGCTCCAAATCATTTATCAAAATTTGTTGACACGTTGTATAGGCCACATTCACTTGCCTTACCATTTCAACGTTTTCTTCTGTCCTTACTCTGGGTCTGCCACTTCCTTACTCTGGGTCTGCCACTGCCATTTCTAAAAAAAAATCGAGTGAGACACGCCTCTGTTCTTCATTAAAAATGAATTTATGTTACAATTATTTTAACAACCACTTCAAAAGTTTGACAACAACAAAATTTCGCTTACAGCTTCGAGTTAACAGCTATTTCCATCTATTTCGTTCATAGCCTGATTTTATGACTTTTTTTTAATGACTCGTTACTTTATATATTTTCAGTTAACCTCTGGCTACATGGGTCTCCAACCCCTCGCACACCACATACCCTGGAAGCAATATCGGCGAAGACCGAGTTTCCCGTATGGAAGGAGGCGCGCTAAGCCCCGGAAAGCGAAGATGATGACTGTGCGTGCGTCCTCTTCAGCGTGACAGAATGACGGACGTTGAGCGATGGCATGTTCACGCGCAAACTTGAGCTCGGCAAACGCTCCAGAACGCAATGCACCGCGTCATGCGAGAGCCGGCTTAATAATCATGGGGTAAATTATGGTGGCCGTCTAATTTCGAACGTCACGGCGATGCCTCTGACAAATCGGTTAACAATTAACAGGGTCAGGGAGTCCGATGAGTTTTATTTAATTTGCGTTCCGGTTATTTATGACCGGAGTTTTTCATTTCGACGGCGTTGAAGCCTTTTTGGCAGCGGCCGTTTCTCTCCATTAGCGGAATCGGTCCAAACAGATAGAACATGAAAAACTAAGAGACACGTATTTTTTTATGTACCGAAAAACATTCTAAGGGGGTAAAAATAACCCCTAAAGTTTACCCCCAAAAACATATTTCTTTAAATATCTCGAATACAATTAAATTTTTTTCGATGAAAGAAAATGGACATTGTTCCTTATAAAAAGTACATTAAAGTATTAATCCGTTATGATTTGATTATTAAATGTTGCAATTCCTATTTTTTAGGGGGTGAAATATAATTTTTTTGTCATTTTGGATAATAAAAATTCGAAAATTGCTTGAAAAACAATAAAAAAAATATTTTTTATATTCGCGATGTCAAAATAAAGTTTACGTGTTTCAGCATTTTCCTTAAAAATACTCCCAAAAGGGGTGAACCACCCCTAACACATTAAATTATTTCAGGCATTAAATTTTCGTGAAAATTGGTATACGGGGGTTTTCGAGGATGCTGATTTTTTTTTATTTTTCAAGCAATTGGCGAATTTTTATTATCGAAAATTACAAAAAAAAAATACATTTCACCGCCTAAAAAATAGGGGTTGCAACATTTAATAATCAAATTATAACGGATTAATAGTACTTTTTGTAAGGAATAATGTCCATTTTGTTTCATCGAAAAAAAATTGAAATGTGTTTTTGGGGGTAAACTTTAGGGGTTATTTTCACCCCCTTAGAATGTTTTTCGGCACATAAAAAAATACGTGTCTCTTATTTTATAAGTTCTACAACATATATAAAAATCATTGAAATCGGAGGGTTCGGGTCCGAGTACCTTCCTTGTTAGTCTAACACTGATTCTTCTCCTCTTCATCCTCAAACAAAAGATCCACCATAATGATTACGTCATCTATCATTCTCCTTGCATCCACATCAGACTCTCGACAGGTGGTCCAGAATCGGATGAGTAGGTTTAACTACCGGTAAGTTCAGTTGAATTGCAATATTTTTACCCAAGAAATTTGCAGTTTAAATTTTGCTGTGTCCCATTATCAATGCGACACCCTGTAGACGCGTTTTGCTCGCTTAGCGCCTCCGCTCTTTACCCGCTTCGCTTCTCCGCTGGAGTTTTGAACTAATTGTTCTTTCAAATATCTTAATAACTCCAATGGCGAGAACTTTTATAAAGAGACCCCCGGTAGTAAAAATAAAATAAAATCTCTATCCGCTCTCGGGAAAAATTATTTAAGTAGCACTCGCGTCTAATTAACTTTTGCTTATACAACAAATTGCTCCTTAACGGCTCTCGGTCGGACTTCATTACGCGAGAGGAGAACTAATTGGTGCTCGGGATCGAATAAATTTATTCGAGGAGTTGGCGCTGGCGCGGAACTCAAACAATCGACTGACGCCGTGCCGTTGTGTTCAAGAAAAACATAGATTTTATCGTCGAATATACATACTGTGAAAATGTAGACGGAAGATAAAAAAATCTTGATATGCAAATTTTTGTAGAGAATTCTTATGGCACTTTTTAGATACACAGAGTAAAATTACCTTTTTATCGCAAAAAGAATTACCTTTTTATCGCAACTCATTTAATTAAGTTAAATAAAAAAAAATGACATAACTATGATAAAAGTCAATACCACCAGACCACAAAATTTGTATTATTTAAAGAACAGAATACTTGTATATTGACAAGAAGCCAACGGCTGGCAATTTGAGAACGAGGTGGCCTAATCTTGTATTTTATTTTTAACACTGTAGTTAATTTTTAGTATCAATCAAATTTCATAAACAATGGCTAAAAAGTATAAACACAGTAGTAACACTAATGCATTGTCCTCTGTAGATGTAAAAAATAATAATATACAGATGTTAGTGACAACAAACAACTGTTAGTGACAAAAAACAACTTTGCGAATTTAGTGAATATAATGTGAGTGGTGTGTCGTCCTCTGTCCATGTGAACTATTTTGAATTTGCACATTTAACTTCAGTAGATGTGGACTGATCATTTTCCCTCTACTAGAAATGCAGAAAGACTACAGGTTGTGCCAACGTACGCTCAAGCAAATGTGATTTGGTGAACACTCAACGTTATGTCTATCAAGGAACACAAACAAAATAACCAAAATATCTTATATACAGTTTCCGCATCTCGTTGACACAATGCGTTAATTTACCCTATTACCATGCGGTAAGGAGCGTTTGAAGAAGCGAAAAAGAGAAAAGAAAAATGGAGAATAAAAATTATTTTTACTCTATTCGCACTGTTATTACTAGTCGATTCAGTGGTCACACACTTAATTCAAAGCGTATTGATGTATCATTGAAGTCATCTCAATAGTATAAATGAAAGTGAAACTAAAATTGAACTTTGATAGGACAATGCGGTACAATGACTGGACTAAAATGTTCAAGACAATTTTTAATCTAATATCTGAATGTTTAATGTATTAATTTTTATTTTCGGATACACAAAAAATGAAATAACTTTGGTGCTCAATAACGTCTCAAAGACCTACAACAGACTACGAAGTAGCAGGTAAAACAGTAACTGTAATTTTTGCATTTATACGTCTTTTTCGGTATTAATTAAGTACATGTAAGTATTAATAAAAATATATGTCGTCAAAGGAAATTTTTCCGAATATTGGACAAAATACAAACAGGATTTTTTTTGCCGACGTTTCGTCTAATTCACTCTTTTTATTTCACTCTTTTCATTCTCTGTTTTACAGCATAAAGGTCTATGTAACTTAAATTGTTATTAACCCTTTCATTTACCTGTAGGATGAATGTCTAGGCCTCACTTACAATGTGAGGCTAGGCATTCAGAATCAGACCTAGGCATTACAATTAATCCTACGCGTTCATCCTTACTAAGTATAGTTATTACATAAATACGATACATATTAAAACATAATTAGAACATTTAACCACGTGTACCTGCAGATAAAGGAAAGGATTAATACTTTAAGTAACTTTTACAGCATAACGGTCTATACGCTGTAAAACGCTAATTAGGCCCTGAAGATTCTGAGTATATTAGACAAAACGTCGGCAAAAAATAAGTGCCTGTGTTTTGTCCAATATTCCCAAAAAATTCCTTTGTCAACATATATTTTATGGACGCAATTGATAATTACAATAAAAATAGATCTCTTTATTTAAAGTCAGGATATTTCCAAACTAACCCGATAGACGCCACGCGAAGCGAAAGGTAACAAAGCGTTCGGAAATCAAAACGGCAACTCTAAAAAAATTAGTTTCAATTATCGGAATTCCCCCTTTAGAAATTAATTTCCGCGACTTTACATGGAGTCTCCCTGCGAGCGGTAGAGGAAAAAAGGGCGATTGATGGAGCACGAATAAATAAGATCGGTATCACGGCCGCGGGGCGCAAATAGATGTTCGTTCATTAGAAAAATCCAATTTTCGGAATGGCCCTCGAAACCATTAGCCGGCGGCCGTTAATGAGCCGAAAAGAGTGCTATCGGTTATTTTAATTCGCTAAGTAGTGACGGTGTAGTAAACGCAGGTCATTTATGCGGGTACGACCATTCGGTTTACTGGTAAGGCCTTAATGAGCTAGTACGTAAAATCTTATTAAAAGCCTAGAGAGGATGGCGCGGTTCAGCTCCTCGTTTATCATGGGCCGGACTGAGCGGATGTGCCCAGTGACGGTACGTCCATTGATTCAATGGGCAGTGAACACCCAGCCAAATTAATAAAATAGTGATAACATGTACTTAACCCATTAACGCCCAAACGGACACAATTCTTCGTTCATTTTGGAGCGTCAATCTCGAAGGGAAATTAATGAATTCACTCAATAAAAACCACTTATCCTAATGGTTTCGGAAGTGATCTGGGTTTGGGCGTTAATGGGTTAACACAAAAATTTAAACGTTAAAATTTTTAAAATCTTTTTAAAAACGGTAAGCCCGCCTCTGTAACGCGGCGTCTGTATATTTTTTGTTCCTGTTAAGCTCTAGCCGCAATGCAATGTCGATATTGCACGCCGGTGGTGTCAGCGAAGGGGTCTGTCAGAAAGAGAGGTACTTGAATGCGTGAGACAGGCAACGCTGTATTTAATAGTTCGCAAATTTTAACACAGTCGCGTGCACTGTCCCGGCCATATAATTGTAAACGCAGACGCATCCTCCACTCGACATACAGTATCCACAGTAATATACTCTTGTATGTGCAAGTATTGCCTAAATGGGTGTACACGAGAGTATGCGTGAGTACGTTTCTTTCTCTTTCTCATTTTTGTTTTCATAGAATCTAAAACATCGGAGTACTTGGGAGAGTGACCAGTACTTGAGAGAGTTGTTAATGTTCTGAAATTTACTTGTAATACTAGCCCATAGGTCTTTAGCCCATTTCCCCATCTAACCTAAGTTAAGTACCTAACAGTTTTATTTATATACATTATATATTATGCGTTATATATTCTTTTTGTTTATTTATTCATTTATTTACTTTATCTTATATTAAAATCTTTTAATTATTGTTTAGGTCAATTTGAAATCATATTTCATTTCTATCTTTACTTCTTACGTATTTTTTATATTATATTTAAATCTTTCTTTGTCCAATAGTTTTTTTCTGATGTTGGTATTCTAACATCTCCTCTGGCTCTTTGTCTTGTCGAATACCTGTGATTAATGGCAGTAAGTAAATGTTTATGTTTATTATTGATAAATGAAAATATTTAAATAAAGTGTTTCTTTATAAAGCGCCTATGTTTCATTACTTTGTAAACTAAACTTAATCACAACAATAGACTCCTTTCCCCCACTTCCTCCTTAACAGCTCGAACCGAATCGTCCGCAGACGCTGTTAACTGGAACTTATGACGTCCGTAGCTTACAGAAACGGCCCCTTACAATTCCCCGACGTGCCCTCCGTTATCGAGAGTGCAAAATGTGTGCGCGGCCCCGCGACGTGGTTGCACCACTCCCCCTTCCGACCTCCCAGAGCCCCAAACAAACGAGAACATGTGCTCGGCGTATCTTCCGCGGGACCGGGTACACGCTTTAGCTTTTAGCGACGGACAAACGAGCGCCGTGTAGACGTCTCCCGGGAGGCAACAGCCTAATCGTGAGTTATGTACGCGCTGAGAAACCTTTAACTCTTCCGGCGTAGCGTGCTGTGAGCTCGGAAAGTAACCGAAACGGTGTAGATCCGCAGTATAGTCCGAAACAGCAACAACATGTCTACCATTTTTAGAACTGAAAATATTTCTGAATGCGTGTATATCGCTGCTTGTCCGGAAGAATAGTGACACATATCAAATATTACCGAAATCAGGTTATTACTTGGTATAGACTTAAAATATGATGAACTTTTATGTGAAAAAGTGTCACAGTGGAGTTTCAAATAATAATAATAAAAAAACTTCAATAATAATATAAAAACTTCACTATACTGCTCAGTGAAAGATTGTAATAACTTCCAAATGCGTTTCTTGACAAATTCTAATTTTCGATATGTGTCACTATTCTTAGTTCGGTCCGTTTGTCTTTGAACCAGACGAGAACGAGAGCGTACGGGTATCTTGATTGGCCTGCAAAAGTTTGTAAAATTAAAAGTGAATTGAAATAAACATATGAATAAAACAAGATGAAATGGTAAAAGATTTCAGCTATAGAATAATGAAATTTTAGAAATGGGTATTAGACATAAATCTGTGTCAATGTCGTCATTTTTATTCCCTTCAGATTTAACTAGAAATGGCTCCTACTTTCGAATCTTTAATAGCGCGTTTAATAATTAATATTTTATTTATATATTTTGGTCTAAAGTGTTTAGAGTCTCTTAAATCGTTTTAATCTGAGTCGAGTAGACATAGAAAAAAAATATTTATCTGGTTTTTGTTGGCGGTTTTAATTTTTTAAGCTTTTTTGTATGCATTGTGGCAATGAAATTTCTGTTGTTTTTTATTATTTCTTTTTAATGATAACAATATGGCACATAAGATTTTGAAAACAGAACTTTTTATTTTGTCAGTTTTCAGAACAGTTTGATGTTTTTATTTATTTTATTGTTTGACAATTTATTTATTTTATTGAAAAACGACATATTTCTACTCTTAATCTTAAATGTATAACCTTTTTTAATTGTCAAGGCTGTCACATTATGTGGCAGCCATTTGTTATTTTACAATTGTGACAGCCACTAGTCAACAGTTTGACTACAACAAAGGTTCGCTTCGAGCTTCGACATAACCGCTATTTCCATCTCTCTCGTTCATAGCCAGATTTGATGACGTTTTCTTTGGATGGCTCTTTACTATGAACCATGGTTTCCATTTAAAAAAAATGAGAAAACACGAAAATTTCTCTTTACCGTTATTTAAACGCTTATAAAATGAAAATTGTCAAGAAAGAATGAAATCAATTTTCTAAATTTTCTGACTCAAACTGAAACGCTTTATTAAACTCTAGATCAAAAGATGTTGAACAAAAAATAAATGGCATCATGTGTCAAAAAATGATCACCCAGTGATGCTGAATGATACTGAAGATTCAGAAGTGAATAAAAATTACGCAATGACAATAAAAGCAGATACAAATCTAATACCCAATTCTAAAATTTCATTATCTGATTTCTAGAGCCCGCCTATTGCCCGGTATGGTCGAAAATGCAAAATGATAAATTAAAAATGAATATAGTAAAAAAAATCAGCATCAATGGTATATTTAGGTAAGATTTCCTGAACCACACCACACGAGTTAGTTGAAGTTGGCTTAATTAACTTTAATTGACGATTGAATATTGAATCTATATTAGATATAAATGGGCACTTGTTACATCACACAAAACAAACATTAAAGATGTGAAAATCAAAATCAAAATCATATCATTTTTTCTCCAACATTTTCTAGCAACATGAACAACACTAATTCTACCTCTCCTATGCCGTAATTTCCGCATGAATTTAAAAATACATTATCTGTACACATACACATTAAAGCAACCAAATAAACGAAATAAATATCGAGTTTCTGAACTGGTAATTAGTTTAAGCAAAAACTGCAAAAACCACCCTATTTCCCTCTAACTGTATTTTGCAACGGAAAAGTTCCAAATCCCACGACGAACTGCAATCCGTACCCGCTGTGGTTTTTTAAGCAAACTTATAGACGACTACCAGTATTTTACATTAAAGTTATTAGGGCTAATTGTTCCCGATGGGGCGCAAAGTTAACTATCATTAATCTGAGGGTCTCCTCCAGGAGACCAACAGGCAAACTTTAAATGGGATAATATATATCTCCGTTTTGATACGGCGGATGAAGGAGGGATGAATTATGGGAGAGATCTCGTCTTTTGTCTACCTGTTGACAATGAGACAGGTCGGATTCTGGGTTTCGGATTACCGTTAAGCTAATGTCGCGGCTATTGTTTTAGGAAGACGAATGCTGTATCCTCTAGAACCATTTCTTTCTTGATTAATATCCGTGAAGTTAACAGGGACAACGTTTTATTGAGTTTATGGATACGTTATTTAATAAAAACGTATTTTATTGAGATTGGCAACATTTCGACATTTTATTGTGTCATTTTCAAAGCCAATGCGGTCAAGTAAGTAACGGTTATAACAGTGTGATCTAAAACCCATTTACAAAATCAATGTTAATCGGTTTTAACAGTCAATCGTCAATCAGCAGTTTCTCCAGATGGTTGTCAGATGATGCTGATAAATTGTCGAATTCTCATTGACGCCTGTCTTACATTTAGGACTGCTTAACCGTTTTTGTAGTTTACTAGTTGAAGTGTTTACTAAAATCATGTCGAAACGTTGAGATGACTTCACATAAAATAAAATTGGGGACCTTATTCTACACCGTTCTCCTCTATAGAGAAGAATGATGAAGAGAAACATAATAAAGAAGAAACAATTATAAAGAATCATTCACGCAACCTCCTTGAAATGAATTGTAAAATTAAATGTTATAAAAATATTTCTTCCCTCATGACTTGATTTGGACAACTTGCTTTCAGTAGAGTTAAAATGGCAGTTCTGTAATGCACAAGGTCGGTCGGTCATTGACTTATTTGACATCTATTTTTAGAAAAGAAAGATTATAAATTAATTCATGCCAATCGATTAATTAAAGATAGATGTTCATGAAATATGATTTTTAAAATAGCAAGCGTTTAAATACATTTAACCACAAATTGGCTGTGTAAAAAACTGTATTTTTTAGCCAATTTTTTTATTACTTAAAATGCAAACAAAGTTTTTTTTCAGTTTGAGCTATGGGCCATGGTAATGGTTGTTAACTTAGGGCAACTAAACATCAACTTCCTCCGCACGAAGAGTGACTTCGTTAAAAAAATTGTCGAATTCGCATAACCACTGAGATGAAACCATGCATGCTACACATGCTGTACAGCACTACGCAGTACTAGTGCACTGTATAATAATGTTTAATTTTTAAAAAGACACATGACCATTAAAATTAAGCGGTAATTTAACACAGAAAGCCAAATATAAATAAAATCAATTTGTTTCTTTCACGGTGATACCAACATGGCCGATTGCCATTAGCTGTACCAATGTGAGATTATGCGCATTCCCTCTAGTCTATTCAAAATATCGTTGGTTGTAGTTGACATTCACAACCACATCGGGAAAGGTTCTGAAATTCCAAGTAAACGTTCGTTGTCTGGTTCCATTGCCTTTCCAACCCAGTTTTTAATCTTCTCCTGAAGATGCCAACTTGGTTGGCGAAACGCGCGTCGAGAAAAGTGTAGTAGTTCGGTGTTTCGTGGAAAACGTCCAGTTTTTTTGTTTCTACGCCGAAGGTTCCAGTACCCACTCCAGGATTTCCAACCTTGACAGCTTAAAAGTTGTCGAACGTCAAATTGCAACACAACGATTTTAGGCCTGACTATATCAAATCTTGTGCATTAAGGAATTGTCATTTCACCTCTACTGCTCACCGATACCACGTCATCATTTTCGTTCGAACATGTCGTGCTCAGCCAGACGGCAGCGCTCAACGTAGGAAATAAATAGTTTAGCAGTCACCGAAACCCGGAGAACTACACTCGAGGCTAATTGATTTCGATTCTAGGTAACGTTTATACAATCTGGCAAAGCCGGGGCCGAACAATCAGCTACGGATTCAATTACCGTGAACAAAAGAACCATTTCTCCTGCAAATGGCGGTCGCGGGAACAATCGCGTCGGGCCCCCGTCTCGGGCAACAATGCGCCGGCCTCTCCGGCTATTTTGGGAGATTCTATGGGGCGCCTAATCAATCCCGACGTCGGGAATAATTGATAAGCCGCGGACGAGTCGCGGATTTCGAACTGAAAGGCACGCTTGTTATTCTTTTCGTTGTTCTTATTTACCTGCCAGCTTCTCTGATATTACAACGGATTTATTTAGTTGGTCGAGATTATCGATTAATGAACGAGTACTTACACCTCAACAATTTTAACGAAACTTTTAAGCGTACTCTAGAGACAATCTCAGAGATGAAATAATACCGTGTCTTTAGATAAAGTCTCAATTAGGGTAGGCTGGAGTTTTATTATGAAGTTGACGCACAATTAGTATTGACAAATCAACAGTGACGCTTGACATTATACAGTGAAAACTGTATAATTGTTGAATCCGATGGCGAGATAAAAATGTTTAAAAGAAACGCAGATTACAAAAAAAAAAAAAAATAGAGCAAAATGGTTCAAATATTGTACCTCAGATAAGTAGGTACACAAACGACCTCGGCACTTGTTGCCAAACGCGTTTTTCAACTATTGGAGGGCTTTGTTTTAAACAGTTGAACAAAAAATATTTTCTATATATCTTCCTGTTGTCTGTTTAAGCTTATTAAATGTTCAAAATGTCCTCCACTGACTTTTTGGGAAAATGTTTCGTCACCCGCAACCAAATATTTACATCTATTTTTATTGAAGGTTTGACAGTTGAAAATATTTAAGTTAGAGATGGAATTATTAACGTGCGGCTCCACGTATACCTAAATGTCGTAGATCTGACCAATGACAAATGTTTATTACAGTTTCAACAAGATAACACCCCACTTTACTCTAAATCTAAGAAACTATCTTAAATAAATCTATCTACTGGAAAAATAGATAGATGGACAAAGAGTTACAATAGAGTGGCCAGCTAAATCACCAGATCTTATAATTTTAGATTTATTTCAGTGAGGTTGTCTGAAGAGTAAAGTATATGTAACAAAGCCAGGTAACAGTGATGATTTCAAAGACAAAATACGAATAGCAGTACAACACATTTCACCTCAAGTTTTAGAGAAAGGTAGGCAGGCGTTTTACTACAAATTAAAACAAGAATAAAAATATGTTAATAATGTACATACCTATTGCTTGTGTCATTTAGAAACACCGTACACAACGAGTAGTCTTTCTGCATCTCTTTTTGTTAAACGTTAGCGATTTGGCTTGTACATAGGGTCGTAGAATGAAAATGACCGGTCTATATCTACTTAAATTAAAGGTGCAAATTCAAAATAGTTCACATGGACAGAGAGACACACCATGGACATTATATTCACAAATTTCGCACAGTTGTTTGTATCACTAACAGTTTGTTGTCACTAACGTCAGTACATAATTATTTTTGGATCTACAGAGGACAATGCACGTGTTACTACTATTTCTATACTTTTAGCCGTTGTTTTGCAAAACCTGTTTACTAGCTGTCAATATCGGGACTGAAATATCTGAAACACCTAAAATTCGTATCAGAACATTAACAACCTTATCACCACAAAAATATGTTGTTTCGTCCACTGTCAGCCACATAAATTTATTGCGTATGGCTTCTTTGATATTACCCATGAAACGTTGATATGTCTTCTGGAAATCGGAACATATTTGGCAAAGAAAGACACGTCTAAAGTGAATATTGTCGAGACCACGTTCTACGGAAGGCTACATGCGCAAAACATTATGCAGAATTCAAACCAAAATTCCTTTTTTCTAACAGTACCAGTAATATTTTGTTAATGGATATTCGAGTCTAAGGACAAGTGTCTTTCTATTTATTTATCTAGTAACAGTGCGTGTTACCAGGCACGATTAGTGGCGTACGTATCCACGAACAAGAAATACACGCGTACATAATTTAAAAGGAACTTAAAAAGTACGGATAAATAATTTACCAAAAAAAACATAAATTCATTTATTTAAAAAATGGAAAAAGTAATATCCAACTGTTAAAGAAATAAAGTCAATAACAATCTGATCGTCTCCAGTCACCCCTGAAAGAGGAACACGGAAAGTTAATAAGTCCCTTCAATCCCCTTACCCTCTTCCCCCACCCCTCGATCGAGCCAAATTCTCCATCTCCATAAGACGGCATAATCCATCACTTTTCCTTTGATGGTATTGACGCGTTTACCTGGGAATGCCATTTCGACGTCCACGTGTGCTCGCGCGGAGAGAGGGGGAGGGCCGGAGATATCTTTTTATTTCAATTTCCCCAGCGTACTTGATAAAGTTCCTATTTCAAAATTGCCTCGCAGCTTCGAGTTTTACGGCGTCGGTGGGGCGTAAGGTAGGAGGACGAATTGAGAGGTTTTTACGCGATTTATTTCGCGTTTGTAGCCGTGAGAGAGGCCGAAGACGAGATTGATCTTGGATTATTTACTCGAAAGAAAGAGGTTTGAACGTTGTAAAAAATTGGACGTTGAACGAAGGAGAAAAAAGTTTTGAGGTTTGAACGTTGTAAAAAAATAGTTAATAATATGGTTAAGAATAAATTGGCAACAGGTACCCAACAGGCAACTAATACAAAAATGCATTCTCTTCAAAAAATAAGTTGCAAACATTTTTATACTGGTTCCAGAAGTAGCATAGAGATATCAAGTAGTAAAGATTAACATCAAGTAAACATTATGATTTAGAGTATACTGGGCCAACACAGAGTCAGTTTCAGTATGATTTAAACATACGGATCTCTTAAAAACGGATACAATATAGAATCAACCTATGACACATACATACGTGTAACATGCGTTCAGCAAAATTTTACTTCAAAGTAGGCGTTGCCAATGTTTTACGATTAAGCGTTTCAGAATTTAGCTTTCCAACGATCAAAGTTGAAGTTCTAAACCAAATCAATTTGTGTTGTTCTACCAAAGATTTCTTAATGTTACTTAATGCACGTTAATTAACGTAACGTGCGTTCAGCAAAATTTTACTTCAAAGTAGGCGTTGCCAATGTTTTGCGATTAAGCGTTTCATAATTTATATTTCCAATGATCAAAGTTAAAGTTATAGATCAAAACAGTTTGTGTAGTTCTGCGAAAAACTCCTTAAAATGATATTTACATAATAAAACAAGTTTATGGTAATGTGTTTCAGAAGCGGGCGAGAAGTTGAAGGACAATCAACGTTTTATCGAAGACTGTTACTTGGAGTTTGAACAACAGTTTCCTGTTGTGGTTGTGAGTATCAACTACTACACGTTTAAGTGTTCTCTTGGCCACATTATTTAACTATTTAGAGAAACGGGGAGTGTGGAACGAAAGGAAAGTAGTGGCAGTCAGATAGTTCGAACAGAGGAGCTGAAACAAAACGTTTTTAAAAAAGATGTACTTTTTTCCCTAGAGATTAACTTAAATCTGGCCAAAGTTGTCTTCTCCGACGAAGCTTCGTTTCATCTCGGAGACAGAGAAACCAGGCAATTTTTTGTCGAAACCTTTCTTCATGCGCAGGAATTTGGTGTGCTATCATTCGAAAGATATAGGTGGCCAAATGTAACTCTGAATGGCGAGCGATATAGAGAAGACATTATTACATTTTTCGTAAATCAGTTGGCTAATGCCAAAACTGCTACAATTTACTTCCAGCAAGATGGTGCTAGATCACATCACATAGTGCTAGAGAGCAAGTGAAACAATGTTGTACAGAATATTTGCGACAACCGCTTAATCAACTTGAATTCCTGAACAGTTCTTTCCTCTTCAAGATCCTGTGACGTAACACCATATAATTTGTTCTTATGGCCATACTTAGAATACTCAATTTTCTATCACAAGTTCCCATCAATAACCATGATCGACATCAAGGAATCATTTTGGAAAAAACTAAATTAGATATGTTTTCGGTTTAAAAATGTTTTCGGTTCTTTTTCTGTCCAAAAAAGTATCAGAAATGTTTGAAACAGCGTTGGGCACCATCTTCAACAATGTTTCTATAAAATGCTTTTTAAATTATAATGCCTGTTTCTATCTAATTTTGCCTTTCAATTGACACATATTATTGTCAAAAAATGTTGTAGTTGCTGGGATTTGAAACCAGGCCATCAGATTCGAAGGCAATAACTTAACCATTTCACAAAATTGCTCAAAAATAGCTCAAACTTTCGACAATTTATTTACATGTCAGATATATGTATTTCAAATATTTGCCTAAGACGTACGTTTTTTTTTTTTTTCACAGCCAACTTGAATTCAAGTTGATTTGAACACTCGTCGTATGCAACATGACCGAATAGCCACATTACTACTAAAATCCATCCTCAACTGATACAATTTTGATTAATATATCCAACGTAATAAATGCAGCTGTATGTGAATATTATAGATTGGCGGCTCTAGTTCGCCCGACGGATAAAACAGACGTGAATTATGCACGTTTAATTAACTTTATGCGCCAAATTCTAGCCCGTACCCCTAATAAATATTAGCGATCCGCGTGTGCTACGCCCCGTTTAATATTCAGTCCGCGAGGTGGCGTCCCGGGGCTCATCACCGATTCCGCTCCGGCATAGAGACGACCGCTCCGGTTCATTAATAGTTCATACCTACATTTGTACTACAAAGTGTCAGATGGAGCTTACATTTTAAACTACCACATGACGGCGCTGCGTTCGCTTGCCTAGCGAGTCGTGCTCTGGGACGGCATGCAAATTTAAATGGAATAGGTGGTAAACGCCGTGCTGAAAGATTTAGGGGAAAAGGCCGAAAAGCTCGAGTATCTACCTTTTGCGCGTAGTCGTTTGAAGTTGTTCCAGAAGTGATATATTATCCAGCATTATAAATTTTGCAACGTACAGGTCATTTTCCATCAGTTAAATAATAATCTTAACCAACACATCGTCTTGCAATACTTCATGACACGATTTTTGTACTCAAGGAACTGGTAGCTTCAAAAATCGGCTAGCAGTAATGGAAGGTAGGAACTGAATAACAATTTCTTCTATCACGTCATGTTTTTGAGGTACACTTCGATTTTTCGACCTACAGTCAGCAACAAAAGTCATCATTAGGGTCTGGAAAGTGTGCTACAATGCAGGGTAGGACTCGCAATCCGTCATATCATTGACGGACATATGAGAGACCAAAAAGACAGGGGTAAAAATGTGTTAATATGGTTAATATGAGCATACGTTGCCACATCCAATGGTCGTTCTGCATTTCTTCTCGTTAAACGTGAGCGATTTGGCCTGTACATGTGGTTGTAGAAGGAAAATGATCGTTCCACATCTACTGAAGTTAAAAGTGCAAATTTAAAATAGTTCACATGGACGGAGGACGACGCACCACGCTCATTATTTTCACGAATTTCACACAATTGTTTGTATCAGTAACATTATTTATTGTCATTTATCATCATTTATCACTTGTTATTTATTGTCACTAACATTAGTACAATATTATTTTTTACATCTACAGAGAACAATGCACGTGCTACTCCTATTTCTATACTTTTAGCCTTGTTTGCAAAACCCGTTTACTAGCTATCGATACTAAAATTCGTATCAGAACATTAACGACTTTATTACCGCAAAAATTTGCTGTTTCGTCCATTGTCAGCCATAAAAATTTGTTGCGTATGTCTTCTTTAAATTTCCCACGAAACATTGATATGTCTTCGAAACGTTCCACGAAAAGCTACATGTGCAAAACATTATGCACAAATCAAACCAAAATTCCTCTTTTTTAACAGTACCAGTAATATTTTTTTTGATATATATTCGAATCTAAATGTCTTTCACACTCTATGAAATATATACCGACGATTTCTAGGAACACGTAAAATATGTGATCCGTCTATTGTAAAATCCTCGTAATTTTAAATCATATTTTTCAGTCTATTCACAAATATAACAACTGCGCCATTATATATTCAAAAAATATAACGACTGCCCTTATTGCAAAAATGCACTACACGAACACTAAAAGAAATACGTATGTAAACACTTTTTTTCGTTAGTCACTCACAACACATAAAATTAATTTAAACTCGGCGTTATAACGTTCATCCGTCTCGCGTCGGACTACTATTAAACGAACAACGGAATTTTCCGGTTTCCCTCGCTTCTGCATCGGAGGCGAATCTAGCCTGTATTACAAGGCACGGTCAGTGGCGTGCATATGCACGGGCAAGAAATACACGCGTACATAATCAAATAGTAATAGTTTAAAAAGTAATAATTTAAAGACGCTTAAAAATACGGTTTATACTTTAATTATCATATAGTTGTATACCTAATTCCGACCCTGCGTTGTAAGGTCTGTCGGGGTTACTGGGCCATGGTTTTACAACGTCTTATGATTTTGGTAAATTATAATTAAAATATACAGGGATCGCATCCGCTCAGTGATTTTGTTTTTTTTTTTCAGTGAAATCTAACATTGCTTCCTCTTTAACAAGTATGTACAGGACAATGTAATCTCTCTTTATTATTAAAAAAAATCTTTTTCTTTTCAAAATTGTGCCAAGGGTAAGTAAAAGGGGTAACTGGACCATGCACCAATTTTTATGTATGTTGTTGCTTTATTATAAACTGAGGTATCTGGGCCTTTTTAGGGTCCAATAAAGAGTGTGTAAGAAATGCCCAACATTAGCTAGAATAAGGTTTTCTCTTATTAGCTAGCAATGTAATGAAGGTAGGTGTTGCTTGGACGAGACATAAAAGATCATTTGTTAAAGAAATTAAGAACATTTATTGAGGAAATAACAAATAAATACTTTCATACCGAAGCAACATTTAGACAACAAAAAATAAACATAATAAGTATTAAAAGTAGGGAAAAACGATGAATGCATTTTTATTTAATATGTAACTGTAAAAACTTAACATAAGTTGGTGAGATCTGAAAGATCAGTGCTAGAGCCAATCATATCTTTATAACGCGCTGAACTACTTTTAATCGGTTTGGACAGCTTACGAATAATATCTCCACGAGTCGTTTTGTTGCCATTCATAACATCAGATAACGCTTTTTTCTAAGTCTTCTCTGGTATATGTAGTGCCGGCACCTTTCTGCGTCTTTGTTATATAGTTACGCACCATTGTCTGCGAAAAAAATAAATACGTCTAATTTAAAACACGTAAGAGGGGTGTCTGGACCCTAGTGGTCAAGATACCCCAAGAGTATGGCCCAGATACCCCGTTTGCAAGTTTGTTATGGGGTAACTGGGCCACCCCTTCCACGTTTTTATCCTTGTAAATTATGAAGTATTTAGGAACGTAATTTCTTAAAATAAAGTGTAAATATTACTCCTAAAAATTAAATATATTTAATTGCTTACCTGTAGGTAGATGTGATTAAAAATAACACTAATTAGAGTACGATGTTTTAGGATATTTATCAGCAAAACCTGTGGTCGCCATGAGATTCAAAATTTAACTGATTTTTAGGTTATGCGTGTTGTTTTATGTTATTAGTACTCTACTTAACCACATCCAACTGTGTAAAGTAAAATACTTTAAACGATGTGGCGGGAAATACTCCAAGGCCCAGTTACCCCATGGGTCCAGAAACCCCGACTTACCTTAAAGGTGATCACCCAAGTTGAAGGTGATATGTCGATTGTGTGTATACATTTTCTTCAACAAGGGTTAATATGTTCCAGTTCCATTCCCAGCGTATTAAAACGGAGCAATTAGTGGAAAACCCGATTCGCATCCATTCGATCTGCGGCGTTTCGAGCGGGGAGCTCAGGATCCCAGCAGCCCTTGGAACACCTGACCGGCAAACGTCGGGGCGCTAGGTTACGGCACCCGCGGGAAATCACGCGATCGGAAATACCCCCTCCTCACCCCTCGGCCTGCCCCCTCGACCTCTGGACACCGGTCAATTAAACAAATTGCCACCGGCCCACGTATCGATGCGTCCGATACTCGGGAGAGACATTACTGGAGCCTAAATGCGATGTCTTGGGCGGCCAGAGCGGCGTTATGAGGCTGGATGTAGACGGTTTTTCCCTTTTGATGCCTGTTTTGGCGGGGCAAGGGGGGAGAGTTGCGGGAGAATGCTTTTTGACAGAGGGGAGCGTTTTGTTTTCAATGTACTTCGATAAAGTTGGTTAGCAGAAGTGGATATTTACCATAAAAAAAATAAAGTAAAATAACGATACGTTATGACGAGATGTCCAAATAACTAAATAGTATATGCAGTGGAGGCTCGTGCTAAAATAATATGGGGGTTGCAAATGAGTACTTATAAAAAATATGGCGCAACTGAAAATATTTAATTTTTCGAGGTCGAATCTAAAAGAGAGAAATGTGAAGGCACTTAAAATATTTATATATACAGTAGGGTATTCAAAAAAAATATATTTTTTATTTTTTTTTTGCAAACAGGCTTAAAAGTTCCGTTTTGGTGTAAACATACGCCAGTTAAAATTTGAGCCCTTAATATTAATATTAAGATAGTCCGCATCGCACTTTTCTATTTTCCATAAGAATAACATGGGAACATTTTTTTGGCACCTTCTGATTTTTATTGCTTGCTAATAGTATACTATATGGAAAAATTTTTAACATATTTTTGTCCAGAATTGAACGCTCTATAAAAAAGGTCTCTTATGATTTTTCGCTAAGTCTACTGGTTCAAAAGTTATTCGAGGCCAAAGTTGAATTCACCGAAAATTTGACCGTTTTTAGTGTATTATTACAACAAAATTAATGGTTTTATCGAAAATATGTAGCCAAAATTTTATGTAAATTTTAAATTTGGTCTTTTAGAAACGACCTCGATTACCCTAATTTCAAATTGTGGAGGTCACCACCCTCATTGGTCAATTTTGTACGTTTGACTTTGTTGTGACCTTCTGACGAGGAGATGATTATCATTGTCTCGAATTTTTTCCATTCTTCATTTTCGGGCCCAAGAATATGCAGTTCCACGTTTACAAAAATGACCTTGAGGGACATGGTCCAAGTCAAATTCGAGGTTATCAATGGATAACCAGGAATAAACCTTTTGTGACATCTCTTGTTTGCGAAGAATAATTTTCCGACGATATTATGAGATTGACTTCAGGGTGGTGACCTCCACAATTTGAAATGAGGACAATCAAGGTTGCATCCGACTGTAATTTTTTCCGCTCTTTTCGATTCCGGGGTCAAAAATAGGTGTTTCCGTTTGAAAAAATGACCTTGACCTTCAAATGACTGAAAGTCATGTTCAAGGTCAAATTCAGGGTCACCAATTCTCTAAACCTGTTCTACTAAAACTTTCGTACTCCGTCTATCCAATGACAACTCACTGTTTTCCTACTATGCTAAGATGACACCGAGCGCTGTCTGTATATGTACTGTTTAAATTTTCTTGTTGATAACAATGTTATGGTAAAAAAGCGAATTATTACCTTATTGGAAGAGAAACGAAACGACGGTATTTGTTTCATTTGTAATAATATGAAGATGCTTCTTTTATTTCTTTAGAAATTTTTTCTAGGCATATTCTAAACACTGATACTAAAATTCATGCTGCATTATTTTTGAAGTACCATGGAAAACCATTGCTTTTTCCAAATGGTCTTTTAGAGAAAGTCAAATTCAGCCCTAAAGTTAATTAATTTGCGAAAAAACTTCGGAATTAGAGGAAGAAGTGGACGCATTAAATGTTCTATTAAAACATCGTTTTTTACAAAGTAGGAAAATTTTGACTGCCGCCCTTACACTCAGCCCCATTTTCCAATAGTGGCGCAGAAATATGTGAACTGCAATTTTTTTCATTTGAGACCATAAAAATTACATTTTCAATTACAACTATAAAAATCAATACAGTATTTTGAAGAGAAATAAAAATGCTACAAAATGATATGAAAACATCAACCGATTTGGATTAAATATCATAGAGAAATTTATTGTCAAAATTCAACCTTCAAGTGTCCGGGAACTTATGGGACAACCTATAGAGACATCCAAAAAAAAACGTCATCAACTCTGGCTATGAACGAGAGAGATGGAAATAACGGTCATGTCTAAGCTTTTCGGTTATGTCAAACATTTGAGAATTGATTGTCACAATTTGTAAAATAAACAATGGCTGTCATATGATGTGACAGTCTTGACCAGTAAATAAGGTTATACATTCGATTAAGAATAGAAATAAGTTTTTTTTTTCTCGGCCAACTTTGATGACGTTTGGATGACTCTATATTATTACTAGTGTCCTGACCCAGTCCTACAAGAAGACGTCATGTTCTGTTTTTATAACTATTTTTTTTCTATAAGGTTCTTTTGTTTTTTTGGTCTACAAGTATTTATACTATAAAAGCATCAGCAATACAGGTATAACTAGTACCAACTGGAGTAAGTCAAAAGTTATTAATCAATTCTCATAAAAAAATATATATATGTAGATCCTTGTATCGCCACCTTTTTTTCAGTCGTTATTCTTGCGTTAATATAATTAATCCTTGGTCTTGCTTTTGTTTCAGAAGAGCCAGTCTAAACGCAACACTACAACAAAAGCAACAAGATCGTAATGGGAAAATTACAAGTACCTATCCGAGGTGTACAGCAGAAGCGACCCCGTGTGTTTACACAGACGAAATGTTCAAACAGAACTACAAGTGCGCAGATAAAGTTCGAAACCATAATACGCGGGGCTTATTTAGATTTTAAAACAAAAGTGCACTCGGTAATTTAGCCCGTAGTTGGCGGCGACCAAGTTTTAAGTGGTTTAGGGAGCTTCCCGAAAAAAAGCTACCAGGCGCATTAACTTTTTCGTTGTCGTAATTTATTTCCTGGAAAAATACACGGAAATCCACTATGATCAGCTGGCGACGCACCGGATTAAAGATGTATGGGATGTTCGGTCATAAGGTTGCCACATCGTACAATTTATCACGAAATATTTTATTTTTTATAACTTCAGGGACTTTTTAATTGCGACTTTTTAATAATAATGTAACGTTTTGCCCAACTCGGGTTCGTTTTAGTGTGGAAATTAAACAAGCACTTTTAAAACACAATTTATTTCACGAAACACAATAACGAAATAAACTACATACTACTACTAATTTATATATTACAATTTATATCCGAATTTATATCGGCGTACGTTTTACAAAACCCGAACCGCACATATTTATTTTAAGACTGACTCTCTCGCGTGCCTGACAGGTCTTTATATTTCCCGCTGGTTAATCGCGAAGCCTCTGGATATAATAGATGACATACTAGTTTGTTCGCGACCATTCCAGATCTGTCGAAGCGGCAGCAGTCGTCAGCCTCTTGCTTACGGAGACCGACGATTCCTTACCACGCTCGCCACAATAACTAAGTGTATCACATTAACATTAGGTGGAGCTTTTATTTACAGAAAAACTCAACCAAGTATTTCAAACCACTTTGACACCTATACCTAGTTATGTACATACATGAAACAGGAAATGATCAAGAGGTCTTATAGAAGTCAGAGAATCCAGATCGTCATGTCAGCGAAGCAACACTGAAAACCCTGGAAGCTGTAGAATACACTCCTAAGTAGTTACAGACTGTATATATACGGAAATCTTTATTAGGAATTAGCATGGGTAGAAACCAGCTGAAATGGACAGTGAGACTATTCACAGGGCACTGTACACTCTTGCGACATCTCACCACAATTGGGGTGGAAGATGATACCGATTGTAGGAGGTGTGAAGAGGAGGAAGAAACCTCCTTCCACATATTATATGAATGAAAACAGGACTACTGAAATGAAGAGCCTATAGAGGCACAATAAGCATCGGCTTCAGTGAATAGGGCTTATACGTACCCCATAATTTATAATAGTTATGCACATCGAATGAAAATATAAGTTTGACTAACTGTACTGCGGTGATATAGAGAACTGTCCTCTAGTGTTCACAAATAGGACTAGTGCTCCAGAAGGTATGACAAGGTCAGTAACCGCAGATGTCTCTCCTGGCAGCACACCACTAACGGTAGGCCCGTTAAGTTCAAGTGTAATGAGAATAAATTCCCGTTTGCTGTTCCGGATTTCGACCTTTCTATCTGAGGACGTACAACAATGAACAAGAGCCTCGGCTTATTTTCTCGCCAGGAGAATACAACGGTGACATAGAGAAGGCCCTCTAGTATGCTTAAATAGGACACCACTAACGGTAGTCTCATTGAGCTCAATTATAATGAAAAATGATGTAACTGTACTACTAACGTTGTTAATTGATTAATTTCCATTTTGTTGACTATTTTCGTTCGTGTTCGACATCTGGCAACGCCGCCCCAGGTTGGTACAAGAACGCGCGATCAGTGTGTAGCCATCAGTCATGTCAAGGGTCTTTCGTGGTGATGGACCACTGGGATTACGTAACGATGACGTTTTCTGTTTTCGGCCCTTTCGGATAGGTGGTCTGTTCTCACGTTCGTCAGGAGGGGAAGGTTGACAGGTGGAATAACAAGTGTTTCGCTGGAAAAGCAATATGTATTGGGATGGTGGCCGTTGAGTATCTTTTTTAGTGTCACTTTGCCGGCAGATAATATTGTAGATGTAAATAGTTCAATAAATCACTCAAATTATAGACATCTGATACAGTTTTTTTTTTACTGTATTTGACTGGCGATTAAAATTATCTCAATTCTTTGTAATTATACACAGTATGATTTGTCATTTGGTTCTTTTTTTGAACATGGTTATATCTTAATTAATGATATACCTAGACAGCTTTTGAAAAAAAAATCATATTGGTATAGACTTTAAACTCACACTAAGTTGTAAGAGTTTCCGTATTTACTAGACACGAAGAAAATCTAGATTGATTGAATATTTAATAAATAGAAGGTTTTGTTTACCTACTACATTCTTCACCTTTCAAAGACCAACAAAGGAGTTTTAAGAGGCCTGTATATCGTCCGAGATCGAGGCACGTCTCAACTAGCCATCCATTACTCTAATCGCTCGCAATTGTGCTCCAACAGAATAACAAGTTGCAGTTTCGACCGACGACACCGAACAAATGCCGCAATTACTGTAGCTCGCAATACGAGTGACAGTGTGGAGGAACTGGCTGGAAATGGCTGAAGAAGCAACGCACATCACTCACGGTCCGTCGTTGTGTCAGCGATGTTAAGTTGCGTGCAAGTAGCGTCTAACAATTTTAATCTATTGCCCGCCAGTCAAAATTCGATTCCTTGAGGGAGGGGGGAAACGCTGGTAGGTATTGTTGAAGTTTACATTCTCATCCAGGGCACACAGTTATTTGAGGTGCAGAAAAGGTATCCCATAATTCTTGAGGGAGGGTAATTATCCCTCCAATTATCCCTCCATACGCGCTTAAACGAACAGAACTCTGTTGCTAGATGTCATGGATGCAACAACGTCATTACAAGAATATAGTGGTGATATATATATTATTTTTATAAATACGTTATTATAAAATTAGGGATATAACTTAAGTTCTCATACATATTTAGGGTACTAAAATAGTTGCAAAAATGAACTGGAATCTAGTTATCACAATAATGGGATTTTAGTGTTTATGGAAAACAACAATTTCGTTTCGATAAACTTAAGTCTTAACAAAAACTAAGCTCTGAAAAATATATCTGCAAACAAGAATAAGATTAGTACAATGTTATTATTAATGTAATAAAAATAACTAAGAATGGGTTTAAGAGACACCTATAAAATAAAAATAAAAAATGGAATAGTGGAGTCAATACTCAAAACTGTCAAATATGTCAACAGAAAATCCACATGCAATCAATTAAAGAGGTCTTCATGACAAGACAGACTGACGAGGACTATGTAACTATTACTGGTGAATGAAACATGCAAATGTTAAGAGATTATGCCATTCCAGGTCGTAATTGAAAACAGGATTTTAATGCAGGATGGAGTACTCCCGCACATTTATCGAATAGTTAAAGACTTCTTAATTGCTGTTTTTCTAGAGTGTGTTATAAGCAGACATTTTGAAAATTCATGGTCACCAAGATCACCTGATGTGAACTGATCTGAATTTCTAGCTTTTGTTTTGGTTTTTCCGCCGTTTTTAATAAAAATTTTTTAATTTATTGGGAAAGGATGGTACCTAATTTCCCATCTTTCTGGTAGCATACGGATACCGCCTCGGAAGAATGCTTCATCTTTTGAGGTTATCCACGAATCGACCCAATTTTTGGTATTTTCATATTATGTGAAGTGTGGCTCACACAAGTCATGCGCCATCGATCGAAACAAGTGGAAATCAGAAGGAGCAATGTTTGGTGAATACCGCGGGTGGGGTAAAACTTCCCAATTGACTGTTTCCAAACAAGTTTTGACCGGCGCCGCAACATGTGGACGAAAATTATCATGCAGGAGAATCATTTTGTCGTGTCTGGAGTAGTAGCGGGCGCGCTTTTCCTTGAGTGCTCGACTCAATCTCATCCATTGTGTTCGGTAGACAGTTTCAAGTAATGGTTTCGTTCGGTTTGAGCAACTCATTATACACGGCACCAAGCTGATCCCACCAAATACACAACAAGCGTTTATTTCCATGAATATTTGGCTTAGCTGTAGATGTTGTAGCATGGCTAGGTGATCCCCATGATTTCTTCCTTTTTGGATTATCATAGTGGATCCATTTTTCATCACCAGTAACTATATTAATCGGCGTCAGTTCATATGGAACCCAATTTCCTTGTTTTTGAATCATTCCCAATGATTTCAACCGATGTAAAATTGCTTGTTGCGTCACCCCTAATGTAAGTGCAAGTTCTTCTTGCGTTTGGCACGAATCTTGCCATATCCAAGATCCAATAATGCTTCCAATTCCTCGTCTTCGTACACTTTTGGCCTTCCGCTACGTTCTTTGTCTTCGATGTCAAATTCACCGTTCTTAAACTTTTGAAACCACTCACGACAATTTCTCTCACTTAAGGCAGCCTCACCATACGCTTCTACAAGCAATCGATACGCCTCGGTTGCAGCTTTCTTCAAATTGAAGAAGTAATTCAAAATTACGCTTATTCGACTCAAAACTCGACATTTTCGCACACAAAAGAATATATTATAGTGATAAAAAATCACTAATATTTTAAGGTTATGTTGTTGCCTGATGTCCAACCTTACGATAACGACATTTACATCTGAGAATGTTAACCACACCTAGGTTTAAAGGATTAAAAGATAATATTAGGGAGCAAATTGTACAACTTGCTAAAAAACTTTTATGCAAACATAACCCGACACTTCCATCCCCTCCTCCTCCTCCACAATTAGAAAACACATTTGACCAAATATGAAATGCCGTGTTCATTTGTGCATTCAAACTGGAGAATATCATTTTGAGCATTTTGTGTTTTCTTTTCAAATTTTTATGTCACTGTCAAATTAACAACTGTACTATAGCGTCCAAGCTGATTTGCCATTTGAAAGTGGATGTTACCAACTTTATAAAACGAAACAGGCGAAAACTAATCCATCAGAGGGTACTAGCATTACTAGCAACACGTCGGGTTACAAATTTCACTCGGAGAACGTAAAAGTCAATGGCTCTACACATGGAAAGCACTTAGAGGAAATGGGCATCGGAGATCGATACAGCCCTTAAGGTATCCGCGGACGCCCACCCTTCGATTGCCTGGCAGGTTATGGCGGTAGATCACACTTGTCTACGGCTGGATAGCATGTTTACACGGCCATTACGTTCTCTCCGCACACTCCCAGGCGATGCTATCTGCTCCTCGCGACTTCTAAATTGTCTGGCCGTTCGATGGAATTGACGAGACTCATTTTGGTGTATTAAAGTGGGTTACACAGTTCAAATTTTATTGCCGGAAGACTACATTTGCTAGCAAAAAAATCAGCCCACCCGAAAAAACGTTTATTAAACCATTTTATGTTCCGTATCTTCTGCAATAATAGATGGTTGAATGGATCAGCATCTTTTCAGAAAAAAATAGTACATGCTGTGAGTTGCCCATAATCATGTTACCACTAGCAACTGGCGTTGCCGTTAAGGAGGCACTCTTCCGCAAAGTGTGCAACCTTGATTCATACTGCGTATGAATACTGCGAATATAGATTACTGTTCATCTTAAGAATATTTTAATAAGGGTTGATAATGTTTATTTACGCATTTCATACTGTTGTCACATATTCATCGTGTAAAAACGAACGCAAATATTTTCTTTAAAATTCCTACTACAACCCTGATGGCAAATATGCCTCGTTCCGTTGTAAATCGTTAGAACACGTGCGCTGACCAGCAGTCCGAGGTCACGAAATCTGGCTTACTCACTTCAAAGCGCCGATAATCGAGTGATTTTGCTGGTCTTACTTATGCTGTGGTAGTACCATGAGGATGTTTTGTTTTCCAATGACAACAGAATTTGTCTGTGTGGCAACGTCAGGAGGAAAAGAGTATACTAGAGACCTAACCAGTGATTTGCTGAGTGTTGCATTAAAACCGGACCAGTTACGGTAGTAGTTCATGTATAATCTGAGGTGCAATTGCATGACAATGGAAGGCATTGATGTTTTACTGATCGCACTGTCAAGAAGCTAACACATGATCAGTTAAACGTCAAGACAAGGTACACGACCGCGGCAGAACAGCATTAGACAACAGCCATGAAAACCTGCACTATTCCATTGGTTTAAGTTCATTTAAATTACTACTGCTGAAGGCATTACTTTCTTTAATTTTTTTACCTTGTTAAAAAAAAACTAATCCTTAAAATATCTTACGGAAGAGTGCCTACAGTTTACTTCCATCAAGGTGGTACTACAGCACTTCACAGCAGGTGAAAGAGTAGTAATGTTACAGAATATTTCCAGAATCACTTGGTGTGCTTGAATTCCGAATTCCTTAATATTTTCTCCAAGGTCCTGTGGCATAACACCATGTGATTTCTGTATGTGGTCGTACAAACACAATTTTCCAAGTTTCTATTATTAACCTTGATCGACTTCAAGAATGAATTTTGGAAAAACAGTTGAGATTAATGTTACTCTTCATCTTCAAAATATTTTTAATTAAACGTCGATCGATAAAATGTGTCTGACATATTTCGAACAATATGAGTGTCAACTCAAATTTTCAACCGTCTTGAAAAAAAACAAAAAGATTAAGTAGGTAGCCAATGAACCCACAATAATCAGATTCTTTCTTCTTCTTTGGTGTAATGGTTAAAACTTAACCATTACACCAAAGTGCATATAGCTCAAGCTGTCAAAAAATGTTTTAAGTGTCAGCCATATTGGAAAAAAATTGACCAAAATACTCTTTTTTTTACAGCCAACTTGCAGACAAATTTATTTGAATAGACTATTGTGGGGAGTCTGGCAACCTTCTTCTTTATCAGTTTTTGGTTTGTTGGATTTTAGGTTGGATTTTACTTCCCGGACCTAAAACTCATTTCCCCATTTATTCATATATGTATATATCTCGCGAAACCACACTATTTGCATCCTTGGCCCTATTTCCTGGCCACGAACGTTCCTTTTTTTAAAGCAGCTAACAAAACAGACTTTTTTCAACTTTTGAGGAAAATACATATTTCAAAATCATGACGTCTCTTAAAGATTGCTACCTGCTTCAAAAATCGGAGACCTCATAGACCTGAGCAATTAACTTATGCCCGCTCTCCCCCACACGCGTATCCGAAGCCGAAAACTCCGCAACTTTCCACATTACACTTGCAGAACTAATTTGGAAGTCGAAGCTCCATTCCGCGTTCATTCTCGGGAGCGGTAACTCTCGCTGAATTTCTGCCGGATTGTGTGCCGACTTCTCCTTGATTAAACCCCTTTAAAATATGAAGTTAAGCCAGAGCGGCGACGCGCGATAAGATCGCAATATTAAAAAGCAATAGGGCTGGTGGAAAAAGGCCGGCGCTCGGGCCGCTTTATTAGAAAAAGTTTTCGCGTTATCGTCGACTGATGGCACGCCACGCCGCACATTGATTGGCCAATGGCGTGCGAGGTTTCAGTCGCACGGATTTGCGGAGAAGTTATCCTGTAAATCGTCAGGTTGATGCAGAAGTTTATATTTTTCATCTTCGTCATAAGTATAGTGGAAATTAATTTGTTTTGAATTTCAATATGACTTTGCTAATATCAAAGCATGTTTTATATCCATTTCCAAAATAGGTCATGTAGGTCATAAACGTCATAAAGGTCATATAGGTTAGGTTTTTTCATCTTGTTTATAAGTATTCTGGAAATTAATTGGTTTGGAATGTGACATTATGATTTTATTAATGTCAAAGAATGTTACTTCCTTATCCATTTCCAAAATAGGTCATATATTATAAAGATTTACATAAACAAACCTTTATGACTGAAACAACAACCTATATGGTTTTTAAAAATATATCTTGTAAAGGTCATGTGGGACATAATTGTCATATTGTTCATAAAAATCAAATTACTCATTTAGGCCAAACGGATCATACAGGTCATATAGTTCAATCATATCATTCGGGTTATTCAAGTCATCAACGTCACAAATTTTATGAAAGTCATATTGGTAATAAAGGTGATACGCGTCGAAATATCTTATATATTGGACATTAAAGTCACATAGGTTATAAAGGCCATATGGGTCATAAAGGTCATATTGGCCATACGGGTCATATAATTAATTAGTCATATGAGTCATAAAGCTCATACAACTCATATTGGTCATTAAGGTCATATATGTTATGAAGGTCACACAGATTACAAACGTCATATCAGTCATAAAAATTATAAAGGTTATATTCATAAAAATTATACAGGTCATAAAGGCCATGATCTCCATAAAGGTCATAGTCATAAAGTCCATAAAGGTCACAGGTATCACACTTTTTAGAACATGACATGGCGATTTAGTTTCTAATCGAATGTGGAAGTAGTGATTCCTTATTTTTAATGGTGTTTTCTTCTTAACGTTAAGAAGAAAGAGGAATTGCCCTCTAACTCATCGTCAAAAATTGAAATCAAGCAAGGTGCATCTAATGGCATACCGCCCGACAGGGTTAACAGGTTAAACAACTTATGTCTGCACTTCAAAAGAAACGCACGAGACACAAGTAAATTTGCATATTCAATACAATATTGCCTAACTGAATCTGGCCACGAGATTTAGCCAAATTTTATCTAGAGTGTGAGGAAGACCATATTTTCAAAAACTGCTTACCTTCCAATGTGAATACCAACAGCTAATGGTACTATTTTGTAGTAAATTTGTTTTAGCTGCATTTTTCAGACTATGAAGATCCTTGAGTGGGACTGTAACATTTGACGTAGGAACAAACTTCAGGGATATATTTTACACAAATTTCGCCAAACATATCAACATCATCAGCAGGACATGATAAATATTGGCATACAATTTCATTCTCAAAAATTTCTGGATGTATTTTCCACCTACGTCTCATCCCTGTTTGCCTCTGAAACAAAATAGGGGGTGGTTACCGCCACCGTATGAAAATATTATCAGCGCGTAAAGGAATTTCCATCCGAGGAATGCAATAGTAAGTTATTAAACATGTAACAGGTGCGCTGCGTAACCCTCTTTATGAAAATATTTCGTAAAAAGTTTGGAAAGGGTGGAATTTCAGCGAGCCTCGTCCTGTCTACCTGAAATTAGCATTTTTAGGGAAATACTTTCGCTTCGAGATTGTTTTTGTTGGATTAAATTCTTTTAAAATATGCCGGACTTTATAAAGGCTCAGGATTAGGTAACGGAAGGAGTGAAAATTCTTTCAGGCCTGTATAATCGAAAAAAAAACAAGCGAAACGTTATGTATGTATTAAATAGAAATAAAAGATGCTTTGTAAAACTTTACCATGATATCACCAGACAATTTCTCTAAATTATTCCTCTGGGATTGGAAGTATGTTGCGATCTTCCCGTGACGTAATCAGAGAACGTCGAAAGTTACATAATTGATTTTTCAGCACGTATTTACTGATATTATCTGGTAAAATAGGGACCAAAATCATTAAATAAATGACTATGTCGTCAGAGACAGGAATGTAGGTGACCTTGAAGATCGAGCGCATTAGGTTTTGCATGTAAACTATTTTAGTTGTATCGTAAGCGCAATGTACAAAGGATCGATCTATTATTTATTTGTATTACTAGTGTTCAATTGCATAAATACATCTGCTGGAATTTGACGGTATTCAACTCCAGTGCATAATTTGTAATGTAATACAGTGGTGGCGAGTGAAAACATTCGTTGTAAAATATGTGTCGTCAGATACACATAAAGCACGTATTGCAGGCACTCAACTGCTAATGAATGTCAGAAAGCACACAATTATGACCTAGTTAAAATGCTAGTAGCGTGCAACATTCCATGGTACACAGTGAATCATCCCGAGTTTACTCCGTCTTTACAAAATCGTATTAATGGGAATTGTAGTGACGTGAATGTGACCGTGAATTCACTTTGATAAAACAATGTTTGCCCACGATTTACGATGAAATTCAGGCTTCAAGTGTCAATTAAATATAGGATCAACATATTTTATATTATGGTGTAGATGTTGAATGATCCTTTTCAACATATAGATGGATTTTCAGTGACAGATCAAACATTAACACATGAGCAAATGGAATAGTTATTAGTGATGTTAGTATTTAGTTACGTTGTAATTGTCAATACAAACAGGGAATAGTCAGGATGTGCGATATGTTTTATAAACTCTGCATGACTTTTTCTGGGTAACGTGTATTTACTGTTACTTGGTGAGTTCTTGTTTCTCTGTACGTATTTTGATTCGCGTGTGAAAAAATTTCCAAACCGGATTTATGATGTTCTAGAAGTACATGACGTCAATACGTCATGTACTTCCGGCTTAATTGTCATTATCAAAATGATAGGCATCCTTTTGATAATGGTATGGTTATTACTTGACTTCATTTAATGTAGAGACAAAGGCTTAAAAAGAGGTAATCTTAAAATAAAAAGAAGAAAAACGAAAGTAAAGGATAACAAATTTACAAAATATTACAACAAACATACATTGTTTATTTCTGTAAACGGTCTTTATTTTTTCATAGGAATCAATCAACTATATTAAACCTCCTCCTCAACAGCGTGAAGTGAAATCAACGCTTGTATTTCCTACTTAATTTTTTATCAGTAAACAGCTTGAGGAATCTTCTGCCTACACGCGTACTCCTACTCAACGCACGCCGAGGAAAATACAGAAAAATATTCAGGTAAATTCCGCCTGGTTCGTGACCCTCGAACCCATTAATTTATATTTATACATCCAGCCCGGCAGCAGGATTGGAACGTTGTTCGTATTTCCCTTTGTGATGCTCCTCGAGGACCCTCGAAAGGATAATAAGCTCCGCAGAACGAAATTTAAAGAATAACCCTCCGATAATTATTGTCGAAGAGATGTAAAAAATAAGAGGGCCTCTACCGTTCTACCTTGAACCTTGTTTTTCCCGTACTTTTTGTATTCGTAAATCTGCCTGTAAGGGAATATAAACACGGTGTGGGAAAGAGGGCGTTCTTTAAAGAACTCTTCGCGGCGACAGTCGCAGAATCAGGCTGTGTGTATTATCTGCCACAAAAGCTCTGAATACAAAACAAGATAAATCTGTATGGAAGAGAACTGAAAGAAAACAAAGATTAAGAAAATCCATAAAATATCAGAATTATCACAAAATATTTCATCCTTATTGCCATGTTAAAAATGTGTTTCCCTATAACAAACTATGTCTAGTATCGATTGGTTATCTATAAATACCTAGTTTCAATAAACTTTCGGTATAATAAACATTTATTTACACTAACTGCACTAAAATTTCAGTTATATTGTGGTACAAAACATGAATAGGTATGCTATATAGTAGATAAATACATTTACCGTCATACATTTATTCATTTCCTGATAGGAGACCCGGTATACGCATTTGTCTCAAACAAAGGTCAAATATATATATGTATAGTATTGGATAACAATATAAAGCATTCAAAATCTGGCACAAAAAGTTACAAAACGACGCCGAGCTGATACTACGATTAATATAAAACGGGAGTATAACGTGACAGGAAAAGCTTTCAGTTTTATGTCAAATTATTTTAATTTTTCTACTGTATGCGGCAGGAAAATTGTAAAGATGATATATAATTGTTATATTTTATAACAGTTATTCGTATACTCTATATAAATGAAAATATAAATTTGGTGTTTGTGTAATTACCAGAAGCCAAATGATTTTGTTTCGCGCATTCATAAACACTGTACAGTAACTGACAGCGGCTAGTAATGCGAAGTCAACGTGGACTGAAAGTCACCGAGGCAAACATATAAGCCGGTTTCTTAAGGCTTCTAACATTTTTTTAGCGTGTTATATGTTTTCGGATCACAATTCATGTTTCGTCTGATTTAATGCTTATGTTGTTTTATGACTATTTTAAATAAAAGGATTAAACGTTTGTGTTAGCTTTAGCCACCTGCGGCTTATAAACCAATCAGAGTGAAAGTGGCAAAACGTCCGTTAAACTTTGTTGTCATTTCTATACGACGTATCAATTGTGAGCGGCAGTTTTTCGTTTGTGAGCAAAGAGATACCATCAATTCATAGAATCGATTTTCTCCGTTTCGTTGGTAGATACACAGACAAGATAAGACTGAGATATGCACGTATTTTTATATTCCATTTTTTACCAACAAAGCTTTCAGGAAAAAAATGGGTATTGGACCATTGTCCTTATTTGGGACAATAGTCCAATACCTAGCAGTCCACTCTTTGCCCTGATAACCAAAGACAGATGTTATAGTTCAGTGAACCGTGACGGCAGATTAAGTATAAATACACGCAGCAATAGAGCACGTGTGTAGGTTAGAATTTAGTTTTAATCTTCGCCTGAAGATGCCAACTTAGTTATCGAAACGCGTGTCGAGAAAAATATAGTTCGGCGTTTCGTGCAAAACGTCCAGTTTTTTGTTTCTACGCCGAAGGTTCCAGTACCCACTTCCATGAGAAAGCTTTCAGGAATTTATTACTTACATCTTTTGCAAAACAACCTATTACATGAGCTTCTAGAAGATATTCCGAACGCCAATAGTGTAATAGTAGGTTTGTTCGTGGCAGTACATCTGCTCACTTTTCTCATATTGTCACTGATTATTTAAACACAGCAAATTATGGTAACCGATGAGTTGGTCACAGCGGTCCTTAAATGGCCACCTCGATCTCCTTATCTAACTTCATTAGATTATTTTTTGTGGAGTTGGATGAAGTTTATGGATTATTCTACGTCTATTGGCATGCAATAAGAGACAAGAAATTGCATGGTAAAAGATGCAACAACGATCAAGGGTTGTCCTGACGCTATAAATCTTGCAAGAGCGGCATGGTCGTGCTGAATGCTGCATTCAGTAAAACGCCACTTTGAACCGTTAAACTGCATAATTTATTGTTAAATAAATATTTTGCCTTTCATATCTCAGTAATAAAAAACTTTGGGACATATTTTTATATGAACTTTTTTGTTTATTTCGTGAGGAACACATAGCTAAAATAGTGTCGTGCAATTCTGAAACACCCTGTATATTTAGTAGGTTCAAATAGGTACATTCAGTTGTTACAGTCGGGCGATCCCCGCGACAAAAACAGACGCGAATCGCGAACGCCAACTCGATTTCTAGGCGGACTCGCTGAAAAGGAACGTGAACATCTCCAGTGCCGCGGAAGTGTCTATAGCAACTATAGATAGCGGATCCTCATTACCGGTTACTCCGGGCGCTGAAAACGTGCTTTATTATTGCTGCACATCAGTGATTCAGCAGAAAACCGCGCGAAAAACCTCTCCATATCCAATAGGCGGCCAGGGGCGTAGGCGGAAAGGGGTCCGGAATCAGAAAATAATAAACTCTAACTGAGAAACCATAGTTATACCATATACAATACCATAATCAGTAGAATTACTTACCTTTGCTTATTATAGTGTTTTTTTTCTTTTAGTTCAATTGTTTTTGTTCGTTTCCTTTAAAAAGAAAGAAAGTCTCCTTATTCTCGATACATTTCTAGAAAGCACTTTTATTATTTGCCAAGACAGAAGAAGTCATGATCTCCAAATCTTACTCCATTAGATTTTTTCCTTTTGGAATTCTCGAAATATAAAATAGTTTCAGAACCTACTCATACATTTTGACGAATCAAAAAAAAAAAAGAATAAAACATGGGAAATAGTAACTAAACTGGAATTTATGATTAAAATTTAAGTGAACTGTTGATGATATCAGTCGACAAAAGTGATTATAAATGGAGTAGAATTAATTTTAGTTAAATTCAGTTTGATTTAGTGGATCAGCTCCTGATGATTCCAACTTGGAGAAACACGCGTTTAAGGGGGGAGGGGGGGGGGGGGGGGGGGGGGGGGGGGGGGGGGGGGGGGGGGGGGGGGGGGGGGGGGGGGGGGGGTTTTTGGGGGGGGGGGTGGGGGGTGGGGGGGGGGGGGGGGGGGGGGGGGGGGGGGGGTGGGGGGGGGGGGGGGGGGTTTTGGGGGGGGGGGGGGGGGGGGGGGGGGGGGGGGGGGAGGGGGGGGGGGGGGTGTGGGTTTTTATTTTAATTTGGGTGTGTTTTGTTTTTTTTTTTTTGGGGGGGGGGGGGGGGGGGGGGGGGGGGGGGGTTTTGGGGGAAAATAATAAAAAATTTTTTTTTTTTTAAAAAAAAAAAAAAAAAAAAATTAATTTTGTGATAAAGGTATTTGTGGGGTTTTTTAAATTTTGTTTGGGGGGTTTGTGGGTGGGGGGGGGGGGGGGGGGGGGGGGGGGGGATTTTTTTTTTTTTTTTTTTTTTTGGGGGAGAAAAAAAAGAGGAAAAAAAAAAAGGGGGTGGAGATATAGTGGGGGTGGTGTTGAGTAGTTGGGGGGGAAAAAAAAAAAGGGGAGGGGGGGGGGGGGTGTTTAAAATTTTTTTTTTTTTTTTTTGTTTTTAAAAATAAAAAAAAATGTTTTTTTGGTTTTGGGGTAAAAAAAAATTGGGGAAAATATTTTTTTTGTTTTTAACAAAAATTAGGGGTTTTTTTGGGGGGGGTTAGAGGGGGGGGGGGGGGGGGGAGGGGGGGGAAAATGGGGTTTTTTAAAAAAGGTTTTTTTTTTTGGGGGAGTGGGGGGTTTTTAATTTTTTTAAATTAATTTTTTTAGAAGGGGGTTTTTTTTGGGGGGGGTTTTTTTGGGGGGGGGTGGGTTTTTAAAAAAAATTTTTTTTTTTTATATATTAAAAAATTTTTTTTTATTAAATTGGGTTTTTTTTTTTTTTTTGATTTTTTTTTTTTTAAAAAAAAATTGATTGGGGAAAAAAAAAAATTTCCAAAAAAAAATGGGGTTTAAAAAAAATTTTTAATTAAAAAAAAAAAATTTTTAAAATTTTTTTGGGGGGGGGGTGGGGGTAAATTTGGGGGGGTTTTTTTTTTTGGGTTTTTTTTTTTTTTTGGTTTTTTTTTTTTGGTTTTTTTAAAAATTTTTTATAAATTTTTTTTTTTTTTTTTTTTGGGTTTTTTTTTTTTCGGGTTTTTTTTAAAAAAATTAATTTTTTTTTGTTTGTTTTTTTTTTGGTTTTTTTTTTTTTTTTTTTTTTTTTTTTTTTTTTAAAAAAAATTTTTTTTTTTTGGGTTTTTTTTTTTGTATAATACATACAGTGTTACTGAAAAACGTATTTAAATATGTGTTACCTAAGCTCTGAATCAGGAAAAGTGTCACCAAAAACCAGAAATGAGTGGAATTAGACTGTGTTACAAGTTGAACGAAAAATTCAGTACCCTCTTCAAATTATTCTGCTTACTTTACGAAATTGTGCTCTTAGTAACAGTACTTAGTATTTTTTTCTATCACGTTTCATTTTCAAGTATAGTCAACGGCAAAAGAAACCTTTCACACGTTTGCCATATTTTACTATGAAATTATGTCAGCATAAATAGCACCAGCTGACACAAGAGTACTGCAATCAAAGTAAATTGAGGTAACCTCCATCATATACTGCACAAGTGCATCTAATGTGTAGCGTCGACAGAAGCCAGTCTTATTAATCAAAAGAATTAACAAAATTATTTCTAAAATAGCAGGACTACAATTAAAATTAAAAAATATAAATGAATTAGGACAATAATTATATGGTTTTTTATTTATTTTTTCTGTTATGGGAAGAGGAATCCCGGCTCTGAAAAAATTCAACAGTAATCGCCAAACTTGGCTGCATTTTAACGAACTTAAAAACGCCCCTCTTCACAAACAAAGCCTCTTCACATCCTGGTGGAACCGCTCACACTGTTAATCGCTCACATTTCCAAAGTTTGAGGGAAAATATCCAATTACTTTTTTGGGTCAATTAAAAGCGCGTTTAATCAAATAGATCTCTGATATTTGAAAGGCTTTCACAGTTGAAACTTCGAATTTGGACCCTCCAAATACGAAGTCTCAACATTTAACTCTATGCCCTACATCCTCTAGTTATCCAATGTTTCCAAATCTCCTCAAAATTTCTTAACCTTAAGAAATTCTCTAGATAGGTGGATAGAAAATGAAGGTAGACCGCCACATGTAAATTTTAAAGACGCAACGTGTACCTCAAAATCGTGACCAGATGGAAACATTTGGTTTTCAGCTCATACCCTCTAACAACGTTAGCGTTTTTTAATTATCAGGAAGAGTGATTAAAACTTTCGCGCCGAAACATCACTATTTCAGTGGCTGAAGGAAAGTCATTGCTACACAGGGCAATTTATGAAAATTTTGACATATGTAATTTGAAAAAAGTTATCTCACGTATCAATTTTTGACCGCATAAAAACTGTGAGAATGTACGAATGTATAAGAATGTATGTGAATGTATGAGAATGTATGATAATGCACTGTGTAAATGCGTCTTTTGTCGCTACTCTTCGTAACTCAAAAACAAAATAATAGCAAAGTGTTAAAGAAACCAGTTCTGTGTGTATAAAAATCGTGCTACGCTGTGTTATTGAAGATATTACAGCACGCCACTGGCTAAGCCGTTGTCTATCGGACTCCCGCCCTATTCAACCGCGTTCCGGGTGGAATTTATATAGTACGTCGCATTTATTTCGAATTACGGTGCCGTTTTTGTGTTTTCCTTCGAAACGGGCGCTCTCTAATTGACGTGTACTAATGAAATATTCATTACTCGCGATGAGGACGGAGGCAGCGCGCGGCCGCAGACCCGTAAGAAAATTAATCACGGGGATAATAATTAATTTGAGTTCGCACAAAGGGAATTAACTAGGGGAAGAGGTGGAGGAGGAGGCGGTGGTGGGGGCAGCAGCGGGGCCCTGATTGATCGCGGACGTCAGATGCTGGCGGTGGAGTGTTTTAGCGCTGATACTGGGGAATTAATAGTACATTAAAAAGTTGGCGGAAGTTTGAGTGTGATCGGAGGATCCGGTTCGAGATATGAGGCGAATAAATAGAGCAGCATAGTCGGAGCGCATGGCAGGGTCATCAAACCGCAGCCTTTCTGAAACGCATTAAAACAGATTATAGAGAGTCAGGAATAGTTGTCGATGTTTTTCCGTAAACAGTCAAACAGTGAATACATTTGGTTTGTTTAATTGTTTGTAATTTGCTTGTTATTTGACTTGGCATGCTTACTTTATTGCTTGGCATGCATTACTTGGTCTAAGGAACGCACCCACTGCATTTCAGTGTGTAATGTACCTCAACCAAGCTCAACTCAAAATATAAATGTATATATAACACATAAATTACATATCATAATAATCCAAAAATCCTCTCAATGTCGTTTGAAGGAATTTGTATTTTAAACTTCAACTCAGGTTAGCTACTAAAATTTTGAACAGATTTTTATCGGACACTTTTCTATGAAAATTTGCAGTTATCGATATACAAAGTGTGGCTATTAAATAACCGAACTGCTGTCATAACACTTTTTATTCGTTACCAATTACAGTAGCAACTTTTTCGCCTTCAATGTACTCCCCTCGATGATCTCTACACCGCTCCATACGACTTTTCCATTGTTGAAAGCAGTGCTGGAAGTTCGCTTCTGTCAGCTGGTTCAGCACCTCCATCGCTTTTGCTTTAACCGCTTCCACACTTTCGAATCTTGTCATCACAAGTAATCACCGTGCCTAACAAGCCTGGATCAGTGTCAATGTTATTTAGAATGTCAGCGCAAATGTTCATTCTTGATTTCTTTTGCTCGGGAGTGAGGAGTTTTGGCACTATTTTTTTCGCAAACTTTGCGTATGTTGAACATGCGCAAAGTCTTCATGCAAAATCTGGCGAACACGATCTTTGTCGATTCCTGTTATTTCAGCAAGCCCTCGGATGCTCAGACGACGATCTTAGACGCGGATTAATTTACCATTTTTTTCAAAGTTTTCGTCCGTTTTTGACGTTGAGGGCCATCCGGGGCGCAGATCGTCTTTGATCGTTTCACGTCCCTCTTTAAACCGCTTAAACCATTCAAAAATTTGTGTGTGCGGGATAAACATTCATTCCCGTACACTTATTTTAACATTGCATGATCTTCTGTAAAATTTTTCCCCAGTTTAACAAGAAACTTGAGATTAACCCGTTATTCTATCTGAACACAACATTTTTTCGATGCATCACTGGTACGTACACTAATTCAAACGACTGCTACAGTCAAACTGCGCGACCCACTGGCTTGTCCAGTGAGCTCAGGGTGGAGAAAGTATCACGTGACACAGTTCTGTTCAAACATAGCGCAGCGCGCTAGTACCAGTAAATCATATGTATAGAACGTATGACAATAATCCAAATGAATCAACCTTAATAACTTCAAAAAGAAAGGAACAATGGGAGATATGTGCGTGCTAAAATCAAGAGTTCTTGGTGTTGTCTATAAAAAAATGTTCGTAAAACTTTAGTAAGAAAGGAATTATCCAAGAGCCTTATTTCCAAAGATCTGTAGAAATCAACTAGTTTTTTATTAATAAAAAAAATGTTAAAAAGTGTACTAGACTTTTTTAAAGACAAAAATTCAAAATAAAGGCTAAAAACCAGGTGAAAGCTTGTTTAATTAAAAAAATTAATTTAATTCAATTTGTTTTAGTTATTATAAATTATAATAACTTATGCTTATAAATTTAGTTATGAACAACTTTCTTAGTAACCTTTTTTTGAAACAAGACTGTTTATCTGCTGAACACAAAAGCATGTTAAGATATGTTAAAGGCAAAAATCTAATTACAACAAAACTTTGGAAATATGGCTTTTGGACAATAATTTTGATAAAAAAAATACCTAAGATGATTTCTTTATTCTTTTTACTTATTTTGCTGCCGTACTTGGACTTGCATTGGGGGTAGGTTAGTAGTTTCTTGCGCGTAAGTAAACCATAGGGCCATACTACCATAAAAATCTCGTTCTGTTCAAATCAGATATTAAATAAAAAATATATACCCACGGGTGTTGCATTCTTAAGTGAAATATCCTGTATATTGCAATCGTTGTTGTGTAATATATTAATACAGTCGTCCTGTCTGTACTGGTGTTTTTCTACTAAACAAGTAAAAGTATAAAATGATTTTTTGCGATTAAAGTTTGGTCTAAACCTTCTATACTTCAGAGAGTTGCAGACATCCCACAAGATCAATACAAAATTTACGACAGATCCTAATGGATTTTAGTCATACACGTTCATTCACGTAGGTTATTCAATAGATCTTCACCACATTGACCTCAAAATGAACTCAAACAGTTACTAACAGTACTATATATTTATAAAACTAACGAAACTAATAATACTAATTGAATATATTTTTTTGAAATGATTCCTTATTATAATTACTTACTTAAAAAATAGATACATTCGCCTACCCTGATTTTGCTCCGTTTAGATTTAATAAGATTCTCCACTACCGAATCGCCAGAATATAATAAACCAATAAGGATCGACGCGGCTAATTTCATAGGGGTCCATAACTGAATCATACGGGAGCAAGCAGACAATCAGATCGCGGCGGGGATGCTGCACCTAGGGGGCGCTCCTCGGCCGTCGCATGAGTCACCCCTCTCCCCATAATACCTCAAACCAACCCCAGGGGTCATCGGCGACCCCGCGAGGCCCGCGTCAGTGCCGCAGATGCTCGGGATTAAAAAAACTCGCACACAGCACCCCGTGACTCGCGGCTGTGCTGCCGGATTGAAGCGGGATTTAAATTTTTAATGACCTCGTTTCGGCATTGTTAATGTTGTCGGTTGTGCGGTTTGGAAACAAATAATAACTCATTGCGCGGAATTCATAGAAATTCATGGATGCGGTTGAATTAATAATGGCAATAACACCCAGCCCTTTTCAACATTGCCTCGCGTTGTGAGTCAATAAATAAGCAGTATTTATTTCATAACGTACTGAAGTACATACTCTGGGGACCCAAAAAATCAGATAGACCCACTATGGGGACAAACCGAAAAAACTCGGATGAAAGTCCAAAAAATAAGAATTTTTAATGGAGATTTTTCGACCTAAAATTTTCTAGTAGTCCCTAGTGAAATCGAATTCGTCATAATATACCCCCAACTCGACTATAGTGGTGCAGATGTCAATTGAAATGTAGCGTTCGTGCGAACAGTCAGTGTTGCGTTTAGAAGAGAGAAAATGAGACGTGGGTGTTTGAATAAGCCAAAATTTTTAGAAATTTCATCAATTCCATTCAAATAAAGTAGAATCAACTCCTATTAGAAAGCAAAATATTATAATACCATTTATAAAATTATTGTATTATTGTATTAAGCAAAAAATTATGAGAAAGAGAGTAGCGCATGTGATTTTCAATGTAAAAAATAGAAAAAAGTAGTCGTTTTAAAACAGAATAGGAAATTGTTACGCATTGTTAAGCCTTAAAAACTATTAGAGGTTGTAGATTAACGTGTATTACAAATGTTCAAATTTTAGCTGCACATATCTGCCCGTCTAGTTTTAATCAAATTTTTTTGAAAAAAATATATATATATATATGATGCATGAATAACCCAAGTTGCACGTTTCCCTTGTGTATAATAGTGTGCACTAAAAGACCGTTAAGTACAAATATCGTTCCCTCTCTCTCTAGCTAGCTTCTCATTCCTCTATCTCTCTAAACAGTAAACAGTCTGTACGACAGCGCACGCAGCAACAGCGGAGCGAGTTAACTGGTTGAAACTTGAAACTCTCATTTTTTCATTTTCGACTATTATACAGCATACTAGTCGGTCAAAAATTTCTACTCTATTTTTTTTTTCGGTACTTTATATATTTTGGAAACATTGACTGTAATTATATTCAGTTACGTATGAAAATATTGTTGAACGACAAGTAGTGGAAGTGAATCAGATGTAATGCTGAGTCTGATTGCGAAGATCTTTTGTACTTAATTACAAACCGTGCAATATATAAATAAATTCATATTGATTGTCGAATTTACTGAATAATTTCATTTAATGTGTGAATTAAAAACTTCACTTCAACGTTAATTGGAAGAAGCACTACAAATCTATTTCAATAATCTGTTATTTAACTTTTTTTTTGGTATCAAATAAAAAATAAAAATAATCATAATAAGTGTTGCGTTAATTAAAAATCCACATACACCAAGTTTGAAGATTTTTTTCCAAATATAGTCTGTCATCTTCAGTTCCGAGTTCGAGTTCAGAGTCGTGATCAGTGACCGCGAAAACCCCCCAGGTCATCAATTTGAAGACAATTACTTGACTTTTTGGACTTTTTTGTCCGCGTTTTTTCGGTTTGGCCCCAGAGTGAGACAGACCCCTTGACAAGCCTTGCCTAATCCGAGGGTGCTTCTCTAGATGTAGTTAGACCCTTTCCACGTTAGTAGCCAGACAGAAGTTTTCGTAGTTTGTGCAGACTTGGAACTTCTTACAAATATAGTCACAAATGATGTCTAAGTTGATATTTCATGATGAACTTTCAGGAGGAAGCACTGACTTGTAGGTTTTCTAATGGTTTGCACGTTTAAAAAGAGTATTTGAGCATTCAAGATCATCTGCATTCTGGGCGCCCTTCATCCAAAATGTTGAAAAAAATCGACAAAAAATCAGCGAGGATCGGCTGTACAGAATGGGGGTGAGATTTGGGAAGCTACAGTTGTGACTTAGACGAGTTAGAAATTAGATGCTTAACTAGATTAGTCCTAACAATCCTAACTAGATTAGTCCTCACAAATTCGAAAGAAGAACGTAACAACGTTTGCGAAGAGTCCCAATATAACCAAGTACAATCTTTTACAACAACATTCACCTGACTACTGACAAAAAAGGCAACTATATCCATCTAGAGATGGAGCACTCTTTTTCTTATGTTCTTATGTTTCTTATGTTCTTATGTATGGCCAAAATAAAATTTTACTAAACCATTTAATTAAACTAATAACAAATTATACCTTACGGGCATTCTTAAACATATTTTACATAGAAAAGAGTTTTCCAAACTCAGTGCCGTAGGCAAAAGAATAGTGAATATTGACAAGGAGAATTCACTAAATTTGGTTACCGACGGTTTTCTGTCCAACAAAAGCGAATAATTCTTAACAGTTATTCAGGATAGGGTTGTAAAAACCATAAATTACAAGAAGTATATATTGAGGGATAAATATATATACAGGATATGTGATCTACAGGTGAAATTATGTAACTCTAAATGGATATGTTCTAGTTAAAGTCAGCATATCTCGGCAGGCACAATCAATATTCAAAGAGTCACAAACAATCAAACAATATTCAATAGTCAGTTAACAACGATTTTTTAGTGATCGCTCCGACATACAACCAATATTCTCCTAAAGCTGTGTCAATTGTGGGTGTGTTAATCCAAAGCTGCAGTGATGTACTAGGATTGGGTAGTTATTCCTGATTGAACAGTGGACCCGACCGACCAGATACTCTACTGAACGGCAGAAGATCGCAAAAAATGAGCACCTGCCTATCGAACTGAAACGCCCCTCGAGATTAAGGAAGATAGAGACATACGCCTTTCTGATGTAAAGAGAGGGAGTGATAACGACCAGATTGTACTCATTACCAAATAGTAATCATTGGCGTTATAACTTTTCACAATATTTATTATCACCTATAACGAACAAACAAACCGCTAATAATAAACCCACCCCCCTCCCCTCATTCTCGGTTATTGCAGGTCAATATCCTCTTTGAAAACGAAGGCGACGTCAAAGAAATGCAGAAAAGCAGGCCCGTAAAGCCATTATTAAGTTTACCGCCTGTCGTAACTACCTGCCGTGCTCCAGTTAGTGATTATCAATTCGCCTAGGGAATTTCTCATTCGAAACAGGTAGCGCATACGCCACTCTCGTTCCCGGACACGCGGAGCGCGTATGATTTACGGTAATTATCGCACTGAAGTGGCTAATGACATTGTCTGCAGGGCAGCCGCGTATTCCGTGGCACGCCGCGATGATTAAGACGGTCCCCGTAACAATGTACCAACCGCAACGGCTGCGTTTGCGGAGCGACTGCGCGCTACAAATGTCGCACGCGATGCGGCGAAGTGGATATAGTTTTGGAGTAATTGGAGGTTTTGGGGGAAATCATCTTATCGTAAGGGAATGCTCTAAATGCTTGTTTTCAATGATGGGAAACAAATAAGCAACTGGAAGCAACATTTTTTCAGGGTTGCCGTTTCACAAGTCACTGATGATCAGTCCGGGTGATCAGTAGTGATGAAAGGGGCTGCTAATAATCAACTTACTACTTGTGCTCTCACAAGGCGTCGTTTGATCAGTTTCTTCAATACGTTGTTGTCATTTTGTGCGTTACTAGATTAGTAGAACAAAGAAAAAAAACAACATAAAAGTGTTTGATCTATGTACGTACTCTGGAAGGTACTTTTGTTACTTTATATTCAGGTTTAAAAGATAATCTCCATTTTCCCCAAATCAACGCTTTACAACAACGCAACGCTTTACAACACCAATGAAACATCTATTATGAAAGGCTCGCTTTCGTTCATCGCGATCCTGATGTTAGGGATATGTTTGGAGAATTAACAACAATACACAATCTCGTCAGGACTGGTCATCCATATTAATCCTCAACCGCATTTGAAACAGCACTTATATCTTATGAGTTGAGCTTCAACAGAGGGATAAAGAGGAATTATATAAATATGACAAACAAAATCCAACTCTAGGTAATTGGAGATTCTGTTTGATTAGGTTTCAGGGCAGTTGCGGCAGAAGGAATGTCAGGAGTCACTATCTAGAAGAAATTTCAGCAGCAATTGTTTACGTTCTGCTCAAATATATTAACAAGAGTAGAAGTAATAACTTCATAGTCACGAAGCTTCCAAAGCGAATGGACAGACATGTAGCTGTAAAGAGGACTGGACTATGCTACCTATCCTTAGGTATTACATCAGCCTTCTAAATCCTCCCCCTGATTTCAATTGTTTAAGTTGCACTGATAAAGAGCGTTATCCTGAGGCAACGTTGTCTGCAGATGCTTAGATTCGTTTAAATAATCCGACTTACGTGTTTAATCGTTCAGCGCCCGGACTATAAGCCGCAATAAAAATAAATTAAGTTGGCCGTGTCGAGTCCATATTGTGTTCGATGATTCGATAGCGCCACCGCAAATACCGCTTACAACTGTGCGGCCGAGATACAAATTATATGTATGGAAACTTTGCCTGTTTCCAGTTGATCCCCGGAATTAATGTACGCGTACAAAAACGGTCTGATAAGGTAGACACAATATAGCATAAATTGTTATACACGCAACTCACGCAGTCTGTTGTTTGTATGTATTAAAATGCTTGCTGTGGGGGTACATATTTCATATACAGTGTGGAACAGCCAAATGAAATAAATTCAGTAGCTCCATTATTATGCATTTTTTTTAGAAAATGTTAGAGACACGTCAATTTCTAATTCTAAAATCTAAGACAAATCAATTTCTAATTCTAAAATGGCATCTTGCGACGTAAAAATGTCATCCCTAAATTCAACCCCCTTCAGGTGACAGCCCCTAAATTTTCAAATTGGAAGTACAGGCTTGCGATACTTCATTTAAAAGGTCTTTTCATTCTCTATTCAAAACTGCTATGGTTTTAAATTTTATTGCAGAAATTAACAAGAGAAAAAAAAGTTTCTCCAGCGTAGGAAATTCGTTACATTAAAATAAAAAACAAATCATTATTAATGCAGCAGATGTTCAAAATTTAGTTCTTCCACACTGTATACATACGAGGCATTAGTTGTCAAATCAGCCACGTCCTCTTTCCAAAATTTGACCCCACCAAAAAAATTGCGATTTGCTTTATTTCGTAGCTACTCACGTCCAGTTCTTTCTGAGCTCTGGCTTTTTTTAAACATCCAAGATGGACGACCTCAAATTAGCCATTGTAACAGTTTATTACCGTATGAAGTGGAATTTATTTTATTTTTTGTTGTTTCATTACAACTTTGCAATTGAGTTGAAAAAAGGTAAAAAGGTAGAATCAACGAAAATAGTGTAATATTGTGTATTTTCAAGCACTGACAATTGAAGTTGAAATAGCTCCATACTGTTGGACATTTTTTTGAAATTAACAACGAATCAAGAAACTGTGGTGATTTTCACGCTGGATTAGGTACATGCAAATACAGAAAGAGACATGTTAGCCTCAATAAAAAAAATATTTTCCATTTCAGGCAACCAGTTTTTTACATTTTCTACCATCATCGGGGTGTTTTGTGAAGGAAGAAAAGATCTTGACCTCATAGAGATTCGGTTTGAGAGAATAGAAGTACACTCGCCAGGTTTATGGCACAACATTTTTCGTTTCGAACAATCGTTTTTTTTTTTCACAGGTTTTTTTATTGCCTTCCTTAGGCAATAGGACATTGGGGTTAGACAAATAGCCTTACCCCATGGCACGATGTCAACACATTTTTTCCTTCATATTTTCTGTATTTTTTGTTTCCTGTATACCATTATTTCTGTATAAGATGGCTGTTTTGAGGTCCACAATATTGAATTTTCCAAAAACGTCACACCCTAAGAAGAACTAAACATAAATAGCTACAAAATTCGCCAAACCGCAAAATTTTTGGATGCTCCAAATTCTGGACTAAGGGGGGAAGATGATTTGATAAAGAATATATAAATACATATTTTTTTATTGTGGACAACGGTCACATAATGTTAGGAAACAAAGTAATAAGCGAAAGTAAGCCTCTAAAGCTATCGCGAAACATAATCTGCGAACAGTGAGTTACACAGAAGGGAGAAGAATTTTAAATAACGAGCAAGAACGATTTTCAAATGGAAGGGTAAGGCGAACAAGTTTTGGGGCGGTCTTTGCGAAGCTGAAATTGAAACATGAATTAGTAATAGAGAAAAATGGGTATGGCGTTATAATTCCGACTACGCCCGATTTAGGAGCTGCTGTAATTCTGCGTCACAGTGGCACGGGCATTTTATGAAATATTCAGTCATGTGCTGCTACAACAGTGGCGTATATATGTAAGTAGAAATATATCGTGTGGTTAAAAAGTCTTATAAACGTGTAAATCATTCACTTATTTAAAAAAATGTAAGTTCCTTTATCTTTTCGTAAACGTTTATTAATGTTTCCAGGAGTTTTAGAGAATAATGAACCTCTTTAAATCAGTTTTTATGTTGGAGTAAGGAGCGTGTTCCCCTTAGGTACTAAACTAAGGTAGTGCAGTTTATTAACATCTTCTTTTGCCAATTATATCTCACAATCAGTCAGTTGGGGTCAACGTAGTCTGCATACAGTTACAGTTGATTTTGATGACAATAAATTATGTAAGCACGAATCACGATTAGTAATAAAACAATCATGATAGAGGCAAAACTACTGTAAAAAATATTTGTATTAGATTTATATACGCGAGGAAAAACCATGAAACACAACTACTGCAGTTATTTAGGCAATTGTATTAAATTTCCACATCGGTACGCCACTGCGTGCCGTAATCGCATCGGTATGGAGTGTATGTATGTAATAATGAGCGTTCAAATAAAGGCCTCCTTGTCTTAATCATTTTTTTTTAACATAACAGATGTGCAAACAATTTTTTTGATAACTCAAGCCATGGACAATTTGATATAACGGTTTTGGTATAAAGGATTTTGTCTTTGAATCTAGTAGTCTGGGTTTCTGAACCCAGACCACCACAGTATCTTTATTATTATTATAATTTAACATGGGTGTATAAAAATAGATATTTTAATTGAACATTTCAAAACAACCATTTGATTACAAAAAACATTGAATATGACCCCTACATTGTGCAAAATATTCCTGACACCACGTTTTTAGAATAGAACCGAAAACATTTTCTAGGAAATGGAAATTAGTATCATTTACTTTTTACAAAGTTCTTACTTGAAGCCGATCAAGGATATAGGAACAAGAAAAATTGTGGTTTTTAATCAGATGATTAAAAAACACAATAATAACAAAACAACTGGCACCATCTTGCTGGAAGTAAGTTGTAGCAAATTTCGTCATTATCAAACGTATTTACGAGAGGTGCAGTAATCAGAGTTCCATAAAAGAAATTGGACCAGCTATTTTCATTGGACTGATTGACACCAAACACCAAGTTAAACGTTAACACTGACCTAAGTCTTTTTTTCAACATAGTATGTCAGGGACCAATAGACACACCAATTGGCTGAGACAGAACACATACATTTTGGGAGCATGTTCCTTGACTTGACGCATATTTTCTTTGTAGCTCCTCCATTCAAATTGAAGGTCTGCTACTACCTTTCTTTCGTTCCGTACTATCTGTATCCCTAAACAGGTGAATGTGGCAAGAGAACACTTAAACATATTGTGACCGACATACACAACCACATCAGGAAAGTGTTTATGAAATGAGAATATTTTTGAAGTAGGACTCCACTATAAACGTTTTTTTTTTTTTTTAGTACAACCATTATAAAGAGTTTTTCGTAGAACTATACAAACTGTTTTGGTTTAGAACTGTTTTGGTTGTTTGGTTTTGAAATATGTTAATCGCCAGATCGGAAAACAACAATTTTAGATCTGAAACTTACCTACTTACGTTTGAATTAGAAAGGCTACTTTGAAATCAAATTATGTTACTTAGGAGAAATTTGGCATGTTTCTTAGGACTACTATCTTTATAATTTCTGATATCCTGAAAGAGTCAGGATATCAGAATAATAATAATAATAATAATAATAATAATAATAATAATAATAAACGTCTTTATTTATGGGCGAAGTTTAGTACAAAAATACTACTCTTACACTTATCCCAAAAGATATATAAATGTAGTTAATAATAAAGAAATAAATTATCTTAAACTTAGCAGTCGTGTGATAAGGAATGTTATACAAACATAAATTCCTAATATTCCTATTGTGTAAATTTGAATGTTTTACCAGTCTTTTACTAAGATACTTAGGTGAGGACAAGGTTACTATTCGATGAGTGAAGATGGTGAATTGTAATTGATATCTATTGCACATGTTCAACCATTGAGCCATGCCAAACGTGTGCGAGATGTGATCGTATTTTCTAATGTTATATATCAAACGCAGGCAGGAGTTTTGTACTTTTTGACTTCGATTTTTTCAAATGTATTTAGAAATGAGCCATATACTACATAACAATAATTAAAGAAACTCAGCACTAAAGCTTCACATAACACAATTTTTAAATTGTAAACTCAAGTTTATCATCGATAATTACACCTAGATTTTTCGTCTTAACAACTGGTAGAAGATTATCGTTTAATCTGATAGAAAAATTTGTAGATACCGGTTCTTGTTTTTTTTGCTGACAATTATCATAATATGGCGTTTGGATGGATTAAGATGTAAATTATGGTCTAAAGAAGTCTTCCAGATATTTTGAAGGTCTTGATTAATTATATATGCTGCAACGATATACTCTTGAGGTAGAAAGCTATAGTAAATCTGAGTATCATCTGCGTATGCCTGTATGTTACAGTTTTTAACGGCCTTAAGTATATCTGATGTATATATTGAAAAGAGCAAAGGTCCAAGAATGGATCCTTGTGGGACACCCGATATTACAGAGTTGGAATGGGATAAAATGTTGTTAAACGAGACAATTTGTTGCCTATCGGACAAATAGGATTTAAAAAAAAATAAGAGAGCTATTCTGAAGGCCATAATATTTCAGTTTAGCACAAATCAAACTATGGTCTATGGTATCAAAAGCTTTTGAAAAATCTAAAAGAACTAACGCAGTCAGTTTTTTGTTATCCTGAGCAGCAACAATATCGTCACAGACACGAGTTAATGATCATGATCTGAGATATATGACGCCATTATGTACAGTTGTCCATTATGTGCAGGGACAAAAATGGCGGACAAGAACATCGATCTCAATCTAGCGTTCCAACTAAACACCCTATAAATTTGCCAAACCGGTAGAAAAAAACCATACCTACCTCCATTATCTCGTTGTTTTGTCGGCCCGATGCGGCGCTGATATGACGAGCAACCACCGCGGACAGCCGCAGGAGCTCCCCAGACGTCTGGAGTGGCGGCTGCGATATTCGCCATCACGAACAAGCTACTTCTGGTTTAATTAAATCCCGGCTCTCTCTCCTTGAATGATTAATTAAGCTACTGGCGCTTCTTCCGTGACCGAACTTATGAAATTAAAATTATCGCCGCCGTCTGCCAGACCTATCCAGTTGGCGGCGCGGCACCGCTCTCATTCGTACGTTTATGGCAACCGTCTCGACGTTACGGGAAGTAGTATGGTTGGAATCTGGCTGAATGCGAGGGTAATTTGAAGGAGAAAGCGCATATTGTGTTATTAATCGATTCTCTTTGTGAGCTATTCATAGTTGTAGGGAATTCGCCTCTCGTTTTTGAGCTGGAACTGTAAGGTATTTTTATAAATCACCTTCTTTAACTCTTGTCTAAATACAGATCTCATATTAATTATATTTATTTACATTTAAATTCTTCAATTTTTGCAAAAGTATATTGTAACTTGCGCCTTCTTTATGTTTATTAGAATAACCATCTGATATTACATTCCACAAACATGAAGATTTTTGGTAAATGTCAACAAACCAGTCCCAAACCTTTTACTAACTTCCATAGTTAAAAACTAGGGCCTGAAAAGTGTGCTACAACGCAGGGTCAGCACTATAAAACTCTATGATAATTAGAGTATAAACCGTATTCTTAAGTGCCTTGTAAATTATGTACACGTGTATTTCTTGCTCGTGCATACGTGCGCCACTGACCGTGCCTAGCAACTGGGACTCTTCCGTGACAGGTTCGAGGAACGGCTAGATGCTATATGCAATTAGTATTAGTCCGACGGGTGACGGACGAACGATAGGACGCCGAGTTTAAAATAATTTTATGTGTCGTGAGTGATTAACTAGTAAACGTGTGTACATATGTATTTTTGCACCGTGTATGTATTTTCGTGTTTTACCTAATATTTACATATTATCTGATTTTGTGTGGATTTTTACAGTAATGGCACAGTCGTTACCATTTGTGTAACTGAAAAAGTCGACTGAAAATTACGAGGATATTACAATAGACGGATCACACATTTTATATATGTGTTGCAATCGTCGATATATAATTCGTAGACGCCGAGAACATGAAAGACATTTAGATTCGAATATTCATAAACAAAATATTACTGGTACTGTTAGAAAAGAGGAATTATATTTTGTTTTGTGCATAATGTTTTGCGCATGTAGCCTTTCGTGGAATGTGGTCGACAGTATTTACTTTAGACATTCTTTTGCCAAATATGTATCCAATTTATCCCATTTTCCATTGCCTACTAGCCATACATTGCGTAAAACATATTTACAGAAGACATAACGTGTCATGGGAAATATCAAAGAAGATAAGCAAGATAATAATAAGAATATGCAATAAATTTCTGTAGCTGACAGAAGATGAAACAACAGATTTTAGCGGTAATAAGGTCGTTAAGGTTCTGATACGAAGTTTAGATGTTTCAGATATTTCGCTCCCGAAATTGAGAGTTAGTAACGGGTTTTGCAAACAATGGCTAAAAGAATAGAAATACTAGTAACACGTGTATTGCCCTCTGTAGATGTAAAAAAATAATAAACGTGCAAGATTCGTGAAAATAATGTGCGTGGTGTGTTGTCCTCTGTCCATTGATGAACTATTTTGAATTTGCACCTTTAACTTCAGCAGATCTGGAAAGATCATTTTCCTTCTACAACATATGTACAGGCCAAATTGCTCACGTCTAACGAGAAGACATGCAGAAAGTCTACTGATTGTGGCAACGTACACTCAAGTAATGAAAACAGTCGGTATTTCTGAATGACACAAGCGATAGGATACATATGTACATTATTATCAGCAAATTTTTACTCCAGTCTTTTTGGTCTCTAAGATGTCCGTTCGTCAATGACATGACGGATTATTAGTCCGACCCTGCGTTGTAACACACTAGACCACACCAGACCCTACCGATCTCTCATATATATGTCTCAAACTTGATTGTACAACAATTTTTTGACACTCTAAACTACCAAACTTCCTGAAGAAGCTGTCATCCTGGAACATTATTATCAGAATCCTGGAAGACTGACATTGTATTATTCTTCGAATCGGTTGATCTAAAGTGTTTAAAGTAATTTTAAAATTGTGCAATGATGATGTTGGAGCAATGTTTTCTGGAGTCAAATAAGAAATAATATGAGCTAATCTAGATTCGTTGCTGGTCCCCTATGGAAAGCTGCCTGTGGCCGGGGCAGGTGCAACCCCCAGCTTAGGCTGCCGCCAACTCCGCTACAACACATACATTTAATAATCTGGAGCGGGCGTCTCGGAACGATCCAGGTGTGCCTGGCAAAACCGCGCGGGACCTGAGACGCCTCGAAGGCGATGGCGGGGGGCAGTTAGCATGGAAATGGCTCGGGTATACGTATGTATGACGAGGGAGGCATTCCCGTTTTCAATTTGGGCATATGCGAGAGCGGACCTGAATTATTTAGGGCCGGGGGCTTGTTTTATGGCCCCACGGAACGAAGTTTGTTCGCCGCTGAGCAAACGTAACGCGAGAATGGGGTACGCGTAATACGAACTATAATACCACTATAAATCGTAATGTAACGGGTAAATAAGATATGCACATGCATATATTAAAAGGAATGGAATAAGTCTGCGAAGAAAGAAAGAAATATGGCAAGAAAAAACAATGATATTCTTTAATTTCAGATGGTTTGTGGATATAATTAAAATGTTAATAGAATAGAATAAAATAGTTTATTAATGCCTTAACCATACGGTTAAGATGTTTGAGGTTTCCAAAGACAAGATAATGTAGAGTTTTAAAAATATTGCAAAACATATATTGTATAAGTCAACTTACTTTTTTTAACTGGTACTTTTAAAACAGAATAGTAAATATCAAACACTTATAATAAAACTTAGTAAGTAGTAGGCTCCATTTAGCAGAATTTGAATTAATTTCGATTTAACTTGTTAATTCGGCAACAATCTCAAGCTCAAACGCAGGATAAAAAAAACTTCTCAACATAAATTTGGATCTACAATGATACCTAAGGCTTTAATGTATTCAGGGTTATTAAAATATGTTACATTACGCGTAGAAAAAATCATATTTTGAGTTTTTCGTTGATTTAAATAAATTTTATTTGCTTCAAACCAGTCGGAGGCTTTCGACTATGTGAGCTGCATATTATGTATTAAATAGGTTTAGGTTATCATTTACACTCATATTCGTGTCATTAGCGAAAAGAAATATAGGACCCTGTAATAAGGTAAATCATTAAATTAAAAAGAGAAGAGGCCCGTGTATGGAACCTTGAGGTATTCCAAGTTGTACATTAGCTGATGGTGATATAATTCCATTAAATACCGTTACTTTTATTCTGTTGGTTAGAGCGTAAAAGTTTATCGATCTTTGAAGTTTTTTAATTAACATGTTATATTGAATACCGTAAAACGCCTTTGACAAATTACAGAAAGTGGCACCTGTAAAAAGTTTATTTTCAAAAGCATCAATTATAACTTCAAGAATTTTATTTAGACCCCCAGATGGCGACGTACGACGTCGAAAACCAAACTGACAGTTTGTGAAAGAATTATTGGTTTGGAAATAAGTTATCAACTGCTGGTAAAAAATGTTCTCAATTATTTTTCCTAAAAATTGTATAATAGATATTGAACGATAGTTGTTTAATTCATTTGCGTTGCCTTTCTCGAAAAGGGGAATAACTTTATTCCCCTAAACATTTTAAGTAATTCGGAAATATTCCACTCTTTATACATGGTTTGGTAAAAGGAATAGTTATGCTATCCTGAACGTATTTATAATTTTTATGTTTAGGTATGCCATAAATAACTTTTAATTTTTTTTTGGTTGGTTGGATTAGGTCCAGGAATAAATAACAAACTATTCGATTTTTGCCAACGGTTCGGAGCTTTATTTCTCCTTCACCAGGGCTCAATCAATGTTATTATTGTTGTCATGTAAGGTGGTAAATTACGAACATTTTCGGTACTATCTATAAACATATATAGTAAATGTACAAAGATAAAAACAAAACACTATTTTCAGGACAACACTCTTTAAAAATTACTATAGTAATGAAGGTTTTCAGAGAATATGTTCTCTCAAAACTGAAGGTTTTGATAGAACATCAGATTCTCTCAAAACCTTCATTACTATTTTTAATTTTTAAAGTGTTTTGTCCTGAAAACAGTGTTTTGTTTTTATCTTTGTACATTTACTATATATGCATACAGATAGTACCGCCAATGTTCGTAATTTACCATCTTACATGACAACAATAACAACATTGATTGAGCCCTGATGAAGGAGAAATAAAGCTCCGAAACGTTGGCAAAAAATCGAATAGTTTGTTATTTATTCCTGAACCTAATCCAACCAACCAAAAAAAAAAAAACTAACAGAGAAGAAGGTCGCCAAATTCCCCACAGATATAAATAACTTTGCTTTAATTATTCTTAATTAGTTTTAGAATATGGCGCATTTCGATTAAATGTATTTCTTTTATTGAGTAGCGCAATATCCTGACGGATAAAAATAACAACTAATATCTAATACATTTCCATTGAACTGTGTTCTATGAAAATGGTAAGCCATAGAACTGAGAAAGTAATTTCCATTTGTTTTTTCGATAGCCATGTAGCACAGAAAACAATCAGCTTCATACAGATTACCTCAAAATTAATGTGGGATGTAGGGACGTTAGAACACCTACGAAGTCAAAGCATAGCACTGGTTTAGGGATTTGGACAAAAAGAAGGAAATTCTACTAGGAATTGTTGTTGCGTGACGCGTTGACGAGTAACACGTTTTCCAACTTGTTAAAAATGATATTTTCAAACACAATTAAAGGCATTAAAGATGATCGCCAAAATGTACAGACTTATCTAGCCAAAGTTGAAAGGTTGTCAAGATCAATTCACAAGTAAATAAACACGAGACTCTAATTGGTACTGTCGCTATAAGCTCTAGAGAACTAAACAATAACAACAGGGGTAATAAAGGAATATAATAAAGCAGTATTCGCATATATATGCGAATGCGTGTGGAATTCTTTGAACAATGAAATGAAACTCGCAGCTGCCAACTTGATTAGGGAGCTTTCGAAGTACCTCAGCAAAGAAGCAACCAGTCTGGTATATTTTCCAGGAAGAATATTCATTTTGTAACAGGTATTCTCACTGAACATCAGTCGGTTAAGAAAACACCCCCACAACTTGAAGTTAAATGAAACAATCCTTTGTAGACACTGTCAACAAGAAGAGGAGATCAGATGGCATATTGTATATGACTAGTTCCCGTTGGTCATCCATAAGGAAGATTCCTAAGCAACGTCTTCACCTTTTTTAAAACATTCGGATGGCTGAGTCCAAAGGGAGTTAGCACAAAGTATCTAGTCGGGGCTAAATGATACGACCTTCTTAAGGCTGCCGTCTCACGCTTTCTTCTGCAGAACATTGAGTCTAGTTCATTTGGTAGATGATACAATATATAAATTCTGCTTCGAAGTAAAGGACTCCTCATTCCCTGTACAATGTCAATGGAGAGCCCTATTACTACCTAGAGATGTTTCAAAGCCTCAGCAAGGAAATGCCAAATGCTAACAACTACGTACAAGAGTATTTATTAAGGCTGATAAATCTCATAAGAAAGATGGATAAGGTACTCTAAACCAAATGGGATTACTAAAATTGATCTCTAATAAGCGAGTCCTTCGAAACTTGTGGTCGTATATTTTCAAACGATTGTGGCAAGTAGAACTCAACTTTACAACAAATAATGTAAAGTTATAAAATACAGCGCCAAACAGATTGTTATAGAAAACGTAAGCTTGGCCGCTAACGAAACCAAACTTGGTTCCTACCGATAAATTTCAACAGTCTCCATCTCCAGAACTTCACATACCACAACGTCACGACGATCTTATCGAAGCAGTAGGAGCCCGTCCCACTAATGGTACTTAACTGGCCGTACATCTGAAGTTCCAAAGCTTCCTTATCTGCCTATTAGACGGTATCACAGGAACGCCCGTGAGCATTATTTATTTATCTGCCGGGTTATCTCCTACAAATTGTGAGGCGCTCGATCCGTCTTATCGTGAAAATCGCCATTGTGAGCTTATTACACGGATTCCTGAATACCAAAGGCCGGCCAGAGTCATGTTTCATCTGTCACCTCGCATAATCGGGCGTACGGTACTGTAGGTACAACCGTGATGTAGAGAAATCGTAGAACTAAGTGACACGGATTTTTCGATCAGGGAACGGGACAAAGAAAGTCCTGAACGAGACAGTTTTAGTTTTTTTTTTGTCGGAATATAAAGTGGAACAGTTAGTTCTAATAGTTGTTAATAAAGAGATTTTATGCACGATTTATCACGGAGGCGTTCGATCTACGTTCAAGTAGAAAATGGAAATGTTGCGAAACTTACTCCTCTTCAGAGCAATAAAGAAGATATTACAATACAGGTTGACATTTAAAGAGGATTGATTTTAATCAAGGTTCATTTCCATGCACTCTTCAACCAATGATGACCTATTTTATAAGTAATAATGTACCGGATGGACCAAAGAAACTAAATTTATGAACATAAATATATGAAAGATATATTCATGGACTAATTGTGCATGTAAAAAAATTTTTCCTGTAAAATATAGATAAAATACAGGGTTTAACCAAGCAGATGGTTAAAGAAAACCTGTAGGTTACTATTTTTTGTTACGTTCTTTTTTATTCTACGTATATAATGTCAATATAACATGTGTTTTCCTTTTTATTGTGTAAACATAATAACAGTACAGTCTCGATTAGCGTAAAATTTAAGAACGGCTCAGGTTAAAGATTATCATAAATTAAGGCCAAACGTTCCCGAATATTCGCAAACGTTTGTCAACGTATAGTTTTCCGATGTGCACGTGCCTTTATGCATCTTTTTTCCAACCATTTCTTAGACCATTTTATAAGAGCAAGAAGTTTTACATTCACCGCGATATCGAGTAATCATAAAATGAATGATATAGTTTTCGTCTTTTTTGTCAAAGGATTATATAATGTGGAACAGTTAGTTCTAACATAAAGAGATTTTATGCTCGATTCAACACGGAGACGTTCAATATACGTTCTAGTAGAAAAAGTGTTGCCAAACTTACTCCTTTTCAAAGAAATAAAAAAGATATTAATACATTTAAAGAGGATGGACATTAATCAAGGTTTGGCCTGGTTGGCCGGAAAGTCTTGCACCAAAAAAAAGTTTTTTTTTTTTTTTTTTTAGAACTTAATTATTTACAATTAAAATTAAACAATATATTATCCATGGATTTCTATAACCTTCGCCCATCTGTTAGGTAAATCACTGATGCCCTTTTCCCAGAATACAGGAAGCTGCGATGAGAAAAAGTTGTCGACCGCTCTTTTGAGATCTTCAAAAGTGTCGAACTTTTTCACGACAAATGTTGTTTCAGCGGGCGGAACAAACGGTGGTCCGACGGCGCAAGGTCTGGTGAATACGGCGGATGGGCAACTGGATGCCAGCCGAGCTCTGCGATTTTTTAGCGCGTGTCTGAAGCAACATGCGGCCGTGCATTGTCATGCAACAGGTTGACGCTGGAACGTTTCGGCCGTATTTTTCGCACTGCATCGGCCAATTTCTGGAGTTGTTCGATGTACGCGGAAGCTGAAACCGGTCTTGCCTACGGGCAAAAATTTCCTACCAAATAGAGAGGTTTGCGCTGGTGTGGGTCTGAACGTTACATTTCAGATCGACATTTAAACAGGATTGATTTTAGTCAAGGTGACTGTGTCTTCATTCACTCATCAACAAACAATGACCGTGTATAAGTAACAATATACGGAATAGATCGGAACTTGTTTAAATTTACATTTTTGAACAATAAATGAGCAGATACTCATGCCAACAATAGAGTTCGTGTAAAATGAAGCAGAGGTTTTTCTTAGTGAATAAAAATATAACCTATAAATATATAAAACTATGGTCAAAAGTTCGCGAATATTTACAAATGTTCGTTTACGTTAATTTTTCCTATGTGCACGTGCCTTAATACATACGTTTTTATTCAATCACTTTTTAACCCTTCTGTGATTTTGAGCAAATCGGCACCCAAGAACCCTAAGTTCCTCATTTATATTCATCGCGATATCGAGTGATAGTTAAGGTGGAAAATTTCTTCGGACTGAGATCGGGACAATGAAGATTCCGGAACAAGATATTTTTTGTCGGAGTATACAGTGGAACAGTTAGATCTAATAATAACGGTTAATAAGGAGATTTTACGCATGATTCAACAAGGAGAGGTTCGAATCTGCGTTCATGTATAAAATGCAAGTGTTGCGAAACTTCTAAAGTAGTAAAAAATGATTACAATACATATTTAAATGCGATTGATTTAAAAAAAATATATACAACAAAGTACTTATGTCAGCAATAGTATGAAATGAGACCAAGCCTTTCCTGTAATATAGATTAATAAGGAGGTTAAATGTGATATTAATTATGGTCAAAGGTTCGCAACATTCGCAAACGTTCGTCTACGTTATGTTCTCGATGTGCACGAGCCTTTACACTTTTTTTTCAACCACTTCCTATGTTCCGGAGCATATCGATACCTGTGTGGCCTTCCCAAACCCCTCATTTATATTCACCTCGACATCGTCGACGCAATAACATTATAACGGTGCCTTCTCTTCGCGAATCGCGCTAACTAGCACATCACAGGCGCACGGCGAACTACAAATACGAATTCCGCGCAAGTTTCGCTTTTTAAAAATCCCCGTTCGGCAAACGGGGAATGTAACGGGGGCTGGGGGGGCGGCGGCCGCCCCCGCCGCCTCGAACAGTTGTTAGCTTTCAGGTATGAATTCCATAACGGCCTTTATGGCCGCGCCGCCGCCGCCCCGGATTTAATTAGAAAATTCCGGCGGTACACTGGCGGGCCGAAAGCGAGAACGTTACCATCCGAGTAATGCCGTTTTTTTCCATAGGTAGCCGGCCACAACGGGCCGAACGTTGTTTGACGAATGTTTGGGATAACGGACAATCGTTTTTTTCGACAGGAATTTCCGAGAATTGTCGACGGGAAGAGCGAGCGCGCAATGGCGGTTGGGCGAATGTAAAAGAACTGCTCCGAGTAGAGCAGGCGAATCAACCAACGCTGACCACATACAGTCCAGTAGTCAGGAGCCAAAATCATCAAACACTTTCTTGGAAGATTAGGGCTAGTTTTGACGGTTGCCTATGTATTTTTTAATGTAGAATAGAATGCGAGGAGTCCGTAGAGCTGAAACAGTCCGCAAATTTTTTTAATTAACGATTTGTGAAAAAAAAAACGTCTTGTTTTCACATTTTTGCTTATATCTTCGTTCCTGGGCATGTTTTATGTAGCATATGTAATATATGAGAAGCTGTAGCCTATTGAATTTCCTAAATTTTAAGCCCAACACGAAGTCTCCAAGTGCTATTGTTAACTTGCAAATGACTGCTGAAGTTGAAAAAGTGCTTTTTTTTTCACCATTTTTTTACTTCGAAAGTAAGACGAATATGATCATAACATTTCTTGGAGGGGACTGCTGTTTGTAGAATGAATTTACAAAAAAAAAAGTCAGCTCGATCCGTTATCTTTTCGAGTAATTAACGACCGCAAATTTTTTTCAAGCCTTAGTTAACAATGACGACATTTCTTTGTTTATTGTACGATATTGACCGGGTTGGGCTAAAAATATCATAAATCTCTTCAAGTTTGCGAGACTTTGTGAGATTTTGAAAAATATTAATTTGGGCCTGTTTTAGAACGTGTTCTACGCGACTACCTTTTATGACGCGACGTATATATAGTGTGGAACAGCCAAATGGAATAAATTCAGTAGCTCTATTATTATGCATGTTTTTAGAAAATCCTGAGACACGTCAATTTTTAATTAATTCAGATGCAGCAGATATTCAAAATGCATGCCTCCAGCATGGCTTCAAGACGCGTATTTAAAAAGAAACTGGGAGTCAAGATATTAGAGTCACAATTTCGAGAATTTCGAAGCGGCGACGCTAAAACAATATATACATCGCGTCAAAAAAGGTAGTCGCGTAGAAAACAATGTCGATGGTGGTCCGTGAGAAAATCGGAAAGAGCTGTCTGTCCGCCGAACTGCCACTCGCGACGGCACCAGAACGAAAACCGTGAGTCGCACGAGGTTGCCAACGACGCCATTCGCTTTTTCGCGCCAAACTTAGGATCTCCCACGACTTTTTTTCGTAAAATCGATCGTCTTGCGAAAATCGTCGCCGGAGAACCATAACGCCGAACGAGGTTCTGTCGACACTCGTGAAAAGAACACCCCTCCAGTCTGTCGCGTATATCTCCGCTGCTCGTCGTCGTAGAAAAACGAGCGACCCAACATTCGATTCCCCGTTTAAAGACGCATATATCCACGTGCGGCACGGCGTCTTCTGTATCGATGTAGGTCCGTGAGAAAATCGGAAATAGCTGTCTGTCCGCCGACCTGACACTCGCGACGGCGCCAGACCAGAAGTGAACCCAGTTAAAAAAGAGGTATATTAAAGGTTTGAGGGTTTAAACTTCACATATGAATAACAAATTAAAAAAATAAACAACTATCTCTTTTGGTATTTTTCGAAATTTAGAATAATAATGCATATTTTCCTCACTTTGTGGAAAAACAATTAAATTTGACAGTTACCAAAGGTTTTGTTAACTTTTTAAGGAAAGTAACTTGTTTTTAAGTTAACTTGTTACGTTAAGGTTTTTTTTTACCGATTGGTTATATATGTGTGTATTGTTTCCCATAAACGTTTAAACAAAAACTAATAACACAGTTAAGTTAATAAAATAATTAAATCAATTAAAAAAATCCGATTGATTCAGACTTTCTGTGAGACACGGCGTAGTATTAAAAAATTTTACAGGGTTATTGATATAACCTGGTTTTTTAAAATAAAATAGTTTTTATAGTAACCACGGAGATAACCCACAGTTTCCTTTTATTTTTATTAATTAAGGTGTGTTGTTTATAATATAGACATCCAAAAAAAAAACGTCATCAAAGTTGGCAGAGAAAAAAAATTTATAAATATAATTTTTATTAATCTGACGCAGATTAATAGAAACAACATGAATATGTGGCAATTATCCGTGATCACAATAAAAACTTTTATGTAAGTAGCTCAAAATACGCAGGGTATTCCATTACAAAAAAATTAGATCTCAACTTATACATTTATTTGTATATTTATATATTTATTTATTTATTTATTTATTTCTTCATTCATTCATTCATTCATTCATTCATTCATTCATTCATTCATTCATTCATTCATTCATTCATTCATTCATTCATTCATTCATTCATTCATTCATTCATTCATTCATTCATTCATTCATTCACTCACTCACTCATTCATTCATTCATTCATTCATTCATTCATTCACTCAATCATTCATTCATTCATTCATTCATTCATTCATTCATTCATTCATTCATTCATTCATTCATTCATTCATTCATTCATTCATTCATTCATTCATTCATTCATTCATTCATTCATTCATTCATTCATTCATTCATTCATTCATTCATTCATTCATTCATTCATTCATTCATTCATTTATTTATTTATTTATTTATTTATTTATTTATTTATTTATTTATTTATTTGTACATTGTTCTACAGGTAATACCCAGTTAAAGAACAGGAATGTATGACAAACATATGATAACCTAAAATTACATGAATATTCAAAGAAAAATTCAATGTAAAAAGAAAAAATAACGCAGTATTATATTTTTTTTACTTAAACATAACAGAAAAAAAAGAAAGGAAATGCGTCAATATGCATGTGTATTAAGTTAAATAATGTCTTTTGATGTCTATTGGATTACAGTGGAATATGTCCAATTGATGACTAACACAGTTTTAATTATTGCATATATTTTGTAAAAGTGAGTTTGACAGCTTGAAAAATATTTATCACTAACTACGGTGTAAAACGGTGTAAAGTTGATTTTTGCTGAATATTATAACTCAAAAAATTACATTTTTTCAGCTATTTAAAAGTGGGACCGAATAAAATGAACGCAGTGTATATCTTCGCATGTTACCTATACACTGAAATTTGGACTCATTCTAGCCAATTTTTGCTTGAAAATGTTTGATCACTGAAAAGCGCCATACTTGGGAGTAAGGAGCATTTAAAACAAATTTTAGTACACATTCATGACAACCTATAAATAAAAATGTAACCATATAAATTGATTGTCTTTAATTGATAGGCAAAACTTAGTCTCCCTTTTCGGCAAATTTCACCGCATGCCACCCCAGCTTGTTTTCATCGTTTCCGATGATAAAGTTCGCGTGTGTTTTGTCTGCTAAACGGGATGATGTCAGATCGCGTACTTCAGACCTCATTTGTGTTTGTTCTGTACGCTCGAGTACCTGAAATAAGCTGCTTAGGACGAAATTGTGTGTTTATTTGCTATGTGCGAGGAAAGAGCTTTGAATAATAATCAATGGAGGCAGCTGGTATTTACATTTCGGCCGTTTCAGACTTGAGTGCATATTTTCGCTGCGGGAGCTTTTGTTCGAATAAAAAAAATAATAATAAAAGGGCACGTAGGTATGGTCTTTGTGTGTAGTACACAATCATACGTCCGTTTGTACGAAAATTAAATGTCTGAGACGTCTCTTTCCACACCTATTGTAACGTAAAAAAATTAAAAAATGTCAACACTGAACGGTGTAAATGTAGTTACTAATATAAAATACCTAGTAGCAAGGTTTCAACTGCAGAAATTATATATTGGTCGACTAATAAAATTAAATACAATTATTCATTTACCGTAACCTGAACAAAACAGTTGCTTCACAGTTGCTTGAACAAAATATACAGGGTGACCCGGAATTGAGTATACGAGGTGTGGCTATTAAATAACAGAACTGATGCTGCTACCAGCGCGCTGCGAGCGTGTCGCGACAAGCTTGAAGAGCACTATATCTGGTGATACTTCCCCACCCTGAGCTCGCTGGACAAGCCAGTGAGTCACTCAGTTTGACCGTACCAGCCGTTTGAATTAGTCTACGCACCAGTGACCCATCGAAGAAAAGTTAAGTGTTCAGATGGAGCAAGGCCTAATCTCAAGTTTCTTGTTAAACTGGGGAAAACTTTTACAGAAGCTTATGCAATGTTAAAAGAAGTGTACGGGAATGAATCTTTATCAGCTGACAGAAGCGGACTTCCAGCACTGTTGTTTATGACAAAATTCAATCTTGATATATTTTTGAATATATATTTTTTAATTGCACACCTTATAGGATTAAGAAGAGAAAAAATTAACTAGTCAAAAAAATATTATTAAACTCAGTTTTAGCATGTCAAAATACATAGAAATTGTGAGGTCTAAGACAGAATATATTGTATATTTTTGTAGATCTGTGTAATCGAATCCACAAATGATAGAAAGCAAACATGTGTATCTACAAAGTGTATCTACATATTATTCATGCACGATATCATCGTATTCATACAGTTTTTTATGTGCTGAGTATAAAAAGAAAATTGGTAACTAATTTATTGTTTATCTAAACCTCATACAATAAATAACAAACTATATGCAGTTGGCCTTATTTTTATTAAAAGTTTAAAAACTATGAGAAAATGAGTATAATAAAAAATTATGAAAAAGCCGTGAAATAAACTCGCCTTTTCGGAATGAGTAGACTTATTCTGGGACTTCGATTGAATATATACCTAAATTGGTTTTTTGGGTCGCTGATTCCGAATCCGAGATCAGTTTGTCTGTATCAAGGTCATTTCAAGGTCATTTGAAGGTCAAAGTGATAACATACCAAGGAACCATTTCCAATCACTTGTTATATGTATATTTCGGGTCGTTGATTTTGAATCCGAGATCAGTTGGACTGAACTTTTTGACATAAATCATGCAAATCAGTTCGTTAGAAAATCATCACCGCCGGCATTAACGTTATCCAATGTGCACCATGAGGAGGTTGTGCGACCGCACTTTGCACATCATTGGCCTTGATAAGGGCTGTTTGTATGTAATCGAATCCACAAATGATAGAAAGCAAACATGTGTATCTACAAAGTGTATCTACATATTATTCATGCACGATATCATCGTATTCATACAGTTTTTTATGTGCTGAGTATAAAAAGAAAATTGGTAACTAATTTATTGTTTATCTAAACCTCATACAATAAATAACAAACTATATGCAGTTGGCCTTATTTTTATTAAAAGTTTAAAAACTATGAGAAAATGAGTATAATAAAAAAATCAAAGCAATAATTGGCATCCGTTTATAAGCGTAACAAAATAAAAGGTACCTCAAATGGAACCCTGGAGAAGTCCATATGTTTATTCTTTCAATTTTAAATGAGCATTTGAATTGTGTAATATAAACGACTTGTGTGACGTTATTGTTAAAAAAAAAGTAACTCACAACTCGTAACTTTTCATTTTCCAGAGCAGAATTGCAGAAAACATGGTCATTTCATTTTCCGGATCTGAATTTATATTCAAAATGTTTATATTCAAGAAAATTCAAAAACTCATGTCGACTATGTAGAGCTTCACTTCACTCTTCCGTACAAATGTGTAGCTAAATAGATAGAAATGTATCCACAAAAAAGTTTGGTTGAAAGATCGCCCGTTTTCAAATAATTAACTTTAAACGAGGAAACTGGAAAATCAGGAAACGCGCATTAACAACGCCATTTAAGTCGATTTTAAAAGTCGAGCGGCAACAAAGCCGGCTGCGAACGAGCAAATCGGGCTGAATCAGCCTTCGCTAATCCTTCGATTGTTCCGTACCACAATGACTGGCATCGGGATTATCCCCTATAAGTGTACGGCGTTTAGACGATCCTGTTTTAGACCAGGATCCGGCTCACGTCGAGTAGGATGTAATTCCAATGGCACTGGAAGATGACAGGATCGGTATCTCTGTTTTTATGAAATATTTCTGAACTGTAGCTGATGATATCTAAGAGGACGAACTCTAGTGTGCACAAATCATTTTGGTCTTCATAAATTCAGTTTAACAATTCTAAATTCTTACCTAAAAAATAAGCATGTATCAATCATACTATGGTCACAATAACATATGTTATAATATGTTTACACCAAAGTCAGGAGTTCCTCAAGGATCAAAGCAAGGACCGATTTTATTCATACTGTTTGTCGCTGACAACATCCTAACAATTCAGCTTCCTAACAATCGTTGACTGCCTTTCTTTACAACGAATACTAATATTTCAGAACTGGTATCCGATATTTACTAATTGACTTACAGTTGGTATGCAATATTTTGTCTGCCTCTTATGAATAAGTGTAAAGTTCTCACATTTGGCAACAGAAAAGATCATAGGATCTTTTCATTCAATTACATATGATGATGAATTCAATTACATATAAAAATTGAATGGCATTCTGTCATGCACATAGGTATGCCAGGTTGACTACAAAAAAAAGATACACCCTAATTACAACCCAGACAGAAAAAATTAGATGTTGTATTTGTTTATTTTACAAAACATTGACCGCTAAAGTTATTTTACAAAACATTGGCCCCTAATTTTCTTTCAATGGACACTTTTTTTTAAATATAAAAGGTGGGCGTTCAGTGTTCAGGTTCCCAACTTTTCTATATGGTGCTTCATGGTGTCCTAATAAACGTATGTTGGAACTATAAATGATATACAACTGAAAATTTATATCTAGAGGTTTTCGGAGATGCTCTACGCATCTGAAGTATTGACGATGGGCGATTGATTTTCTGGCACTTTCGGATACACCGAAAGTGAATAATAACTTCGTTATTTAAAATGGAATGCTATATTTTTTGCCATATTTGTTTCTACTCATTAACTTAAAGTCACTTTAATAACCACTGTATATCTCTAAAATGAAATCAAATTTAAGAAAAAAATGTATAAATCTGTAGAAATAAAAATAACTTTCGCTATGTAGAACAACTCTGAAAACCCTCAGATATACTTTTAACTATGTATTATTTATAGTTCTCCCAAAACGTATAATAGGCATTGACCGTGGAGCACCCAGTACATAACATCAATTCCAAACACAAAGATCTATGAGAGGAAAAAATATTGTTCTGTTCCAGCGAACACTTTTTGTTAGTATTGAAACATTTGTTGAGATACACCAAACTACACCAGACGTATTTTTATTGTAATCCTGAACCAGATTGGTTCAAAACAAATATTAATATAACAATATTAAATAACAGACCACATATAAATAATATTAAAGATATACAAATGCCATTGTTCACGTAATTTCATTGTAACTGAAACAGATTATTTCGAATATTCTGATGGAACATTTTACAAAGCCCGTGTTCAAAACTGAATTATATTCCAGCAGCCCAATAATCCGTTATTTTAATACAATTTTCATTATTAATGTCTCAAGTTAACTGAACGTGGATTCATTAAACATGGTTTCAGAAGAAACTCATGTTTCTAGATGTTGGCACGCAAACTTGGAAAAAGTTCATGTTCGATATAAAAAAGTGCCTTCTGAAAGTACAAAACATTATCAGGAATTACTCAATCAATTTAATTTCACCACCTTAGAATATATCAGAACTTGTTTACAACCAGATAAACGACCCTGAACTCTTGTCTCAAGTAAATGTATATGTACCGTCTTCATGTACTTGTACATAGGTGCAAGACAAAACACTACTTCTCCGTTTTCTACTCCCAAACATCTAAATAATATAACCATTTATACTGTCGACGAAGATATATTGTAACCCTCTGCGGACCAGATCTCAGCCTATTTCCTGGATCCTGCTAGTTCATTCGGCACAGCGCTCCACGGTCGGAATCTGTTACTTATTTCCAGCATCCTCACACGTTTCCAACTAATTGACTGACAGAACCTCGGCGTTTATTAATTATATTCTGCTGCGCTTGATAATAAGAAAGATTAATGCTTTCGTTGGATTTAGACGAAGACTTGTACGCAAACTTGTACGGTATTCATGTTTTCGTGTGTTAATAATGATCCACTACTTAGGATATTCAGCCTGTTGAAGCTATCTGTGTTTGTTAAGAAATTTAGTTAATTAGACATGACAGTTTCCAAAAAGACAATCACATAATTGAAAGATGGAGATGACAATTGGTTAAACGATTACCAAATGGTTAATTGTTCATAAATTAACAATATACTGAGAAGGAAAACATTTATGAATTGTTGAAGAGTCAACACCAAGATGAGAATGAGTCATCAAGAATTTTGCAGCCATAGGTGCCATATTTTCAACGAAATCTGAAACATCAAATACAATTTTAGAACTAGAATTAGGCCCTTCTGTTGAGTTATCAAAAAAGCTATACGTATAGACTTACTTTGAAACTGGAGTTTTGTGTGATAAGTAAAGCCGGCAGATCCGGGCGGCGGGCTATATTCGTACGCGTCATACTACTTACTACATGTATGTGCAAAAACAAAATTCATGTAAACAATAAACTGTTGCAATTTATAAAGATATGTGTTAAACTTACCCTGTTATTTACGTTGAGATGTGTTAAAACTTTAGGCCTGCCGCCCGGATCTGTCGGCTTTTGTCAAGTTCAACGTCAATCTGGATCAATATGGTTTAACGTCCGTTGTTTTTTACAGAACTATAGTTCTGCTATTTTAAATGTTTTTTGAAGAACCTAATTCTTTATAGCAAAAAAATTGGAGGCTTTACCAATCGCTCTTTGTATATGTATGTACTGATAACAGACCTCCTGTTTCAGTAAGATGTCCAAGCAATGATATAGTGAGAGATAAAATTTACTGAAATACATGACAAGCAGTTCTGTAGAAGGTAGTAAAATAATTCCAGTGGTATCGGTGTTCCATGGGTACGTTGATGTCGACTTACCGCCTTCTAGAAGATTACATTGAACCAAGTAAAGAAATAAACATTGTAAAGAAAGTTGACATAATGTAACGAGACATCCAAAAAAAAAAACGTCATCAGCTCTGGCTATGAATGAGAGAGATGGAAATAGCGGTCATGTCTAAGCTTTCCGCTTATGTCTTTTGACAAGGGACAATTGTGACAAGTGATTGTCACAATTTGTAATATAAACAATGGGTGTCATATGATATGACAGTCTTGACAAGTAAATTCGATTAAAAATAGAAATATGTACGTCTTTTTTCTCGACCAACTTTGATGACGTATTTTTTTTGGATGGCTCGTTATTATAACACAGATTACTTGTAGATGTAAAATACTATGTATCAAGGGGGAGGGTCAATAATGATGGTTTTCGGCCGCCCTCAAATTTAGCAAAAAAAGAAAAGAAAATGTTTTTTTAACGTTCTAGGGTCAATTTAGAGTCAATTTTACCACAAACGGAACCAATCCCACCTTCCTCTTAGGGTCATTTCAAGGTAAAATTATGAAAAAGCCGTGAAATAACGTCTCCTTTTCGGAATGAGTAGACTTATTCTGGGACTTCGATTTAATATATAAATAGGTTTTTTGGGTCGCTGATTCCGGATCTGAGGTCAGTTTGTCTATATTAATATCATTTCAAGGTCATCCCAAGATCAAAATTAAAAAAACCAGATACGGTGTCCAACTTCCTGAAATATAGTTTTTTTGGGTCGCTGATTCCGAATCCGAGGTCAGTTTCTTGTCATTTGAATGTCAAAGTAATGAAGCTGATGGGAGTGCGACAGTGATGATGCTGATGGGAGTTAAAAAGAACAATACTGGGTTTTGAAATATGAATCCTCAAAAAAAGAAGGAAAGAAAAAAGAGAAAAGAAAAAAAATAGACGTAGACAAACACATACACATATTAACACTGATTGACGTAGATTGAGTCATATACTGATGAAGACTGCAGAAGATAGACTGAATGGACAGTAATACATACAAACAGCCCTTATCAAGGCCAATGATGTGCAAAGTGCGGTCGCACAACCTCCTCATGGTGCACATTGGATAACGTTAATGCCGGCGGTGATGATTTTCTAACGAACTGATTTGCATGATTTATGTCAAAAAAGTTCAGTCCAACTGATCTCGGATTCAAAATCAACGACCCGAAATATACATATAACAAGTGATTGGAAATGGTTCCTTGGTATGTTATCACTTTGACCTTCAAATGACCTTGAAATGACCTTGATACAGACAAACTGATCTCGGATTCGGAATCAGCGACCCAAAAAACCAATTTAGGTATATATTCAATCGAAGTCCCAGAATAAGTCTACTCATTCCGAAAAGGCGAGTTTATTTCACGGCTTTTTCATAATTTGACCTTGAAATGACCCTAAGAGGGGGGTGGAGTTGGTTCCGTTTGTGGTCAAATTGACTCTAAATTGACCCTACACTGTTAAAAAAACATTTTCTTTTCTTTTTTTGCCAAATTTGAGGGGGGCCGAAAACCGGCATTATTGACCCTCCCCCTTTAGATTCATTATGCTTTCAATTAATTTGCAATTCTATTTTACTGCAAAATCCAAGTGGAATAACTAAGGGATAAAATCATCGATCAAAGGCGGTCCTGTTTGAAGCAGTGTAGTATTCCAAGTGTGCGTGAAAGTCGTACAACCATTTCCAAAAAAGCAACAACCAAATTGAAACTAGCAATAGAAAATTATAGTGGACGTAATATATAGCTATTGTACAGAATTCATTCCTGTGTACTTCTTCAAGAACGTATAATTCTTATTACTCAAAAGGCAAATTACACCTGCAGTCTCCTGTAGTCGAGGCAGTTCTGCCCGAACGCTAGATGGAACTTTATTAATACGTGCAGTCTCCTTTCGTATATCATCGGCGTGTGTGCTCCCGTTTACAAGCTTATCACGTCTAACCCACTCTTCCCTAATACTTCCATTCAATATGCAAAGCGCCCGAGGTGAAAACACGCCGGAGTTCTTAAAATTAATTGAATTATGGTATACATCGGTCCCGGTGTCGTTATCGGGCACGTATAACGACGCTAAAAAGGAGATATGAAGACTTTACGCCAGTTTGGTGGTGCATATTTTGTCGCTATCGGTGATGAGTAGAGCCCGTAGGATAATAATAGATTCCAGGACCGGTCTTAACGCGACGGGAATACGTGCTACATATATGTGCTACATTAATAATTCATCGTCAACTCCTGTATATATGTACATTAGGGTGGACCTTAATATTTTTTTTTTTCGTTTTTTCTCAGCGGGCCGGGTGAAAATTAGTTCTGGGTACCTTGAAACCAAAACTGCCGCGATCGGAACCTTTTTTCCCGTGCCGCAAAGCGCCGGAAGTTTCTTATGGGATTTACATGTTAAAAATCACTGAAAACGTTCGATACGCTCAAAAACTATGAAAATCATCAAATCTGATAGTCGCAAGGATATATTTCCATGTATTTTTTTCCTCCTAAATTAGATGGAATCGTCAGATTTCGTTTATTCTTTGAGTGAAAAAAATTATGAGCGCAAAATTGCGAAAAAACGCCAAATTAAACTAAAAAATTTTGAAAAAAGACGAAATAATTTATTATGGTGATTGTACCTGACTCTGAGGAGTATTAAGCATATCATGCTCGGATCAAAAACGCGTGTTCGTGTGAACTGCTCAGATTGCTTGGATCGCTCCGAGGCGTAGTCCCGAACGAATCTATTCAAACGACCACTTTACGACCGTCGCCAATTTCAATTCTTCTCTTCGAAACTTCTTCTCTCTCGACTTCTCTCGAAGTTGGTAGTAAGACGAAGAAATTTACGCGACTAATGTCAGAGCAAATGAAGCTACCAACTTTAAGAGAAAATCCATATTTTTTTCGAGAGTTCATTCTTCCGTTCTTTCGTTTGCTCAAGCTTGAATAACCTAGCTTAAACTACTCGATTGTTGAGAAACAAGTACATAACATAGAGATTTGTATTACTACCCGATTAATACCAAGACGCAGCTCCCCAACTCCAAAGTATGATGCTAACGTTACCAGTACGTGTACGAACGTCGGGCACTATAGTATGTTCCAATCCGAAATTCTTTTATAATCAATGTAAAATGATTTCAAGTTAAAGGTAATATTATATTAAGATGATGAATTATTCGTATGATATGGAGCATTTCATACTACCGTAAAATTATGCATGTCAATGCAGGAGAATCTATCGTTTGAGAATCAGGATTGAAAAACCAGAAAAATCGCCTTCCGCCATATACGCTCCTGAATTTTGCCTACAACTTGAAATGATCGTAACTCCGGTTCTGAGGCACCTACAGTCTTCAAACGGACGTTAAATTGTAGGTTTTTACCTCTACTTTTGAATCATTATATGCTTAATACTCCTAAGAGTCAGGTACAATCACCAATTATTTCGTCTTTTTTTAAAATTTTTCTTAGTTTAATTTGGTGTTTTTTCGCAATTTTCGCTCGTAATTTTTTTTCACTCAACGAATAAACGAAATCTGACGACTCCATCTGATTCAGGAGGAAAAAATACATGGAAATATATCCTTGCGACTATCAGATTTGATGATTTTCATAGTTCTTGAGCGTATTGAATGTTTTCAGTGATTTTTAACGTGTAAATCCCATAAGAAACTTCCGGCGCTTTGCGGCACGGGAAAAAAAGGTTCCGATCGCGGCAGTTTTGATTTCCGCACAAGTTTTTAGGTACCCAGAACTGATTTTTCACCCGGCCCGCTGAGACAAAACGAAAAAAAAATAATAAGGTCCACCCTAATGTACATAGTACAAACGTAGTTCAAACAAATAACGCCATTATACTGCGAAATATAACACGTCTGCCAAAGAGATGTTTGTAAAAATCTCGGGAGAGCGTCCTTCGCATGTAACAGCATCCCCGACAACTTCATTCAGCTTCATATCATTTATAGTTATCCCAAAACTTTTAATATGCCTCTCACCATGAAGCGCCCTGTATAAATTTTTTAAGGGTGTTTTTGAAGAGTTTTCTACTGTGGTGTAATTGGGTGTAGTATTTAAGATCGTATGTTAAAAAATATACATATATAAGACACATGATATACCTTTTAAAATCATCCATGTGTATTGTATTTCGTCTAAAATGTGCCTAAAACTGCATTTTCTTTCTATACGATTCAAATAATGTTATATATTACGGTTTTATTACTAAAGGTGTCATTCTATATATGTGTAAAAGGGAGAGATCACTGTTTAATCGAAAGATTATCTAAAATCGAGGAAAATCCATTCGCAAGGCGTGAACTTTTGGTTTTGCCAACAATTTCCCAATTTCATGGCTATCCGCGAAACATGCATGTATCCTTGCCACGACCGTAAGCGATGTTAGCGAGAATGAAGTTTCAACGGAAATATCTCTAAAACTATGCGAGCAATAACTTTAAAATTTTGAGGAAAATACCAGCGACACATTGCATCCAGTGGCGGTACAACGAACGCCAAAATTGTTGTAAACTACACTAGAAACAAAAAAAGGATATTAAAAAAAACTCCAAATTTTTGGGTGATTTTCAACAAGGGATAACTCGGAGTAAAATGGTCGTACAGAAAATAATAAAAAATGAAATTGTAGCCTCATGTGTCTAGTTTTCAGATATGGACATTAAATTTTTTTAGCAGGAGCGGTTCTCACGTAATCATCCGAAAACCAACACATTTTTTTTCCAAATTTTTGCTCGTCTTTAAAATGGTCTGTGGACTTCAAAAAACTTTCTTTTCATCATGCGACTATAAAGCTCTTTTAGACAATTTAATCAGCTTTAATTTGACCTCTTAACGAGCTCTGTACGATGATTTGCCGCGGAGTTGTCGTCCATCAAAGCAAAAAAGTCCTCTTCAACTTTGACAATCAATTACTCGGGAACTAATGATCGTAAAGAAAATGGAGGTAGGGTTTTGGAAACTGCAAAACATTGTTTATAAGACACAATCGAGGGCGATTGATAACATTTTTTTTTGAAGCGATAATGTTGGCTGAAAAAAAGTTAAAAATTTGCGGATTTAAGGATATTTGGATAATTCGGTATAACTTTGGATATAGTGGATGAACGAAGGATATCGTCGGTAATTTTTTAACCTCAAAGTGTCCCCAAAAAACTCTCAAAGTTGCAAAGCGCTGCGACTTTTTTTCTTAGTGCCCCGAAGTTTTAAATTTATCGTTTCGGCCAAAAATCACCGTAACAAGCAATTTTTCGATTTTTATGCATTTTTTTCAACTTCAATTTTTTTGGCGACCATATTGTTTTGCTCAAACACTTTACTCGTTGGAAAAAATAAAAAAAAAAAAAAATTTTCAAAACCAAATTTTCCAAATCGCACATCCCGTTCAAAAGTGTCGCATCTCAAAATATTGAAATTTTACAGGAGATGCAAAAGCAAATTAATACACATATATTCCAATCTATTAAAACTATTGTTAAAATAAAGACAGTTAGGTGCTGTTATTTCTAAATTTTAGATAAAATACATCAAGAAAAGTAGTATTTTTTTGTATTAATAAGTGCAAATTTTGACTTTGATTTGAGTTAATACACTTTTTTTCGAAAAGTTATTGAAAAGTTTTGAGTTACCTACTTTAATAAAATAAAATATTAAAAATTAATAAAAGGCATCAAATAACGAAAAAAATTTATTGAGTTACCTTAAATATACATATGTATATAAACTAAGTTAGCATAATAGGTAAATCAACTCGTCAACAGAACTGAAACAAAATAACTCTAAACAGTCTTTACTCTCCTTTACTTAAATACTAAAGTTTTAAACTGACTAGTCAAGGGAGACTTTTCAGAATAACGACTGATAAAAATTTCGATAATAATCGGGAATATAATTTTTTTGCTAGAAGAAACTTCAAATATTTTTCTTTGTTTTCATTAATTTGCTGGGAAAAAGAACACATGTAAAGGTTTCTATTTTTGGAATAATCTCTGAAATATAATTTTTTGAGATGATACTTTTGAAGGGGATATGCGAAATATCCTTAAATTCGCAAATTTTTAACTTTTTTTCAGCCAACATTATCGCTTCAAAAAACATTTTTTATCAGTCGCCCCCAATTGTGTCTTATAGAGAATGTTTTGCAGTTTCCAAAACCCCACCTCCATTTCCTGTATGATCATTAGTTCCCGAGTAATTGATTGTCAAAGTTGAAAAGGACTTTTTTTGCTTTGATCAACGATAACTCCGCGGCAAATCATCGTACGGAGCTCGTTAAGAGGTCAAATTAAAGCTGATTTAATTGTCTAAAAGGGCTTTATGGTCGCATGATGAAAATTTTTTGAAGTCCACAGACCATTTTAAAGGCGAGCAAAAATTTGGATTTTTTTTTTTTTTTTTTTGGTTTTCTGTCTGAAAAGTCCTGATCTGAAAACTAGACACTTGAGGCTGCAATTTCATTTTTTCTTATTTTCTGTGTGACCATTTTTCTCCGAGTTATCCCTTGTTGAAAATCACCCAAAAATTTGGATTTTTTTTAATATCCTTTAATATTTGTTACTAGTGTATTAACCATGGATCCAAAATATATTTTACTTTTTATTTTTAGATTTAATTTCATTTTTCCAAAATAGAAAGGGAATCATTCTCGTTCACGTTCGTTTTTAACGTTAGAAACCACAGATCTGGATTTCGACCTTATTAGATACCATCAGTGTGATATATCTGATGAGAAAGAAAAATGAACGAGGATCTCAGCTTAAATTCGAATTTGTGGCTTCTATCGACGAATAACAGTTAATTATTCTCATGATACTTTATCCTAATTCACCTATCGTTAGTAGTGTGCTCCCGGGACCGACATCTTGTTGCTGATCTTGTCAGACTCACCGAAACTAGGCTCACTAGAGGGCAGTCCCTATACGTCGTCGTTTCGTTGTCACTACAGTTTGTATACAAGAGTTTTCTGTAGAATACAGTGTTCTCTGCTTTTAACGGACTCTGTTAAGAGCATCTCAAAACTCTTCTATGTTTTTCATTTATAGCATGCCTATTAATATAACAGACTTAAACCAACTTCCCTACAGGGTCCATTATATTCGGAGTGTACTGTACTTACACATAATTAGGTAACAATAATTTTCACAATGACTAAATATTCATACCTCTTTACATTTTGTAGTGTTCTTGAAGTTGTTATCCAAATTTTATTTTTGAATACCAAATTTCCATATCCAAGAAACTGTAAAGCACTTTTGGTCAACACTACAAGTACAAAACAACTTGATTCTTAATAAAAAAAAAAAACATTACCCAGAACGACAGAAAATTATTCTGCGTTTTTTGAAAGGTAAAACAAATTTTCTGTACCGCTACTGATTATAAATGAACCTAGTTTAAAAGACTGGAATTAAACTTTCATGATGTATTATGAAACTCTGTATGAAAACTTCATACCGTATTAACTTGGTTTATATTTCAATTATGAGTCGCAGATCTTTTTTTTTCTGGGACTCGGTTAAACCATTCACCATTTAATTGCGCGAGCAACGAGCGGGTCCTCCAGATAACGAGACGTTCCTCGGAGAGAATTTGCATGGAGAGACGTCGCGAAATAACAGCTTAAAAACTCCTTAAAACTCCGGATAAAGGTTCCGATTCGTTACATAAAACTTTCGGATCTAATTTCCGAAGTATGCCGCATAACGACGGAACTGAAAAATACCCCATTCTCGCCCACCTGAGGCAAACAGAAGCACACCAATGGCAGGAGAGACCAGTGGCGCTGCTAATGCTCAGGGGTTAGGCACTCTACATTAAACAGAAACGATAATTCGCGGATATATTGAAATATGTTGTATCGGTCAAGCAAAAATATTAATTTTGGTTTGAGTTAAAGAACATATGCCTAACTCCATTAAAATACGACAGAACAGAGAAATATGTTCCGGAAATCACCTACAGGGTAGATTTTAACTAAGTATTTAGAATGAATGGAAAATATAAGACAATGGATAGTTAGATAGATTGGACAATCTAGAAATCCCCGTAGGTCCGATAGCCAATAATCTACTGTTTTGATCCATAAACAAGAAAAGAACTTTCAGTTCAGTGAACCCCAATAGATTTTGATATAAATAGGGTTGATAAGTGAATTTAATTTTTGTTTCATCCGTTGATGATGTCAACGTAGTTGACGAAATATGGGTCAAGAGAAATAGGTTTGAGGTAGAACATTAAGACTTCTTTAAGGTGATTTGATACTAACTTTTAAAAATATAGCCTTTATTTTGTGTTGTTTGATTTCCAAAATCTAAATCAGCAATAACAACACTTTGTACACAACACTTGTAGTAAATAATAGTAATGTATTGGTTTCATGTCTTTTATTAAAATTGGGAATAAAAACAGGTGAAACCATGTTTTTTAATTTACTCTAATTTATGAAAAGAAAAAATACTAACATATATACGTTACTGGACTAATATGAGTAAGTGAAAGTTTACTTATGTTACATGATGTTAAGTGAGCAAAAATATTTGTATACAGGACAGGCATTTCCAGTTTTTGGCAAAAAATATGCGTTAAGAACAAAATAAGAGAGAAAATATATATACACCTAAGAAAAAAATATATAATTCCAGAAGTATTTTGTGGAAGAAACTGAATTAAAAATGTGTCATTTGTCCTTACCAACTTTGACCGAAGATTAGTTAATATCTTGAAAACGTCAATATGACTTTGGTATTTAGTAAATACTTTAAAGAATACCTTACAATTTTATGTTACAATTAATAATACCTAAAAGATAAAATGAATAACAGTGAGCAGTATGGAAGTTATGAAACAAGCTGTTAAATTGTACAAAAATTAAATTGGATAAACAAAAATTTCAGTTTTACCTACACATAAAGCTCAAGAACCAAAGAAGCGCAGATTTAATATTAGAACCGCAAATCCGTACATTTTTTTTTATAAATATCTCGATTGAATTTTCTACGAAAATCGTTTTTTACAAAACATTATCTGCACAGTATTTAAGTACCTATGGAATAGATCTTCCAAACCTTTTCGTTTTAGCTTTGTCTGACAAAGATCGGTTACATAATGGTTCTGATATTAAACTTTGCACCACATTCATTTTTATTCACGATGAAACGTACACAGTAACATGCACTCACAAGCGATACTCTCTATGCCGCGGCGGAACGAGAACCGGTTGATATAAATGCGCAAGCAGCGCAGCTTCAGTTGACATGCAAACCTGCTGGATCTTATTAGCAAGATATTTATGTAAGGCGTTCTCTAATTCGCAGGCGTGTATATGTAAAATGTAGTGCTTATCAACATGCAACCTTCGAATCCTAAACGGGTGGTCTAGTACAGTCAATGATTAAAGTTGACATACGGCAACACAACACATAGGCAACTCGCATAGCATCTCATGGGGGTCGCTTCAATTCGTATTTATTTCAGTAGTCCCGTGATAGCTGGTGCTGCTGTATAACCTCCGGTATATGTAATATGTTGAATAGTATGATGTAAGTTCATAATAAACTATGGTAAACATGCGGAAGGCTATTAGTTAGTAGTTAGAAGAAACTATGTGGAAGGCTATAAGTTATTAGTACACCTCTGCGGTGCAACTCGTTTCTGACAAGCTTAGTTATGACGTATGTACAAATATACGACAGGTAGAGACAAATTTGTAGGTATGTTGTCACAAACTAACCACTTTCTACTTTTAATACGATTGAAATGTAAAAATAAACCTTAATAACAGTCGTCACCGGTATTTAACCAAAAAAATTAATCACTCGTGAATTACAAGAAACACTGTCTAGCAGTAGTCGCCCCTTGGCTTCCACCCCGCGACGCCACAGGATAAACTTATCGATCGGGCGCCGTTACTCGGGAGGCCGCGAACGCCAGGTATGAGGCAGATTTTAAATTCTCATAAAGCCGACAGGATCCAGGTCGCCTGGGGACGCGGGGGTAGATCTTACTTTAATATCCACATCTTTTGTGTACTTAGAGAAGCGGTACTATGAGCATATCTTGTAGGTAATGCGTTGTTTGCGTGGGAGGTTCTTTATTGTCTCCGGAGCTGTTACAACTCCGGGTTTTCGACGCTGCTTCACAGTGTTCCGCACTACCGCACTGTGCGGAAAAGTGTAAAGTTGAAAATATTTCACAGCGACTGGTAATGTATCAGCCAATTGGAATAAATTCAATATCTCCGAATGTAGGCACCTGTCAATGAAATGTCAAAACAAGTCAGGTAATTTTGATTGTGCGAAAATTTTTTGCCTTTGGTTGCAGAAATAAATCATGTGACTGTACACTAGGCTGACTTTTTTTCAACTATTTTTTATTTTTTTCAGTGCCCACTTGAAATTTTGTTGAATATGTCGAAAAAAAATCCCTGTAAGTTACAGCCCTTAATATTAATTTTAAGTACTTTCCCAAAGCGTGAAAAGATTTTCCATTTAAAATATACGTAAATCGATTTTTTTTCAAATTTCTATAACTCAGTCGCATTATGCTATTACATTGGTCTTGGTCTCGATTTACTCAGAATAAAACACTCTACAAAAGTGTCCACTGCAGCGAAAATGTAACTTGTACTGGTGAGTTGATACGGGTCGCTGAAGTTGATTTTTTTACCCAAAATTCTCGTTTTTTGCTGTTATCTCCGAAATGATTAATTTTACTAAAAAAATGTAAATGAAAAATTTGTTGGAAACTTAATTTACTACAAAAAAGGTCCTATAGACAAAATTACTGAGATTAATATTTCTTGAGATATTAGACTTTAACTTATGAGTAGTACAATTTTTTTACGGTTTATCAAAGCAAACGTTTGAAATTTTTGTACTACTACTCATAAGTTAAAGTCTAATATCTCAAGAAATATTAATTTCAACAATTTGGTGTATAGGACCTTTTTTTGTAGTAAATTAAATTTACAACAAATTTTTCATTTACATTTTTTTGATAAAATTAATAATTTCGGAGATAACAGCAAAAAAAAAACGAGAATTTTGGGTAAAAATCAACTTCAGCGACCCGTATCAACTCACCAGTACAAGTTACATTTTCGCTGCAGTGGACACTTTTTGTAGAGTGTTTTATTCTGAGTAAATCGAGACCAAGACCAATGTAATAGCATAAAATGCGACTGAGATAGAAATTTGAAAAAAAAATCGATTTACATGTATTTTAAATGGAAAATCTTTTCACGCTTTGGGAAAGTAATTAAAATTAATATTAATGGCTGTAACTTTCAGGGATTTTTTTTCTACATATTCAACAAAATTTCAGGTGGGGACTGAAAAAATAAAAAATAGTTGAAAAAAAATCACCCTACTGTACACCTATAACATCTTGACAACGCTTTACTTTTGAATCAAACTGCCTGATATTACTTAACATATGCGACGTAATGGACCTAATGGTGTAGTCGGAAATGGACATCTTTAATTTATAGTGGATGGATTAATATATGGTGACCTGGCCGACTATTCTGAGAGCTCTTGCGTACCAAGTTAATGATTTGGAGACACTAAGGCAATCGGACAGACATTAATCATCTTGTTGGAATCATAAGTTCAGTAGCAGCATTCTGACGATTTAAAATACATGTGAGTTTAAAAGTAAACTTTGGTAGAATAAACATTGTCTAGTCTTTTATTGTGTATCATTTGTTCACAAAATGTCACTCTCTCATCAAAGTCGTCCTCACTTGTACAAATTTATAAACTGTAGTTAGATGTATGGGTATTTTTCAACGTCATTTCGTCATCAAACATTTCGACAATAACAAACGTATTTGTACAAACATATTGATGAATGACAGACGTATTTTCTAAGTCAACTTCTCGAGTTGAGACATTCGGGCTTCCTGGATTGTAGCATCTAATTGTATTTCATCGCACAGTGGGGCAGAAAGTCTTTAAAATTGGCATATAATAAAAAACAATGAAATTCTATTTAGAACTTCTGTTTATTTTACTTTAAAAGTCCATTTATAAACAGATGATAAAAAAATATTCAAATGTTTAAGAGCTTATCCAGACTGTCGTAAGATGTCATGTCACTATTTCAACGACGTATGGTTAGAGGAAATGGAGCATTTTAAAAACTTCAATATGTTTCCCATGTAGCCAACTTTATGGTGGACACTGTGTGATGAACAAGTACTATACAGCATATTTAAATGATTATTTAAATTTGCAGTTTTTGTACGCATCGAAATTTATTTAATGCTCTATTTACTGGCTTCTTGCCTCACTGTGCGTCATCCAAAAAGAACAGTGTTTCGTAATAGGTCTTCCATATCTCATTTCTCTAAACTGATTCTGTATTTTGCTAAGTGTACCTTTTGTTAAGGGGTACTGCCATTCTAAGGACTGAAAAAAAGGCCTACTTTTAAAAATTTATTGTGGGAGTATGGGAAGCGGGATGGAATTTCTTTTTTACAGTTCACTTAGCATGTGTTGAAGTGTAAAAAAAATATTATCATTTTGTTACAAAATGGCGGCGACAGAGCCAATTTTCAAAATCGTGTTTTTTTGAAAAGCCTTGGCGGGATAAAACATATCTCGTGACCTATGAGAACAAAAAAACAATAATTTTCATAATCTACATACTATTGCCTACAAAAGTACGTAGGGATTTTTTTAAATCATTTTTTTGTAAAAATAGTGCACTTGTGAAAAAAAACTCAATTTTTGGCCAAAAAATTCGTCTTAAATTAATTATAGATATAAAAAAAAAATACATCTAAAAAACGGCTGAATCTAATCGGTCAAAATTTCAAATAGATCATGCAATAAAATTCGAGCAATCTTTTCTCCCAGTTTGACAAAAGTGATTTCGAGAAAAACGCTTTTAAACTTTTACGAACACTTAAATGCTGAAAATTCTCATTTTACCCATTCTCCTCTGAACATGATCGATACACTCCTTCTTACTCATAGTACAATGCATATATGTGCCTTGCTGTGCTCTATGATACCTTTAAAAGTTTTTGGATCGCCATCCCCGCCGCCTGGACATCCCATCGTGCTCAACGCACGCTCCGAGCTGCCTCAGCAAAATCAAGTATTAAGCAATTTTTTTTTCGCTATAAGACCAAGTGAATATCATTTTTGAGACCCTAAAGTACTGTTGGTCAAAAAAAAACGATTTTTTCAAAATTCTAGAGTGGCGTTACCCCTTAAGAGTGGTAGTCGGGAAATTCTTCTGTAAACAAATGAACTACGTCTGCCCGAGGTCGTAGTCTCCATAACCCATCATCATCAAAATAATTATTTACTATACAGGGTGTCCCCAAAAAAATGGATAATCCTAATGAAAACCCAAAAAAAAACACAAAAAAATGTATTTTTTTTACTTTCATTCAAGAATTACTACGAAATGGCTCATTGCATAAAAACATTTCTCGAAGTCAACCTTTTAGTACATTAAATTTAGAGTAAAATGCCACCAACCGCCTGTATCCTTAATTTATTGCAGATATATGATTTTTTGAAAAAATAAATTTTTGTAATATCCATGTTTTCTCACGCAAAACCTGGTTTTTGCCATAAATACATAAGGTCATTCTTTTCAACTCGAACTTTTTTAACCGTTTGACCTCATTTTCAAAAACAAATAAATGTCTTCTAAGACTGTGAAAAGCAGCTCATCCAAGTGGTCACAATGGTTTCCGCTATCTTCTAAAGTTCAGAAACAACATGAGGTAGTAAAATAAAAAACAAGTTTCTGGTGATACAAAAACATTTTATTGTATGAGTGAAATTTTTTTTCATTATTGTTATTGTAGTTAAAAAAAATTATTGATTAAATAAAACAATTCATTTATCGTTATTACATAACAAAATAAAAGTAGACACTTTCATTTCAATCACATCTCGGCAATGAATTAAGGAAACAAGCGGTTGGCGGCATTCTACTCCAAATTTAATATACTAAAAAGGTTGGCTTCGAGACATTTCTTGAATCAATGAGCCATTTCATAGTAATTATTTTTGAATGAAAGTAAAAAAAAAACACGTTTTCTGTGTTTTTTTTTGAGGTTTTCATTAGTAAGACTTCATTTGCGGACCCATATTTATAGGAACTTTTTTTGTTCAACGTTAATTTCCTATAAAACCCCCCAAGGACTATCCTTTTTTTGGGGACACCCTGTATATTAAATATCACAATACTAAAAAAAACTCACATACATAATATTAAATATCAATATACTTTCTGACAAAGCTATAATTTTATATTTTTGCTGTATATAATCCGAATAATAACGAACTACTGAATAAATATGACAAAAATTTTTAAGTAACCAAGAGGAAAGCTAAATAAATTAAAAATATTAGTAAAAAAATGGTTTTAGAAAATGTAAATAATACAAAAGTAGGAGATAACGAAATAATGAGAGGTTTAATAAATAAGCCTTTCTCTCAACGTAGAATTTATGGATGTTAAAGCCTCTATAACCTCGTAAATTAAATAATTATCTAGATTTTCCAGTCGAGAAATAAAATTTCACTTTAGTGAATCCTAAACAAAACTTTCAGTACAATTACGAATAAATAAAGAGTAATGAAACAAAAATAGTCTGAATTAAAGTTTGGTTCGCCCCTCCCACGCATGTGACGTACAAAAAGCAGTCGGTCTCGCCGCCCTCATCTAACATGCAAATGTCGAATCGCCCTTTTTGTTCTTTTCACACTACCTGCCGCTCAAATTTATGGAGGTCGTTGTTCGCTCGCCCATACGCGCCGACGGCGGAGTTCCACGAAATGCATCATAATTCGGAATGAATAAAAGAAATCACAGTTTTTCATCGGCTGCGAAATTATAATATATTCATATCCGTCAGAAAAAAATATTTTAGAATAATTCTGCCTGTTCGAATGGGGTTAATACATTTTATATTAGTCAAACGTCGCGATGATTACTACTACGAATTTAAGAACACAATCAATTCTAAAGCAAGCAGATTTACAAATCAAACATACATATACCGATTTGAATAAAAACCGGACACACCCACAATTATTAGCAATTTATTTGAAATTTTCATATATAAGTGAATGAAGATATACTTCGATATAATAAAGAAATTATTAAGTTTTAAATGAAAAATAAACAACAACACGTCAGTAATGAGTCAGTACCATCGTAATTGATTATGCGCTCATTAACTCGTCGAGGGTCACTCTGAATTATTTGATCAGTTTGGCCTTGGGGTATATGGTTCCAAGCATATTGTATTATCCGGAAGATGAGCTAAATGACCTAGTCTAGTAAGGATCGCATTCCAAACACGTTCAATCAGTGAGAAATCGAAGCAACATGTCGTAGAAGCACATGTACATGAATATGTTCCAAAAACTATGCTGCAACTCTTTCCATGTGCCGATGGGTATTCGGCACATCGGGACGTCGGCTATGGAACTGGCTGCATTCAAATTACCTCCAAGAAAAACTGAAGGTGACCTACTACCAAAACATATCACCTCAAATCATCACTCCACATATAAGGGCAGTATGGCATTCAACAGCGGTATGACATTCGGAACTCGTTGCTAAAGAAGATCGCATAATGACATTCCTGTATTCAATGCATTCATTCCATTGTCCATAGGATCTTATTTGTCGGTATACCGACATCATAGACACTCTTCGTTCTAAAGTTTCCCCCCCAAAAATTTTTTCACAGCTCGTTTTGTGGAAAATCTATCTTTTACTGCCAACATTCTCAGATGACGTTCTTTACGATCTGTAATTCATCACGGCCATCCTAGGAGAAGGTACACCAGGAGATAAAATAATTTTCTTTTAGATTTTACTTTTTTTTATTTCGTGTATTGCCAAGCCGTTACAACTGCAAAAACAAAAAAAAAACTACGCCTGCCTAGAGTCTAAAAGAGAATCTCATTATTAGAAATACCTAAAATGATAGATAGGGGCAGTAAATGTTTAGTTTTACCTAACAATAATATAAATAACACATGGTCTATATAAACATACATAAGTTAAAAAACCCATAAGAAGTAGATAGAACAATATTATAGAAAAATAGTACATTAAAGGAATTGTTTTCTACAATTTTTCTAATAATAACTTTCTAACAGGAATTAAATTAGGAGACCCTGGAGTGCTGTAGTTTGCTCAAAAACTTCCTCCTTACATTATCTTTGGTAATATATACATTTCTTTTTTTCTTTTGAGATTTAATATGGACTCCGATAGTCTATTTTTCTACAAATTTCGATATGTTGTTTTCCAAGATATAATAAATAAGTTTGACTTTTTTTAATAACGTTAATTTGAAAAGAGATTCGGAATCAGAAAGGCGTGCAAGAAAAGAAACATTATCGTAAAATTATGTAACCAGAGAGCCGAAACTTTTCCCATGCGTATTTTTTATTTCCATTTCGTGTCCCATTTCCATATAAGCCCGCGATAAATCCAAGAGCGAACGCACTGAAATTTTAATAGTGAGCATTCCCATGCGATGCCCCTATCGGCGAGGCTCACGCCTCACAGCTTGAGCCCTTAACTTTCGCTCAGCAACCCCATAAATACCCATGAAAATTTTAGAGTGTCGTGACCGAAGACGATGGTGCGGAGGCGTTCGCGTGCTAGACGAAAATCAGTCGCATTGACGAGAACACGACTGTCTGGTCCCTGATCGCTTTATAGCGAGACGGGTCAATTCGTGGGGAGGTTTCGTTTTTGTATTTTTTTGGGGACCGATAAAGCAGAGAAAAATACTTAACGGGAAAAAAGAAACACTGGAAACAAGAGGCAAATACTTTGAAGTCCAACACGAACGCTGAGTTCTACATTTTCTTTTTTTCTAATAATGCCTATGATATTTTTTTATTAACCAATGACAGCTTCTTTATTAACTTGTTCCAAAGTGGGTAGCGGTTATCACCATATGATCTTGGAAATTCAATTGCCTGTTATCAGTGTTCTGATAAGATCTGTTCAGGTATCTGATTTTAATACCAGACGCGACTGGTGGTTTACAATTTTCGGCAACATCCAAAGAATCATTAGAAACCCCCATTTTAATAGGGGACGTTTGTTTCAATAGTTTTGTTATGATTGAAAGAAATATACATAGGTTTTTTTATGATTTTTTGGAGTCTGCAGGTTTGTGCAATTTAAGTACCAACAGTACTTGAATTCCAATTCTTTTTAAGTTTAATCAGTCAGTAGAAGAAGCAGAAACTTCTAGAATCACAATATGAAAGGAAAACTTTGATGAAGACCATGTAATGGCGATCCACGTCTGAAAGTACACTCTCCAATGGTATGCCTACTGCTAGTAATATTAATCGGTTCACCACATGTGCCAGACCCAGTACCATTCTCATCAGTGACTCTATACCAGTTGACTTTCTTAAGCGTGCTAGTTTATATCTTACTCCAATGTTATGCTAGTTTACATATTATTCCAATCCTTTCGATCTGCCATTTCCAACTGGACGTTTGGGGTTAAATCTAGTACGTTAATGGACTATTAACTTGTCCACTTAATGGACTATGTATTACATTGTGACTCAGTTAACAACCCAAACCCAAACCCTCGCAAACCTAAATTCTCTTGGTTTCTGTTGGTATTCTACTAGAAGTAGGAGACAAGTTACTAGCACTGGATGATCTAATATTTGATTATTTCGATATTCAAGTATCTAGGTTATATTCCAATTATCCGAAAACAAGCAATCGCTCTTTTTTTTTGAGATTGCGATGAATTAATATCTCCATTTTTCTGCTGGTTCCCCAGTATGAGCTAATTTAATTGGGAAAATGCTGGTGCATTTGCAGATATGTATATATTTGCTCGCCTCTTCTGTATCTTAAACAGGATATATAATGTATTATGTGGTGAAACTGTTATTTTATGACATCATTAGTGGAAGGCATGAATAAATACAAGAGAAAATATGAATACGAATACCGATAATGTTCGAAACGTTGTCATTAATTTCATCGAACTGTCCCGAGGCCGCTTTGCTGATGCCGGCGCCATCCGGGATGGTTCAGACGGCGACCACTCAATCTGCATCCATAATTACCAGCGCATTATTCGCCGCTTGCAATTCTAGGTATCGTACGGGCGATGAATTATTCTCGGGGTGTAAGATTGCATTGCTTTGCGATATGTAAGATGTACGAAGACGTAACTGTTCCGATATAGACACTGAAATATGCGAAAGTTTCTGCTGGCGTTTGATAACATTACAACTTATTATTATAATTCATTATTACATTAAATACAGTGAATAATTGAATACAATGAATTAATTACAATGAATACATTAAACACGGCACACACCGGTGTCTGCTGACTGATTTTCTCCTCCAGTCCAGGGCAAACGCCGGTGTATATTTTAGGAAATGCTGTCTTTGGCTAATGTGTTATAGTTGTAAATTTCTGAAAAACTCTAATTCTCACGTTTCGGCATGTACCGTTTGTAGATTTATGTAAATACGTGGTACAGCCTATTTGATTTCTGTCAAAAACACCCGCATAATAGTTTGGTTTTCCCAAACCAGACCTGCGGTTGGGTTTTCCCCTGATTTAGTTTACAACTGTTTATTGGAGACTGGTTTCGGGGAACCTACCTAAATAGGTCGGTGTCGGAATGTTGGTTCAGGGGACTTTCCATGTGGACAGTCACTCACCGGCAGTCCCTCTTTAGAGTTCATCTTTACCGTTCACCGGCTCCACACCGGAGTCTATCTCCGCGTTTTACCGGACTTCCCCGGTCTCTCATATCTTGTAAATATGTAAATAAATAACTGTACATATAACCGATTAAAGTGCTTTACTTACCACACCACCCATCGCCATATAGTAGTGATACAAGCCATAGTAGATAATTTTATTTGTGGTAGTGGTGTGGTGAAAATGTGAAAATTTTTGAATACAATCAATGTTTTAATATGTTAATATGTATTACTAGTATAATTAATATTGACTAATAGAAAGTTTACACTTTTGTATAATATAAGCAATTTTAAGACACTTATCTTCTTTTTTTTATTTAATTTAAGTGTCACATACATATATACATATGTACACATTGTGGGTATATAGTGATTAATTCACTTAATATAATTTATAGTTTGATTTCAAGAAAGTGTTGCTATTTTGGGAAACTACTTTCAAAACTCAAACAAACAAAGGAAGAGGAATATACAAATTGTCTGGAGTTTCTGGATTCTTATTAAAGCATTATTCGGCACAGCAGATTGTCATAATAATATTGATAACAGGCAACTGAATTTCCAAGGTCACTGCATTTTGCAAGAACCGCCACCAGCTTTGGAGCAAGTTAATAAAGGAACTGTCATCTTTGGTTAATATAAAAACGTGTATTATGATTAAGGTATTATGATGATTAATTCACCTAACATAATTTATACTCTGATTTCAGGAGAGCGTTGGTATTTTGGGGAAGTACTTCCAAAACTCGAGGAAATAGGAATGTGCATATGGTCAGGAGTTTCTGGACTCTCTTGAAATAAATTATTTGATACAGTTGGAACTTCAGATTGGACAGTAAACGCCAAATAGGTGGGTTAGACTGTGTTAACAAGTTCCCCAGTTCTACTGCAGAATAGAAACTCAAAAAAAAAGGAAAGGGGTTCAAAGTGTATCCTTGAGGAACGCCACATGTGTAAATATTTTTAGATAATCGGTATCCTTAGTGATTTTTAAAGTTATCGCCTACATATTACATAAATAAAACTGTAAATTAAATATTTGTCTTACTTATCCTTAGCTGTCCTTTTTATTCGCCTCTACATTCTCTCAGCTCACATACTCAGATCATCACGTTCTGAAAGTTATTGCCGAATATCTTTTGAATGTAAGATTCATAACCGGTAATCGTTCAACATAAAATTCTGCACCAAATAGTTTTCGCCCTGAATCACTCAATCAGCTGCGAAGAGCGGCACCCCAAACAAATCAATCTAACTGTCGGTCAAATGGGTAATTGCTCTGGCGGACTGCTTTTCTATATAAATGTCGGTCTTTTGTCGGGGGTTTCTCTCTCTGTGTCAATTGAACTCGAAAAGGGATCAAGCGACACAGTCTCTGCAAGCGATGTCAAATGTAGATCTTTATCTGAAAGATAAACAGTCGGTAGGTATTTTCACAGACCAACGTAGTTTCCAAATAAGTAATGATGGACTTACGAGGTGTGTAAATTAAGTAATGAGACATATTTTATTTTTTTTTAATCGAATAGAATTACAATTCAGTATTGTCTCCTTCAAAATAACTTCCTTGGGAAGCAACACAGTGCTGGAGACGGTTCTTCCATTCCTCATAGCAGTTCTGGAACTCATATACTGGAATTAGTCTTCAGCTGGTCGATTACAGCCGCTCGAATGTTTTCTATGGTCCCAAAATGACGTATCTTGAGTGATTGAAAAATGTCACAAAGACTCAAGTCAGGTATTAAGGAGGCTGAGGAGCCACAGGAATATTTTTACTGGCTAAAAACTCGTTTACTGAAATGGCCGTGTGACGAGGCGCATTGTCGTGATGCAACATCCACTTGTTCTTGATATTTGGTCTCCTGCGTGTGAGACCAAACGATACGCAAAAATGAGACCCCTATTTCGAGGTTTTTCAAGAGCCTCTCTGTAAAAGTGTTGATTTACTGTTTGGCCTGGAGACGCAAACTCTTTGTGCACAATTCTCTGGCTAAAAAGCAAATCAGTATGCATTTTATCTTCGACTTGCTCATTCCTGCTTTTTTGATTCTTGGAGAGCTTGAACTGTGCCATACCATGCTTTGGCGCTTTGTTTCCGGGTCGTACTGAAATGCCCACTCTTATCACCAGTAACCACATGTTGCACAAAATTTTCAATCGATTCCAAAAAAGCCAAGACATCTTTCTCTCCTGATGTCCTTTTGATCCAGCGAAAGATTTTTTTTGGAACCATTTTTGCGCAGATTTTTCTCATTCCCAATTCGTTAGCCAAAATCTGATGAACAGTAGTGTAATTCAAATTTAACTCTTTCCTGATTAATCTTGTCGTCAACCGACGATTTGAACGCACAGGATCTCGTCTATGATCGACATTTTCATCGGTTCTTGAAGATGAAGGCCTTCCGCTGCGTGGATAATCTTCAATCGACCCTCTTCCTTCTGAGAATGCCTTAAACCACCGAAAAGCCTGGGCTCTTGAAAGAACACTGTCTCCGTAGTACGTTGCCAGTCTCATTACTTAATTTACACACCTCGTATGTTCAAATGAACTGATTCGTAAACTTTTCGAATCTCTTCAAGATCTAGGTAGTGAATCGCTAAAAAAATGTATGTAATTGTTTACGTTGATATAATAAATAATATCTAATTCAAAAAAATAATCTGACGAAAGTTATTTGATAAGATTATTATTAAAAAAAATTTTTGCATAGTGACACAATGACTAAAACTACAATATTTTGATGATATTAATTCTTCAGAATTACAAAACAAGTTCTACTTTTTCGAGGTAACGTTAGGTTTGTAAAAAATTCTCATTTAGGGCAGATTATGCAGAACAGATAATAAATTTCCCTATATTGAAAGAAAGGTATCAAGTGATAACAAACTATACTAAAACAAACGAACAAAAGATGATAAATTAAACCTAATATTCTTAATAAACCCCAACCGAGGTTTAAAGTGTATCCACATGAACGCTGGGGCCACAGGTTGTTATTTATTGTACGATCTCCCAACAGAGCCTTGTAATTTGATAGTTTTTGGGTGGAAAGTGATAATCTTGCGGCTGTCAACGCGTCAGCCAGCTGTAATCGACTTTTGGTTTTATTTTTACAGCGGACACGAGACATAGCGAGACCCTCCACAACCGCTGTTGCCCGCAATAAAAGGAATGGTCGACTGACGCAAAACGAGTTTCTGTATCGAAATTTGAGACAATTTATCTTGTGATTTATAGAGATTATGATGAAGATGTCATACGTATTGCCATTAAATGACAAACGAAACCAAACGTGAGTTTTTTTCTGAAATGGAAGTGTGGGACAATAACAATACGAGGTGTGTAAATTATTCATTTGTCTGTTCTTTGTGACTGTTTTCGTAAACCGATTTTTTCTATTGCGTTTTAAATATGAGTGACATTAATTTTGAGCAACGGTCTGCTATTAGGTTTTGCTTCAGGCTTGGACACAGCGCAACGGATACTTTTGCAAAACTTCAACATGCCTACGGAGACAGTGTTCTTTCAAGAGCCCAGGTTTTTCGGTGGTTTAAGGCATTTTCAGAAGGAAGAGGGTAGATTGATGAACCACGCAGCGGAAGGCCTTCATCTTCAAGAACCGATAAAAATGTCGATAGAATACGGGATAATGTGCGTTCAGATCGTCGGTTGACGACAAGAATGATCGGGGAAGAGTTCAATTTGAATAACACCACTGTTTATCAGATTTTGACTAATGAATTTGGGATGACAAAAATCTGAGCAAAATTGGCTCCAAAAAACCTTTTGCAGCAACACAATGACATCAGAAGAGAAAGGTGTCTTAACTTTTTGGAATCGATTGAAAATGATCCCCATTTCATGGAACGTGTCGTTACTGGTGGTGAGACTTGGGTGTTTGAGTACGACCCGGAAACCAAGCCCCAAAGCATGGAATGACACTCTTCAAGCTCTCCAAGACCCAAAAAAGCAAGAATGAGCAAGTCGAAGATCAAATGATGATTTGATTTTTTGATAACCAGGGAATTGTCCACAAAACGTTTGTGCCTCCAGGCCAAACAGGCCAACACTTTTACGGAGAGGTTCTTGAAAAACTTCGAACAAGGGTCATGCGTGTGAGACCTAACATCAAGAACAACTAGATGTTACATCACGACAATGCGCCTTGTCACACAGCCATTTGTGTAAACGAGTTTTTAGCCAGTAAAAACATTCCTGTGGCTCCTCAGCCTCTTTTTTTGCTTGACTTAAGTCCTTGTGACTTTTTTCTCTTCCCAAGATTGAAAAATTACTTCAAGGGACGTCATTTTTTGGGACGGCTTCATTCAAACGGCTGTAACCGACCAACTGAAGGCTATTCCAGTATATGAGTTCCAGCACTGCTGAGGAATGGAAGAACCGTCTCCAGCACTGTGTGGCTTCCCAAGGAAGTTATTTTGAAGGAAACTATACTGAATTGTAATTCTATTCAAATAAAAAAATGAAAAAAAAATCAGTCTCATTACTTAATGTACACACCTCGTATAATAGGTAATATATATTTCAAAAATAGTTAACCAAAATTTAAAGAATTATGTAGATCAAGTGAAGTGATCACGGAAACCTTAAAAATGTTTTTCTGTGAATTCCTTCCCGAGGGAGTTACACCCTCATTAAAGGGGTGCCCTGAGAATGATTTTTTCTTAAAATTTTTTGAAAACTTTTGGACATTCAGAATTGAGTTTATTGAGGATGTGAAATTCTAGGAGGTCAAGGTGAATTTATTTTGTTTTGTCAACTTTTTTGGTATTTTTTACTATTTCTGATGAGATATGAAATTTTAGAGATTTTGCATGACAAATAGTTGCACTTTCGTTGGATTTAGATAGGATATGCCATTTTAGTGTAAAATAAACTTGAAAATTGTTGCATATTAGAAACCAGTTCATAGAATGTCTTTATTATATTTTTCGTTATCATTTTACTTCTCATACTACTCTCTATATACCATCCTCGTATAGTAGAGGAGTAGAACACTAGGAACATTTTTCTAATACATGATTTTAACGAAAATCATGCTAAACAAAAAAGTGCTTCCACCCTCTCAAACAATTTGTTGACTGTTAAAAAAAAATTGATTAGCCCTTCCATGTGCCCCACTCATCCAGAGAGGTATAGTTTTTTTACCCGGTATATTCGTAGGATACTTACACAATAAAAGATGCAAGAAACAATATAATACAAGTCGTGTGTCGGACATAATTTGCTTCTACCAGAAGTGACGACCTCTGAACATGCAAAGTCGCAGGCGGCGTATCAAAAAACAATTTATTTCTGCCGAAACATTCGCCTCTCGAGAACCTGCTGGGAGATGTCTGTATTTGTCGAATATAAATACATAGGTACATATGATTTGCATTTTTAACAACCCGTGTAGACACAACGTGTAATGAGCTTGTACGGTAGCTCACCAGACGATGTAACTGGAAATTACGTGAAGGCATGTGGACGGATGCAGGTATGAAGGACATTTGCGAAAGATACGTGAATGTAGTCGAGTAAAAACCATTAACAAATTACGGGGATATTGAAAGAACAATACAGCCATTTATTTATCGTAGTAATAACATTGGAAACATTGATAACATCAAAAACTTTACGTTAAAGAAACAGCTGTTCTGTCGGTGAACCAGTGAACGAGTCGAATTGATTCTTTGTTGAGTTGAATCTTTGAATCAACGTTGGCACAATACGTGACAACGTTGGATATTATACATATATCCTTTTCAAACATTTTATTTGTTTAACACTGACAGTGTGTTTATAAATGTTAAGGAAAAAATCGCTTGTTTATTGTTTATAAAAAGAAGTATTGGCTCATAAAAAAAGTACTTTCGATGAACTACCAGTGTTATTCCATTTTGATCCATCGAGTGGTATTTAAAATAAGTATAGCTCGAAGATAAATCCATCGTCTGAAAATGAACAGTTTAAATAGGACAATAAAATGAATTTTTTTTCTTGATAACCGTTGCATATTCGAAAAAATAGAAAGAGGTAAAGTATTTAAAAGGTCAGTGCTAAATTGTGCATATGTTTGTAGTGCTAAAAATTAACCCAGAAAAAATGTATGACCCAAAAATTAAAGTGATTGATTATTTCAACCCTATTGCAGATGCAAAAGGAAGATCAAAATGTTTCCCCAAAATGTCCTTCTATTAGTACACACCACGTCTCAAATTCTTACATTATTCCGTTATTGAGATAAAAAATTAAAAATGTATTTTTGGTTCGCTCTGTATGTGCGAATAATCGAAAAAGTTTATATGAAAGACTGTCTTTAAAATCACCTGTAAAATACACCCTTTAAATATTTTAACATAATTATGGAGGCCCTGGATAATTTCTGTACTTAGATGTGATCAAAAAACCTTAAAAGGGTCTGAGGCATATGAAGTACTAATATCTGATCATAAAATGAACACGGCACATGCATATGGCACTGAAATTTAAACTTTGACTGTATATTTTATGTTCATTTTATACCTATTTTATGTTCAATATATATTTTATGTATCACATTTTATGAATTTTACATTATTGTCTTAATTTATAATAGGTTTAAGTTTTTGATTTAAAGTTCTTGTCTCAAGTTGTAAGGTTTAGGCTTTTAATTTATTTGTTTTGGGTTCTTGGTCATTTTTTTTGGTGGTTTTTTGAGGTTATGTCAGAATTTCTAACTGATCGGCCAATTCTGATTCCTCAAATTCGGCCTCAACGCCCCAAAATACGAATGGAAATGGTGGTCAGCACATTTAAGCTTTTTATTTACTCGTTTGAGATTTGTCGGGCATTTTTAAGGTGTTTTTTGAGCTTAGGAAAAATTCGATACCCAATCGGACAAAATGGTCATCGGATTCGTGTTCAAAATGCATGGGAATACATAGGACTGCCTTCTAACACTCGGCTTTTATTTTTTTGTGTGTGCCTGTGTTATCAAAAATAAAACTTTGATAGCCATTTATTTAACTAGCAGACATCCGAATTCTAATGCAGTTAACTCTAGAGTTGTGTCAGATGCGATCAAACGTTTGCACAGCAACCGTAGAATCCGTCATTGAAACCAAAATACACACAAAATCAATCGATCTAAAAGCAACAAAGATATCTTAAACAGCTACATTGTAAGCGTTCCATCATGCCGCATTAGCAACACGAAGTTTAACGTTAGAATAAACATCCTGCCTTTAATTCGAACAATTATATGCACGTCAGTGTCAAAATATCTCGGTCTTTATGCGCGGACGTTTGAACACATGTCGAGATGCAAACATCAAAAATTGCCCTGACAGTTATACTGCCTCCTGCGGTGCCTAACAATAGGCTGTGAGCAAATTCTATTCACCACCTCATGCAGGGCACCAAGCGACATATCGAGGGTCATACTATGCGTGCATTGTTTGTTTTATGTACATACCTACTTTTCGTCTACGTGTCGACATGACAAATTGTGCAAGTTTGAAAAATATGCCAGTAATTTTTAATCAGGATCTCTTATATTTACTTCCACATCCACATAGTGCACTGGAGGTACAGAATCGATGAAAAATATCTTGAACATTTTTATTAATTTAAATGAAAAAGTGGAGATTTTTGGTCTCTCGATCGGTTAACTTTGTTTTGTGTCCACGATAACGATATCGCTCTTACTGTTAGATATCAACTTGAAATTTTAAATACTTATGGATCATGACGAGACATGGAGCTAAATAGATTTTGAGCCTAATTGGCTGGGACATTAATGGGATTATTACGCCTTTTCTTTGCCTACAGGTGATTCGCAAACAATACAAGTAATGCACATAAAATTTGATACAGGTGTACAACATAACAGCGTTGCAGATGTAAGGGTTTTTGGCTTAATAGAGCGGGGATTGAGGGGGTTGAAGCGGTCTGAGTACAAAATAGGTAAAATTAGATCTTTAACATAACTTTCAGTAATTACACTGTAGCTCTAAAAGAACGTCTTCGGTCTCCACTCCAAGAAATACGGGGATATCTAAAACAAAATATAAGAGAAAAATAATATAAGGAAAATGTGAAAACGTATATGTATGGCCAAGCCAAATCATGGATTTATTTCCATTTGGTTTGTGGTGTAAATTTTTACCCGCAGTGGAGTGGAACTGGGTTGTACTTTAATGTGAATTAAGAAACATACTATGTGATGTGTTTGATACGTTTTTGAGGTAGAAGAATTCAAATATCACATTAATAAGCCTCTAAAAAAAACACTCAGAATAAGCATCTATTTACTCCAGAATAATCCTCTATTTACATTCTTACTACTATGTCCAGTACACTTATTATCGGTCATAAAGGTCATCAATCTCATGGCCCTTAAATTTCATATACACTATCGATCAAAACTTTTGGGACACTATCAAAAGTAGTTCACAATCTTAAACCAATACTTATGCAAAGCTGACATTATTAACAAATAACTCAAATAAGTACTACTTTTACACTAGCGAGACCTCTGTCCCATACCTATCAAAGATAGTTTTAGTACTTGTTTTGCGTTATGTTGCTTCAGTTTTCTAAAACAAATATGGTGTACAAACACTTATGGTTAGTAGTATACGAGGTGTCTAAATTAAGCAATCGGACTGGTTTTATATTTTTTTTTATTCGAATAGAAATACAATTCAGTAATTATCTCCTTCAAAATAACTTCCTTGGGAAGCTACATAGCACTGGAGACGGTTCTATCATTCCTCATAGCAGTGTTGGAACTCATATAGTGGAATAGCCTTCAGCTGGTCGGTTACAGCGTTTGAATGTTTTCTATGGTCCCAAAATTACGTCCCTTGAGATGATTTTTCAATCTCGGGAAGAGAAAAAAGTCACAAGCACACAAGTCAGGCGAATAAGGAGGCTGAGGAGCTACATGAATGTTTTACTGGCTAAAAACTCGTTTACTGAAATGGCTGTGTGACAAGGCGCATTGTCGTGATGCAACATCCAGTTGTTCTTGATGTTTGGTCAAATTTAACTCTTTCCCGATCATCCTTGTTGTCAATCAACGATTTCGACGCACAAGATCATGTATTCTTTCGACATTTTCATCGATTCTTGAAGATGAAGGTCTTCCGCTACATGGTTCATCTTCAATCGACTCCCTTCTTTCTGAAAATGCCTTAAACCACCGAAGGCGTGTTGAATTTTGCAAAAGTATCAGTTGCACTGTGCCCAAGTCTGACGCAAAACCTGTTAGCACACTGTTGCTCAAAATTAATGCCACTCATTTTTAAAACGCACTTGAAAAAACTGGTTTACGAAAACAGTCACAAAGAACAAACAAATGACTCTAACAAGTTCAAACTTGTGCTGGAGGTGCCTTGCACGTTAACCTACCGCTCTTCCAAGTCCCGAATCAGCAATGTTCGAGATCGGGCGCTACGTTGCCAGTCTCATTACTTAATTTACACACCTCGTATGTCATGAAGGCCAACTGGTCATAAAGGTGGCAAAGTTCATACTCAAAGTCATGAAGTAATCATAACGGCAATAAAAGTTATACACGTCATAAAGACAACAAAGGACATTAATGGCCCGAAGGCCATAAAGATAATATGCAAATATAGCTAAAGTTTTTAGAAACTGAATTGATTAAGGTCTAACTGATTACGGCAAAATTACATGTGGAAGTAGTGATTTCTTAGGCAGCGAGTTTTCTATTTTTACCTTTCTACTTTTAAATAATTTCGGACGTTTTCCGTGCAACAAAGCGCCCAATTTATCCGCCCGAACAGTATCACGCAAACAAAGATTTACTCCACTCGCCGTTTATTTAACGAATATCGTTAAATTTTTAACGACACCATTTTTCTAACGCCCGTTGTGAGATAAGCATCTCACGTAAAAATCACTCATTAGTAGGACCATTAAAGTCGGATCTCGCGGGAAGATTTACCGCTTCTGCTCGCATTTATATTAGATAATTTTGTAGTGATCATGTCGGAGTTAAACGCGTTTTTGACGTGCCGCCATAAATTCACGGTACGTTATGGATTATATTTTATGCCTAATTGAAGAAATTTTGTAGGATTAATTTCGGCTTCCCGTCTACTTGTTAAGAAAATATGGGCGTAATAAACCGGGGATGGGTTTCGAATTGTAAACTGCACGTCGCATATTTCATCGGGCGCGGGTGTGAGAGCTTGATACCTGAGTCTTACGCTGGTTTTACGATTTGAGATGAGTGCACAATGATTTTCCGTAATAAATTAGTATCAACTATGTTACTGTCCATTTATAATCGTGATTTACAGCAAAATGCAAAAATAACGAGTCATTAAAAAAAGGTGGCCGTGCAAAAAAAGACTTTCTTAATCGTAACCCTCCTGAGTTACCATGAATTCATCGCCAGAATCTCAGAAATCCGACTGCACAGTTTGTTTTGCTCTGAATCTCCTTGAAAAAAAAATACAAAGCACTTTAATAGGTGGTCATTTTAAAGCTAAAGACATGTACTTTAAGGTTGTATAGGTCGTCATGGGCTAAGAAATTTTTTCCGATTTATTTTTGCAACTGAAATTCGGTATTTTCAAAAAACGTATTTTTTTCGTTTTTATGTCGTTTTCAGTCAATATAATTGCAAACAAATTATGATTTTTTTTTTACTTATTTTATCATCAAATAATGTTTATTTGATTTTTCGAGCCACTAACCAGACGTCCCCCCTCTCCCCCTCCAGATACACACACACATCTTCTTCCGTTCGGGTAAATTTTACCCAGTGTAACTCCGGAGGGTGAAGTTTATAACCATATTGAATTGTCAAGACTATCATCTTATGTGATGGGTACTTTTGCCGGGTATAAAAAAAAAACAGAAATAAAAAACTTTATCAAAAAGTTACTATACTTTCATAAAATTAGGACACTACTAAAGAAAATGACGACCGCCCACATTGTTATGCACTTGAACTCTTATTTTAACCGCATTAATAGCGTGCTCCATATCCACTCTGCGCCATTAATTTCTTCAATTTTATTGACAATTCGTTACTGAAGGTCTTCCATATCCCCTTTTAGATAAGGCCAGAGAAAAATATAATGGGTGAAATCACCAAGTCTAGGGGGGAATATGGTCTGCGTGCTCAAACTAACTATACGATCTTTATCGTACGAAAGATTCGCCAATAGAATTAATTGTTTCCTTAAGGAAGGTGTTAAGATTTCTAAACGGTATTCAATTTTTCTGTGGGTGTAGTGGAGTTTCAGGGAGGAATGGAAAAACATTTAATTTTTTTTGTGGGTGTAGTGGAGTTTCAAAATAAAACCAAGGCTTGTCTGCACTCCAAAGTCTTATATTCTGAGAGTTACCATAGCCCAAAACGTGAAAGTGTTATTGTTACAATGGTTAATAAACCAACGGCAGAACTGTAGTCTTAGAGGTTCATCCGCTCTGAACATCCCATGTGTGGATTACAGACGATATGGATGGAGCTCCAAATCATCTTTCAGAATTCGTTGACGCTTTGTATAGAGCATATTCACTTATTGGCCCAGATTTCTATATTGTCCGTTATGATTTGCCTAACCCTTTCAACGTTTTCTTCTGTCCTTACTCTAGGTCCGCCACTTCCTTATTTCCTATTGATACTTCCAGTTTACTGATAAAATTTAGGAAACTTATTACTGACCAGCTAGAATGGTCGAAATAGATAACTGCGCCTGGAGAAACTCTCCTGAAGTCCTCATAATATGCTTTCCATCGAATATACCCAATTTCCATTGATTCTACTGCCGTTTCTAAACCAAATTTCAAGTGAAACACGCCTCTGTTCTTCATTAACAATGAATTCTATTGGAGAGGTACAAATTTTACAATTGTGACAACCACTTCAAAAATTTGACAACAATATTTCGCTTTGACATAACCGCTATTTCCATTTCTCTCGTTCATAGCCAGATTTGAAGACATTTTTTTTAATGGCTCGTTATCACCCGTGGTGCTCTTTAATTCTCTAGCTGTTCAATTAATGTGTCTGTCCGATTCATTTTTTTGCCAAATAAACTACATTCTTCTTCACTAATTTGTGGCAGATGAAAAATAATGGATGTTCCAGAATCAATAGATACTCACAAATTTCTAATATGTATACATATTTTTCTAAAATATTTTGTTTATTATTCGGAATGACATTAAAAAAACTGAAAATTATATTTTAAAGTGAATAGTGAGTATGGAAACAGCTAATAGGTACATTACCGTTCAAGGGTTTGGAAGCCATAGAACTTGTGCAATAAAATGACACCAGGTCCCTAATGTTCTAAATGTTTTATTGCAATCGCGAATTATCCTTATCAAAATGACCACCTTTATTTTTAATAATTTTCGGAAAAATAGTGGGCATCCTCTTGATAAATTTTTTAGAATAGGCTTCATTCAGCGCTTTCCACTTCTCCTGAAGATATTGCTGTAGTTATGTGGCACAATTGGTAGACGATTATTTACTCTCCTATCTAATTCATCCCACACTAGTTCAATCGGAGAGATATCTGGCCATTGCGAGGGCCATTACAAACAAAACCATTGTTGAACACCTGCATAATGATGATTCGTGCCATTAAGGATTTCTGAGAAACGCAAGTAGAAAACAAAGTATTTCTTACAGTGGCGGCTGGTGATAAAGGGCACAGGGGCACGTGCCCAGCCCAAATTTCAATAGAAAATATTTCTTTTGTGTTAATTTATTATAAATTACTGTTACAATAATATCAATTAATTGTATACGACAAACTATTCATATTCTAATTATTATTCCTTTTATACCACAAATAATGATTTTTATCACATATATATGACAGACTATCGATCGAGCACCGAGCTACCGTAGTCTGAATTCGCATCGAGCCACCGTAGTCGCATTTCGCGCGCGTGTTCGAGGGCACACAGTATCCCAGCCCTCGTTTTTAATCGGGCTTTTTCGGTGACTGGTAAATTTTGGCGACTATTGCAGACAAAACGTCCGTCGTTAAATCGGTCGAATATCAGCTGAACGGGTCACACTTGTTGAGTGACCGTTTTTAGTTTTATTGTTTATTTTCTTCGCTGAGAAGTGTGTTTTTACTGTTTTTGATTGTGAAATGTTTCAAAATGAATTCGGTGGACTTTTTATTGACTAATAAAGATATTACATACGAGATCCGAACGGAAAATAAACGGTTAGGAAGGCCGATACCCGATTTGATTATTTCCAAAACAGACGTAGGAAAATCGCGAAATTATTCACGAAATTTTAATAGTAGTGTCTACGACAGATTTAAGTGGTTATGTGGGTGTCCAAGAAACAAACTGTTTTGTTTTATTTGTTTAGTGATGGGTGGCAACCAAAGTGCATGGACTCAAGAAGGGGTGAGTGATTTAAAACATTTAAATGAACGAGCTAAGAAACATGCTAGCTACAATGAAAAACATTTACATAACATCTTAGACATCAACACATTTTAGTGTGTTGGGAAAGGTAGACATAAGGCAACAGCTTGATAGTGTTCATTGTGAAAATATAAGACGTCACAATGAAAATGTGGATAAAAACAGACATATTTTAAACCAAATAATTAATTGTATTAAATTTTTTGAAAAAAAATTCGGGACTTTAATGAAAAGGCGATTGACATTTTTGTGAACATAAAGACAGGCGAGCTGATTTCCTGTACAAATAACGGTAAGATACCTATATCAAATGTTGCCACCCATTATTTTAATATATTTAAGCCCTCAATATTCGTGACTAAATATTATTTCAAAAAGCTACCAAATCCCAAAAATTATTCTTGTGAAAGTCTATATTTTTGTATAAAAGAATTTTTTCATTGAAATTCAATGAAAAGTGTCAGTAAAACGCATGACCTTGAAAATTTTAAAAATTTTCGCATGCGGCGCCATTGGTAGCTAATAAGTAATCCTACTGACACACCCTGTGCCCACCCATGTAACACACCCACGAGCCGCCACTGATTTCTTATAGATTGTGTTGACATAGAAAACAAATTTTTATTACAGACGATGACTTGGACTATACTAAAAATAAATATTTTGTTAAACTCAAGTGTGCTTGCTTCCAAACTTTTGAACGGTAGTGTATATACGACACGGGTATTAGGTATCTTTTTTTTGCGAATAACGACATTAATAACCTGATCCGATCATGTCTTTAGCGTACCAACGCGAAATCCTCCTCGGATTATAATCCATCATGAACGCGACGCGGAAGGATCTCAGATCCAATAATTAGCGACTAATTAGCTAAATTCGATTGGGACCGGCTTTCTGAATACCTACTCGTTGTTCGACGCCGTTGACTGATTAGCTCCTCAGCAAGTGCCGTTTCTATCGGCCAGGGTTCGAATCGAATTAGCTTGTTTGTCGCGTTATATGTAGCCGCGGTCTCCCGTGGGACGAGTAGGCACGGTTCGGGTGTGCGAGGGGGACGCAATATTTATCGAAACCCCTACGTTTTCCGCTCTGAGGTTTGGAGCGTTACGGAAGTTCGTTGGATAGGCGCCTTTTCTGTGAATCAGTTTAGAGTCTCTGTGAGTGAGTTTATAGGTTCATACTGGGGGTCTGAAATTTTTTTGTATATCTATTATAAATAGATTAACGTTTCGTTCTGATATTTCAATTCGTTATTTATTTCCATATTTCATTTATTTCCTGAAATATCTCGATACATGGTGTCAGCAAATTTCGTCGTGAATGTTAAGATTTACGATATAATGGTAGCGAGGTGATATTTGTAGTTTGTAAAAAAATGTTATGTTGGTATGAGCTGAAAATGTATATGTAGAATTTCTGTGTGATTTAATATTTATGTTAAATACGTGTAATGTAACTTTTCATGTACCACAAAAAATACCTTTCAGAAAGTTTTGAAAAAATATATTCGTTAAATCTTCTTCGGAAGTACTTCTACACTATTTACCACATGTACGCGACATACTTTTAAGTAACATTAAAAAGGAAGTGCGGAATACTGTGGATTACCGTCGACAAAACAACAGACTTAAAAAAATATTATGTGGCTAAAACGGATTTCATAAAAGTAATGGAATTCATTGTTAATGACTAAAAGAGCCACTTGGGATGTCACTATTTTAGAAATGGCAGTAGAATAAATGAAAACGATATATTCGACGAGAGCTTATGAGGACTTCAGGAACGCTCTTCCAAATGCAGTTATTCATCCCACGATTTTAACTGGTCAGTAAAACGTTTCCTAAATTCGTACCGGCAAGCTGAAAGCTTCAATCGGAAAGAGGGAAGTGGCAGATATAGAGTACGGACGGAAGAAAACTTTGAAATGGCTAGGAAAGTGATAACCGACAATCCAAGAACATCAGTTAGCCTACAAGTGAATCTGCCCTATACAATGTGTGAACGAATTTCAAAAAATGATTTGGAACCCCATCCATATTGTCTTCAATCCACGCATGAAATTCTCAGAGCGGACGAATCTCTAAGTCTATAGTTCTGCCAAGGGTTTATTAACAATTTTAACGATGCAATCTTCGAAAAAGTTATTTTACTGGTCTGCGCAAGTCTGTACCGGAAGATCCGATAACTAAATAGAGGCAACGTTTTGCATACTACAAGTATTTCTTCGCTAGATGCTGAACATTCAGTTTTATTATACAAGAACATTTTTACGCCGTGACTGAAGTCTTACGATAAGACAACAGGAGACAACTGTGAATATGCATCTAGTGCTGCAGATATTCAATTATGCATTAGAAGGGATTCCAAAACTATAGATAGTACTGATAAACAAAAGTATTGCTGATATCAATATTCTGCAAACGTTTATTTCAATTAGTTTTTTTTTTGGTTTGGTTGGATTAGGTCCAGGAGTAAATAACAACTATTCGATTTTTTGCCAACGTTTCGGAGCTTTATTTCTCCTTCATCAGGGCTCACTACAATTTTATACAGATATAATTTTAAGTAGATATAAGATATAGATTTTGAAAAAATTACAGATTACTACAGAAAAGCAATTGTAACTTTTACTTACATCAATGTTGTTATTGTTGTCATGTAAGGTGGTACGTTACAAACATTGGCGGCACTGTCTATATACATATATAGTAAATGTATAAAGATAAAGGCTAAACACTATTAACAGGACAATACACTTTAAAAATTACTATAGTAATGAAGGTTTTTGAGAGAATCTAACCTGTCGTACGCATATCACATTTGTGTTAGGGAGTGGGAAGCAGTATTATTAATGTATTTGAGACAATGAAGATATTATGTTTTGAAATTAGTGTTCTTTTCTAGAATGTTGTAATAAACTGAATTTAAGTCGTCCATGTCACTACGTTTATTAACGCTATTTTTATTCATTTTTATTTCTACCATTTCTAAAAGTAATCGTTTTTTAAGGTTTGGTTCTGTTCCTAATATTTTATAGTTTTCAAAGTTGAATTTGTGTTCTGGATTCTTGATTATGTGTTCCACTAGTGCTGTATGTGTCTTTTTTCTTCTTTATTTAGTGTTCTTATGTCATATTCGTGTTCTTTTATTCTATCTTTTAAATATCTTTTTGTTTGACCAATGTAAACTTTATTACAGTTGTTAGAGTCACACGTAATTTCGTACACAACATTCGATTTATCTAGTTTTGAAGTTTTTGATTTTAATTTGGAGTAACATTGCGCAACTGTATTTGAATTTTTATATGCTACAGCTATTTTATCTGTGGTGAGAATTCGTGACAAATTTTCGGACAATGTATGTATATAGGGTAACTTGAAATATATCTTTTTGTTGTTGTTTTTAATAACATATTTTTTGTTGTCTTTCTTATTTATTGCTATTTTGTTCATCACTTCATTGTTAATTTGTTTAACCAGTTTTGTTGGATAACCGTTTTGTTTTAATAGTGTTACAATTAACTGTATATTTTTTTGGTGATACATATCATGTGACAAGTTAATTGCCCTTAAAGTTAAATTTTTCATGATATTAAGTTTTTGTTTAAAGCTATGGTTGGAGTAAAAATTCAGATACCTTTTGGAATTTGTAGGTTTCATGTACCAGTCGGTTATTATTTTGTTGTTTTCATTACGGATTAGTAACACATCTAGAAATGGTAGAGTTTTATCTTGAGATTCATTCTCTAACGTGAACTGAATTTTTTGGTGAAAGCTGTTGAAATTTTGTAAAATAGACTCAGACATTTTACAAAGAGACTCAGACAAAGAGACTCAGATACCTTACATGACAACAATAACAACATTGATGTAAGTAAAAGTTACAATTGCTTTTCTGTAGTAATCTGTAATTTTTCAAAATCTATATCTTATATCTACTTAAAATTATATCTGTATAAAATTGTATAGTGAGCCCTGATGAAGGAGAAATAAAGCTCCGAAACGTTGGCAAAAATCGAATAGTTGTTATTTACTCCTGGACCTAATCCAACCAAACCAAAAAAAAAACTAATAGAGAAGAAGGTCGCTAAATTCCCCACAGATATGTTTATTTCAATGTAATTTGATATAGGCAACGACTAGTGAGGATAACAATTTGTTACTCTATTAATATGGTAATGTCCCCCCCTTCTTCATACCACCGTCCCATCCACCATCTTAAATACGTCACATTATACAATAACCTTGCTCACGACCCAAACTCCGCCATTGGCTCACCACGATGACCTTCAGGTGGGCCAGAATCCTCATAGTATGACTATATGTGTTCCATAATCTTGTGTAATGGCCTATTAGATAAAAATTTTAATAGAGTTAAAAAACAAGTTTTTTTAATGTCTCTTTTTTCTGTTAGTTGGGATTGACGCTTCTAATCCTCAGAAGCCTTGTTACATATCATATCACGTGACTAACGAAGCTGAGAATCGATCACCGAGCTTCTTTCTGTAATCAAGCGTGTTGCTCCCGCAAAAGGCCTAATTCGCTACCGAAGCAAAGGTCTAATTCTCGTCAAAATTTAATAAGACGACGTAGAAATTTAATAAGGCAACAGTCTGCGCGAAACGCGCATTAATTAAACGTACAGTTCGATAATAAACTCGGATCCAATTTAATATTGTTAGCGGCAGCCATAAATTAATTTGCCATGCCTCGACGAAGTCTGATGCCTTGAATTTATAGTTCGATATCGTTTACGAGAATGGGGCGCATTTAATATGTCGCGCACGTGTCAAAACATTTCGCTTTGCGAACTTGTTGCTTAAAGTAACGTTTTGTAGAGAGCTACGGGGGCAGATCGGTATTTCGTTGGTATAAGATGTAACCTTGCCGAAAATGTATAGTGCTGCATGATCAAGGCGCAACAAGATTAGGACTCTGAATTATTAACCTACACTAACATAACTTAATGTTTGAACGTAGTAAGTACACTAAAATATAACATGATGTAGAAGACATAAAAACCCGTCAAATTAAGAGTGGGAGGTGTAGGCATAGGAGCTACAAATACCTGAGTCCCAAGTTTTTTAATTCGTTGCAGGAATATCTACAAAAAGGAAAAACAATAAAGTCATTTAATTATAAATTGTACTCATACATAAAAAACTTAACAAAAGCAACCATACATAACCCAATGTAGACTTATTTATTTAATAAGTCTACTTATACGTTTTATAACTTATATACAGGTACATTATTCCTTAATTATTGTAAATTAATTAATCGTTATATTACTAAACGAATGACTCAATTACGTAACTGGCCATTTGTAATATTTATTATTTACTGTATTTGACGTGTCATTTTATTATTTTAATGTGTAAACCATATACTACGAGATGTGTAAATTAAATAATGAGACTGATTTTGATTTTGAAAGTATTATTGTTTTGAATTTCTTATTCGAATAGAATTACAATTCAGTATTGTTTCCTTCAAAATAACTTCCTTAGGAAGCCACACGGCGGTGGAGACAGTTCTTCCATTCCTCATAGCAGTACTGGAACTCATACCTTCAGTTGGTCGGTTACAGCCGTTTGAATGTTTTCTATGGTCCCAAAATGACGTCTCTTGTGGTAATTTTTCAGTCTCGGGAAGAGAAAAAAAGTCACAAGGACTCAAGTTAGGCGAATAAGGAGGCTGAGGAGCCACAGTAATGTTTTTACTGGCTAAAAACTCGTTTTCTGAAATGCCTGTGTGACAAGGCGTATTGTCGTGATGCAACATCCAGTTGTTCTTGATGTTTGGTCTCACACGCATGACCCTTTTTCGAAGTTTTTCAAGAACCGTTGATTGTGTTGATTTACTGTTTCGCCTGGAGGCACAAACTCTTCGTGGAAAATTCCCTGGCTATCAAAAAAGCAAATCAGCATGCATTTGATCTTCGACTTGCTCATTCTTGCTTTTCTGGGTCTTGGAAAGCTTGAAATCTGGCATTCCATGCTTTGGCGCTTGGTTTCCGGGTCGTACTCAAACACTCAATTCTCATCACCAGTAATCACGTGTTCCATAAAATGGGGATCATTTTCAATCGATTCCAAAACGTCAACACACCTTTCTTTCCTTATGCCCTTTTGTTCCTGCGAAAGGTTTTTTGCAACGATTTTGACGGGGATTTTTTATCATCCCCAATTCGTTAGTCAAAATCTGATGAATAGTGGTGTCATTCAAATTTAACTCTTCCCAAATCATTCTTGTCGTCAACCGACGATCTGAATGCACAAGATCCCGTATTCTATCGACATTTTCATCGGTTCTTGAAGATGAAGGCCTTCGTTGCGTGGTTCATCTTCAATCGACTCTCTTCATTCTGAGAATGCCGTAAACCACCGAAGAAAGGGACACCTAGGCTTTTGAAAAAACACTGTCTCCGTAGGCGTGTTGAGATTTTGCAAAAGTATTCGTTGCGCTGTGTCCAAGTCTGAAGCAATACCTGATAACACACGGTTGCTCAAAATGAATGTCACTCATTTTTAAAACGCACTAGAAAAAAATGGTTTACGACTAACAAGTTCAAACTTATACTGAAGTTGCATTACATGTTAACCTACCAATCCCTTCCAAGTCCCGTCCCCGCAGTGTTGCTAGATCGGGCGCTACGTTGCCAGAGTCATTACTTAATTTACATACCTCGTATATACGTTAATAAATGTTTTAATTCACCCGTGTTTGTTATATTGTCGATATGTACGTATGTACCTACACATAATGTCTGGGTGAAGACTTCATTGAAATCGAGACCTAATTCTTTGATATAATAGTAATGATAGCTGAACCGGAATTTTTTCAGTGAGGTGATGTGATATCATCACCTCACTGTCGTAGAACATCAATTTGCCACTTCGCAAGGAAAACCGTTATCGCGGCCAACTCAGCCAACATTTGGGAAGACAAACGCCCAATTTGCATTTGTTCCCCCCGCCGTCTTGCTCATTAATCATCGGCACCTTTTTAAATAATCTGTTTATGGGAATAATTTAACGAGTTCGTTCAGTTACAGCGAAGTTTGTAAATCTTGGCTGGCGCGTGGAAGTCGCCGATAACGTCGCTTGATAAATTAACAGCTAGCTGGCGAACGCACAACGGCCGGTGACGCTGAAAGCAAAACTGAAACGCTGAAGGGCGGGCGTTTATTATTTATCGTCGGGCATGAGAAACTCAGGTTCGCCGTTTAAGTACGAAAGATGGAGAACATTGATTAAATTGTATTTAAGTTGATACAAGAATTTAGTAACATGTTACTAGATTCTGGATATTAAGTTGTGTATATTCTAGATACACAGGGTGACTACTGACCTTTACCTCAAGGTTTACCTTCAAGATCATTTGAAGGTTATGGTGATGATGTTTTTAATAGGAAACCCCTAGTTTTGAATCAGATTTTGAAAGAGCGGAAAATTTTACGCCTAGATGGTTCCTCACATCCTCATTTTGTTGTGGAAAAATTGCCGCGCCGCGAAAAGAAAAAGTTTATTGAAAAGTTTAAGTTGACCTGTAAATAGTGTATTGATTTTTTCCGCACCAAAATATAGTTTGACCTTCAAATGATCTGTAGTGAAGGTCATGTTGACCTAGGGTGTAATGGCTCATCTGGGCGTAACATTTTCCGCTCTTTCAGAATCTGGATTCAAAATTAGCGGTTTCCTATTAAAAAAATCATTATAACCTTCAAATGATCTTGAAGGTCGACCTTGACGTAAAGGTCAGTAGTACAGGAAGGTGACCTACTCTGTCCTGAACAACTTTTGTCTGAAACATTTTTCAGACAAAAGGTAGTGTATTTTGGTTCAGGTAGTGTATTTTTGGAAATAATCGCATCCATCGATTAAAATTTTTCACCCTGTATCTGGATATATCAGGGTTAGATTAAATTTAGGTATATTCTGGATATATTTTTGAATTGTTTTATAAATGACCTAGGCTTGCACAACCAGAATAAGTCGAATTTTATTACTCTATTATTAAATAATTTATAATATACAGTGGGGTTCGTCGTTGTTTTCGAAATTTTGGAAAAGTGTGGTTCCTTCCCATAGTTGCATCAAAAGTGAATTCACCTCATTTTAATTAGGCAATATTAGCCCAATTGTATATTGGGCAATATACAATTTCAAAATTGTAGGTTTAGGTAGATTAATATTGCCGACATTGATCGATTTAGACTAAATATATAAGAAATGGAGTATCACTTGTTTTGAAAACTTCCACGGAGAGCAACTAAATACTACTGTTTTTGATAATCAAATTGTGGAATGTATTACTGTCCTTTTGAAATACTCGACTTTTTATTGATGTCACAAAATCTTGGATGTATTTTGAAATCAGATTAATGTATTATCAAAATTATTTATTATATTATCAAAATACTGCATTACTCTTCTAGGATGCAAATAAAGTCACAATTACAGTAAAGGTTACTGTAATCATGCATCAGGATTGCGTTTGTATAATATAAATTATTTTTCAAAACAATAGGAGTACATGTTTATTTATTTATATTTTTAACAGATATTAAAAAATCACATTTTCTAGAAAAAAAATTACATGAACAACACAAAGGTATTTGGTTGGCACAATTAATAAAACAGTTTTGAAGCGATTATTGAAATAAATTTGATAGAAAGGGAAAAAAATGGAAAAGAGAAAAATTAAAATCTTTTTAAAAATCGGTATGAATGCGTAGAATAATTAAAGAAAAGTTTTCTGCTAATAAATTTTCTTTCTCTAAAGTCAAATTTGACAATCAAACAATTTGATGTCGTAACCTCATTGAACAAAATAATACACTTAAAATATGTACCATCTCATCCCTCATTCTCATTACCAATACATATAATTACATTATTACACTATTTTATTACATATCAAAACGAAACATTCTTATTAAGTATATGGAAATCTGATAATATAAAAACTACTTCGATTGTTCTTACTAACTTTTTAATAAAGAATCTATGTGACATTGCTGTTTATGTTTTCAACAAAATTTACTTTCTGCCATAATAATTATTTTTCGTAACTATTCGATCAGCCTTTAGAGAATATGGTGAATGCGCCAGGGTTATTCAGACATTCCAGAAATATATTCGAGGAAGAAGATTCATTATATAAGTTTTTCTTCACGTTGTGAAGAAAAATATTCTTTATTCCACATCATTATCAAATATTCCACAAATTCAAACCATCGTCGTCATGAAAAAACGATCACATCTCAATACGTTCAGGCAAATATTGACAGGATTGGTGTTACAAATATTTCCCTAATTTTCTTGTTCCAAAATCTGTTTCGAATCGAGGACATCACCGACTACACTATTTAACATTTTCATCACCCAGAATTACACAAAATACCAACTACAAACGTAAAAGTCTAATTTATTAATTTTGATGGCTCTGTGATAATCTTAGAATCTACCCCAAAAAAATCTACCGGTTTGACCCATGTTACGAAAGCGCCAAATTACCTGCCTTACTCTCGGCTCGGCCCTCGCGGACATTTGCAATTCCATTAGCCGCAATCCTATCCGCAACCCTGGAATGCAAAGCGGCCCTTTTCTTCACGTCAGCGCACTCAGCGAAATCAACGCCTCTTCCCGTTATCAATGCGTTTCCGGCGCGCTGAGTCTGACATATTTTTTTCGGGCCCTATTTAAACGAGTCGCCAATCAACAATGCGTTCGTCAACTAACTATTCGTTGGCATTCACAAAAGCTTGCAAGAGGGTACGTCTCCGCAAAAATGTCACTCGTTTTTCGGCAGCAATGCAGCCAGGGACGGTCTAGGCCTCGGGGTACACAAAAGGGGCCCCTCATATTTTGTATTAAACTTAACTTAACTCACATATGAAAGGCCTCGGCAACCCGTGAGCAACCCCACGTTTGTAGGTCAGAGAGTCTCACTCCTGACGAAGGACAGATTGCTATTTAACGAGGCAGTCTGAATGTTCCTAGGTTCCAGGTATCTGGAGTCAGTTCTCACACCAGCCAAAGCCGAACAGAGGCAAATAATATGGCCGGGAGTTCCTCCTCCTCTCCACGCATCTTCCAAGTATCTCTGGCTATGACGCTGATTATCTTCAAATTTATTTTCGTTTCGTATTTATTTTCAGTGTCGTGCGTTACAGTTCCACGAGAATTCTAAGATCCTTGCTATAAAGACTTTGCAGTTCCAAGCTTCATTTCGCGTCAAGGCCCTTAATGAAGAGTCCTGACTGACGGAGCCTCTTTTGCATTTACCGATCTTGGTAGTGTCACAATGTTGCTCTGTACCGTCACTTGCGAATCGGAAGAACACCGGCACAAGAGGGCACGTTTTTTGAGTCCTCATTTGCTCGTGCATCAGTTCTTTAATTGCCCCCTTGCCTTTATCAGCAGGTGTCTAACAGAGTTCAACATTTTGATTTTATCAGGCTAATTCCCAGACAAGCCTTGAATCAATACTCCACGACCGATAAGTGAAGCTTGACTGTCTATATATCTACTGCCACTGATGCTGACGCACTATTGTTGAACCTACTTATACAGTTTTCAGTTCCTGAACTTTCCTGCGGAAATTAGTGTTACAAAATCGAAACCACAGAACCAAAACCTGTTCAGAAAAAAGGCAGAACGAGACTGTTTTGTCAAAATTATATATGTAGGTTATAAGACTGTCAGTATAGTCAATAAAGGCACAACAAGTCAACCTCGTAAGGGCGTATGACGAAGTTTCTTCGTTTAGAAATATCTCAAATTCTGATAATTATTTCAAAAAACAATAATGTTGTCTTTAAGTTAAAAAGGGTTGTAAAAGATGAACAAATGGTTCGAAGAAACTTCATTCAAAACGCCATTTCTGCGTGCCATGAGCAACTAGAACAATTATTATTGATGTGCTATGATTAGATGTTGCCATGTGTTTGACCAGTTTTCTGATAAATAAGAGCTTTCGACTTGGGGGCAGACAGGCTTAATATTTAATAACCTCTCACAGTTTAAGACCACTAGCAGCGTTTAGAACAATACATGCTGTGTTTATTAATAATTGAATTTTGAATGCTGGATGCAGTATTCTCTGCTCGATTGAAAAATTCTGACGATTGTTATTGTGACGACTTGTGTTATAACTTGTGGAAATAGTACATATTAACCTTCATCTGATCAGATTGTTCAACGTTATATCGATATAATGTTCAACGTTATATCGATGAGGTGGGGTTGAACCTCATAATTTTCTGCAGATTATAGAAATTCGACCAGCTATTTACAAACTTTCTGAAAATAACCCCAGAAGGAAAAAATCTACCTGTCAATATCCTAATACTTCTGTCAAGTTTGATTTAATATTTTCGTGGTGTTATTATAAATTATTAGGCACCTATGCTATTTTGTATCGTCACTATACAAAGTGTCATTATACAGAGAACCATTCAGAGCACACGTTTTAAAATTGGTTTTAGAGAACGTTATACAGGGTGTCCCGCAAAGAATGGGCCCTACTTCAGGAATTGCTTCACTGAGTCAAAATAACTTAATTTAGCTCAACTTACCTTAGTGCCATTGTGCTTCCTTAAAAAAGTTATGGACCTGGAAAAAAAAATATTTTATTTCATTTTTTTCTGCTAATTCTGTCAATTTTTAAGTTATTTTAAAGAGCCATCCATTTACTTCAAACATGGTATACCTGTTCTATGATGATAAATTGCACCGTTTTCGAGAAAATTAAGCTTAACTGTAGTACTGCAGAATGGCTATATTATCTTTACATCAAATTTTAAGTCTATTAATCTAGTAGGTATCCATCACAGTAGATTACTTACAATTTTATACTAGTAATAAATCCATAGTATTTAAAGAAAATGCAACATTTCGACATTAAAAAATAAAAGATATTTATTTGCGTTAAGTAATTTTTAAGTAATTAACAGGCACGTTAAAAAAAAGTATTGGAAAATAAAACTGTAATGTCGTTGAACCAATTTTTCGAAATGTCCACCATTGCACTCAATGCATTTCTGGCATTTTTTCAAAAAATTTCTTCGAACTGCAAAAAACGATGGCTGCAGATTTCGAATCGTGTTTGCAGCTACAACTATTATTTGCCTAAGCTCGGCTCTTGTGTTGACAACTTCACCAGAATACACAAGATTTTTAAAATACCCCCAGAAAAAAAAGTCTATTGCGTTTAAATCTGGACTTAAATTTTTTCGTGATATTTTTGGTTCAACTTTAGATTTTATTCATGTCTAGGAAAATTTTTTTCAAAACTATTCAGTTAGTCAAATAGATACACTGAAGATTTCTCTTTAATACGAGTCCAACAACTTCGAAAGGGATTTACTATTTTCGAAGTTATTTACGTTTCTTTGAAAGCATTGAAATTTTACTTTTTTAACGATATCTTTTCACACAATCGACATACTGCCTTCAACTTCGGCTTATTAGACGCAGAATATCACAAGCTATAATCCTGTCAGAAGCAAAAAAAAATCAAGGCTGTAATAGAAAAATTATCGGAATTTAAGCAAACTTCAAAAAAGTGGGTGTATGATAACTTTCTTTGCGGGACGCCCTGTATAGGGTCACATTTTTGGGGCCGTCAATCGACCTAGTCCGGCACTGGAACGGATCCTGTCCCCGCGCGTTGAGCGAGGGAGAACGGCTCGGAATGGCCCGTAAATATTTAAACGCGATGGTTTTATTTTAGGAAAATTACATTCTACGACAGATGTTGCATCAACTATTTATATGCGGCGGGGTGGATGTAATTGTTCACTCTATTTAATTATTTACTCTGAGGCAATTTATCTGCCGGCAGTTACGTGTCGGCCCGTGTAATTTTCGTTTCTCGAAAAGTTAGGTGAATACGTTTTGTTAACTAGGAAAGAACTTTTTTTTGTCTCGAGACATGACAGATATGTAATTTAACGTGAATATAGGACGGTTTAAACATGCGTTTTTACATTTACTAGAATTTATATGGAGTGTTACTTAGTGTTTAAAGTCACAAAACGAAACTTTTTTTGGAATGGAACACTCTGTTTATATTTTGCTTCCACGGTCTCCCTGATTTCAAAAATTGACATGTATCTCATGTCAACAGTTTAAAAATGTTTTAAATTTAAATTTCAATTATTAGGTATACTAGGCGCAGAAATTAAGAAATTAAAAAAAATCATCCCAAATTTTTAAATGACCTTCAAAGAGCTGTAACTTGGGAAAAAATGGTCGTAGGGAAAAGAAAAAAAAAGGAACTTGAAACTCCAAGTTTATAGTTTTTGGTTCTTGTTTAAAATTCTATTGATAAAAAAACTATTTAACTCAAAAAACGTGAAAGAACAAACAGAGAAAAATCGATCCTTACACTGATTTTTTTAGCACAAACAATAATTTCAACCATTCCGAGCACTATGAAATAAAAATTGCAGCGCTTTGAAACTATCACGGTTTCTTCGGGGTACTTTAGGGTTGAAAAATTGCAGTCAATATCCTTAGTCTATCCATTATTTGCAAAGTTAAGCTAATTTTTGTAAATATCCCTAATTATGCAATTTTTCAATCAACAAATTCGTTTCGAATTTGTTAATTTCAATCAACAAATTCGTTTTTAATTTTTTTTTAGAAAAAACTACTCATAAAGGAGTATATCACTACTACTTATAAAGGATACTTTGCAGTTTTCAAAACCCTACTTGAATTTTCTGTACATTCATTATTTCCCGAGTAATTGATTACCAAATTGCTTTGAACGGCGATAAAAAAAATTATCTAAAAGACTTTTATGATGAACATATCGGAAAAAAATATTGAGGTGCGTGGACCTTTTAAAGGACAAGCAAAAATTTCGAAAAAAAATTCCCGATTGTTTTCTTATGATTACTGACGCTAAAACATTTTAATCTCAAGATCCAAAAGTTAGAAACTTGGATCTTCAATTCCCGTTTTTTTATCTTTTTCCTACTCCTTTTTTCCTCGAAAAGTTGCAGCTCTTTGAAAATCATCTAAAAATCTGGGATTTTTTTTATATCCCTTTATTTCTGCATCTAGTGTATATTGGACTTTTGGGCTCTAGATTACTATGAAAAAACTCTTTTTTTGTTTTGACGGTAATAAATAAATACTCTTTTCTTTACTAAACGAGTTAGTGTTACTCGTAAATTTATTATAAATATTTTGGCATGAATCAAAACACGAAATCATTTGTTTATTTTATTCACACAAGAGTAATATGTATCAAAATATCAATACTAGAACGAATATCTGTATATATTTCATAGGATAAGAATACTATCAACAAATTTATTGTTAAGTTTAGGAAAACGTAGAGCGCTTGCTGAAAAACCAGCAGAATAACCAGACAAAAAAAATATTTTACTGAACTGTAAAGGTTTGGTGTTATGTTAATAAAATACGCCAATTGAGGGGCACAAATGCAAAACTCACATTATCCATAATTTTTCGAAATAGAGTTAGTGGCGCTATCTTGTTCATCGTGTTAAACTACACCATTTTAAATGTTAAAAGTGGTATAAAACTCACATTTTCGTATTTATTTTAAATTGTGGAATCTGTGAATTGTATCAACATTTACTGTTGAAGTTATTCCTTCTTCCTGGAAAATTTTAAAAAGCGGATAATGTGAGTTTTGCATCTATACCCCTCAATTATTTAGCATTTTGTTTATATTCAAAATAAATTTCGAAGCAAGAATATAAACTTATTTAAGCCTTTCAGAATAACACGAGAGTGTTATTCTGAAAAGTTATTCTGTTGATTTACAAACAACAAAACGTAATATAATAGATACATATATGTAATTAGGTATTTGTTTCTTCACACAGTCTAGAGCACGATAGTCCAATACAATTTTTAAACTTTGAATTTAATAATTCACAACTGTTGATATATGAATATGTGGATAAAGTACATATTTTTAAATCGAAAGTAAAAACAAAATATAAAAGTAAAAAAGAGTTTTAGTGTGTTCCCTTAAAAAGACATTCATTTAAATACATTTGTTTCTAATTTGTCATTTTTCAATTGTTAATTTTAAGATAAGTTTATATAGACATAATGATACTCTTATACGGTTTTCGATATATACGTACATGGTGCCAATTTTTAATTTTTTTCTCTGTTTTTACGGAAAATCTACAAAATTCTTGAGCTATTAAAACAAGTTTTGTTACAGGTTACTATGGTTTCGAAACATGCTACAGATCATTCTTTGACTTAAAATATTTTTTTATTTAACCAGTGGTGTAATCTTTATTAAGGTAATCGTCAATCCAAATGTAATTTATATATCTCACCGCCTTTTTATAAAAAAATAACTGTAGCATTTAATTATTACCAAAACCTTAAATAGGTTTAAATAATATTAAAAATCCAATTGCCTAAAAAAATTTAACACCCGAATATCGAAAATTTAATATATTAGGACATACTTTTATATGAACTTTTTGGCTTAAAAATGTTAAGTAGCACACTGTAGATAAAAGAAGTTATAAATTAATATACGTAAATAAAAATGAGTGTTTCACTTAAGAAAAAGATTTGTTGTAACATGTTTGCTGTAACATGTTTTCTAATAATGCATATTGTATTTGCAACAAATCTAAAAACTAGGCTTAAAAAATACTTCAGTTGTAAATTGTGTCTGAAACCCAAGTTAGTGCACATGGAGCTGTGCACTAATTCCAATAAAACAATTCCCTCACTCTTTCCCAATGTTTCACTAAAAGAGCGCTTGGCAACGTGCACTAACCGACGTTAGTGCGGTTCTTTTTTTTAAGTTAATCACTAAAATAAAAACTAATACAAAACAAGAAGCACTGCATCGTCTTCAATTAAACAAACATGTCGCCCCACTCTCCCCCACAATCTCCCTAAAAAAAGCTTGACAGCCGCAATTAATAAACTGCACAAAGGGAAACCTTTGGAAAACGTCATTGCCTCCGGTGTGAATATTCGCGTTCCCAGATATATTCGTATATACACACACACACGCGATGAATATGTATGGTATTTAAATGAAAGTTGCAGTTACGCATTAAGCAATTAGCGCCGCCTCCGTCGCTGGCGGCGGACCGGGAAGCGGTACAGATTGCCCTTTTTGCAGCTAATCATAACTCCATCAGTTTTCGATATTTCGAAAGGGTGCGGCCGGTTTTGATTAATGCGATTTTCATATTGGGTTTTTGTTTTTCGTCGGAATTTTTTCCCCATCCGTTTATTGAAATTGGATTTTCGGTGAAGGTTGAGCACCTCATAAATTTCATCAAAACGTTCTTACATAGGCCGCGTTGAATGTTTTCGAGCTGTTAGAAAGCGCATATTACAGGTTTTCATTTTGTTGTGGTCTGAATTAGCTGCCAATACGTTATAATTAAAAACTTGTCCACTTCAAGATAAAATCAGCGAGCATGATATATTCCCACAGAGCGCTAGTTTATTCTGTGGTGTATCGAAAGCTACCACAAGACCAAGGTTGACGTCTGGATCCTGGAGCTAATGGAGTGTGACTCAAAATCACAGCACTTGTGGGGCATTAGGCACGTTGTACATCCTCCCTGAGGAACATGATTCCACGACTCCACAACCCAATTCTTTCGAAAAATATGGAGATGTAATTTATTGCACTATGCATAGTTTTTCACAAAACTCACAGATACACTGTTGAGTCGGTTGCTACTTATACTGATGGTACTGGTCGGATACTGAGTTGGTTGCATCTACTAGTGCTTGATTACATTCCTATTCTGACCCCGACACTACCTTATGGCGTTTTAAGATCAATAATCCTTGTCTGCTTTCTAGAAATATTTATTGACTTACTTATGATGATAAGGATAAATTATTTTGCAATTTTGGTTAATCTCGCCAGTTCCGTTTGTAACACGTTGAATTCCCAGACGTCTTCAATAAACTCCATCCTGAGCCCTTCTTTAGTTTCGGTAAATCAGTGAAGATGGTCGACGTTGCGTTCTATTGTAAATAAACATAAATGCAGATAGATGTTGAACGCGGTTGTATGTCAAATACGAATTTCTTCGAAACGTTATTTCGAGTTTCATATGATGAAACAGTAACAAAATATGATCTGTGTATGGAACAGCTTTGATCCCAGAAGTTGTAGACACCATGCAAAAAAAGCCAAGGTTCCATATTGAGTATTTTAGTATAATGTAACAGGAACCAAAGTTACCTATTTGTTTTTAAAATTTAAATTTAACAATTATCTCATAGTTGTTTCCTTGTGTACAGGACGACGATTCAAATGAAATTTCAAATTCAAACTTACATTATATTAAAACTTTTATTTCGTACCAGCACTTCATTTATCATGTGTTACAGTTAATGAGTTTAAGTTATAATAGTAATTGTGAAAATAAATATATCACAAATATTTTACAGGCCGTTTTTAGGATTTTTCTGATGAGGCAGATATTTGTTTTTTTTTTGCAAGTTTCATCTAAAGTTTTTTTTCTATTAAAGCCTTCTATTTTCTTACAATTACTCCCTAAAATATGTTGTAGATTCCATTATTCCTTACGACCTTATTCCATTATTCCAACTCAATAAGCCGCCACCTCAAATTAATTCTCTTGATATGGTTCTGTCTGCGATTTCTCGATTCAAATCATATAGTATACCGCACCATACATTCAATTGGACCATTGTCCTTTGGCAGATAAAACACATCCTGGAATTTCCATTGATTATTGTTGACTGGATGTTATCAGTGAAAACAATTAATTTTCTTCAATTTAATTTATCGACTACTTGATTTTTAGCGGTACATTAATAAAAAATGAAATAATCAATTTTGAAACTTAATTTTACCATTTTTTTTTAAATTCAGTATCCTCAGACACTATTTTAAATACACTCATTTTAGGGGATGTTAAAAATCTCAAATAGGGTTTGTCTCAATTTCAGTCACTAAAAAAATCACAGTTGGCCTTGCTTTTTATGGAAAATGCTTTATTATTATTTTCCTCTACAATCTAAAGCACAATCCTAATATCTCAATAACTTTCACCATTTAGGGCTCACAAATGAATACCTCAAGCTTAAGTTAAAAGAGAGTTAATGTGATAGCGTGTTATTTTATCAAACAAATATAAGTTTGAAAGCGATAAATCTCCCCAAGAACTCTGTTAGCAAGTGATGGAATATTCCGTATTGAGGGGGGCTAGGGGGATGGGGGATGGTCCGAAAATCGACTTATTATTACTAGTAGACAATAGTAAAAAAAATGTGTTCTGGTTTTTTCATCCAAAAATAATTTGGCAACATTTTATCTGTTCTTCTTGAATGAAGACTTTTAATTATGTGCTCTTCAAAAATTATGTGCGACGTTTTCAAAATGTCACCCGCCGGAAAATCGTCCGGCTCCACCCCTGGATGGAAACCCTTGCAGCGCGTTCGCGCTCTCCCTCCGCAAATTGAAACGGTTTACTGTTGTATCGGCCTCTGGACCGGCATGATATATAGACAGGTCGATGTAAAGCACGTCGGCCGGACCATTAATCAAGTGGGCGTGAAGGCGAACGTCCACCCGCCTGGCGGTGGCGCGGAGGGGTTCATTATAGTCGTTGATATGACCAGAGGTGCCCTTTAATTATCGGGACGTCACTGTTTAATTTCCGGCACTTCGTCATCAGGTAACGCGCGCGGGAAATGTGGATCAATGGTGTGATATCCGATACGTCTCTGAAAGCCGACGGGAGAATTTAAAGGGGCGGCCGATGACCTCGTGGGAACCCCCGGCGATAACAAATGAACGTCTCTAAACGAGCGGTAGTCTTAAATCGTCAGGAAAATCGTTTAAGAACGCCGAATGGTAGGTTGTTACAGAGTAGCACGTGAAATTTTCCAGTCACGTTAAGGGAGGCCAATAATCTAGCACCCGTCAAGTTCTACTCTCTAAGCACACGCTCAAGTCATCTCCAGTTCCCCTTTCGTACCCCCGCCAGAAGGACGCGAATGTTTCGTGAACTATCACCATCAACTAATGCGTATAGTGTCTAGCAATCTACCGTAGCGATCGTCGATATATTGTATAGAGTTGATGATGTATTGAAATTGAATTTATATTATACTGCTATTTGAAACATAGCATCTCCATTAGTAAGTACAATATTTTTAAAAGAAAGTCCATTTCTATCACTAAGCTCAACAGGTTACGTGAACACTGGATCAGTCTAGAGGTCAGAACGAGGTCAAGTGAGAGCATAATTCATAATCCCTATGAATTTGTGGAAAGTACTTTACAGCCTCAGATTTTTTTTGGATTTTTAACCAAACCGTAACTGCTTAAAAAATATCGCAATGATTTATTGGAAGTCTTTATTACCGAGTTTCATGACGATGGACTTACGGAAGATTATTTTTAGCAAGATAATGATATAACACGTACTGCTCGTCAAATAATTGTTTATTTGTAAGAATTTTTTTGACACCCGATTGGTGGATTATCCTGTAAGGTCTCCACAAATCAGGAGTTTTCAGGAGCTTACTTGATAACGAACCATCCAAAAAAAAAAGAAAGTCATCAAATATATTATTCATCAAAGATTATTATTCTATCTTAAATTTTTAACCTTATTTAATAGTCAAGGTTGTCACATTATGTGACAGCCATTTTTGATGACTTATTTTTGGACGGCTCTTTACTATCGAAGATTAGTAGAGATGTTTGTGCCAATATAATCTTCCTATAGCTGAACAACGCATTTGATAATTTATCAAACAGGAAGCGCCGAGTTCGTTTGTGCATTCAGTCTGAAAGATAGCATCTTGAACATTTTGCTTCAAGAATAAATAAATATACGAGGTGTGACTACCATGAATACCAGCGCGCTGCGAGCATGTAGCGACAAGTTTGAAAAGAACTGTGTCTGGTGATACTTTCCCTACCTTGAGCTCGCTGTAAAATTAAGTGGGTCGTTCAGTTTGAATGTGGCAGTCGTTTGAATTAGTCTACGCACCAGTGACGCGTCGAAAAAATGTTAAGTGTTCAGATGGAGCAATGGATTAATCTCAAGTTTCTTGTTAAACTAGGGAAAACTTTACAGAAGCTTATGCAATGTTAAAAGAAATGTACGGGAATGAATGTTTATCTCTCACACAAATTTTTGAATGGTTTAAACGGTTTAAAGAGAGTCGTGAAACGACCGAAGACGATTCGCGCCCCGGACAGCGTGAAGGCGTTTTTTTGCAAAATACGATATTACTGTGTTGGAACATCCACCATACTCGCCCGAGCTTGCCCTCTGCGACTTTTTTTTATTTCCCAAGATAAAATCGGCGCTGAAGGGGACAAGATTCGAAAGTGTGGAAGCGATTAAAGCAAAAGCGACGGAGGTTCTGAACTAGCTGACAAAAGCGGACTTCCAGCACTGCTTTCAACAGTGGAAAGGTCGTATGGAGCGGTGTAGAGATAATCGAGGGGAGTACATTGAAGACGAAAATAGTTGCTACTGTAACTGGTAACGAATAAAAAGTGTTATGACAGCAGTTCGGTCATTTATAGCCCTCGTTTAATATATTAACATATATTTTAACTTTGCGATTCTTTTACACATTTTTGTGTCACAATCAAGTTAAACTTCTGAAGTGTGCTATCAAGTGTCACTGCTGATTTAGAAACTGGATGTTGCCAACTTCTTTATAAAATTGCAGCTTATCCTAATTGAGAATTTATTTCAAGGGACAGTATGTAGTGGCGGTAATGCCTAGTTTTACTTTCAAGTTTCCCGAGTAAAATAACAACCTGCAGACGACATTACCCTTCGTCCCTCTCATGGACTTTGAGCCGTTAAATATTCCCTTCTAGTTCATAAAATATTAGTCCCATCTGTACATGTCACTCACGGTATACGTATAGAAGGTATGATATCTAGGCGGTTGAAATACGAACCGCTTTGCGCATGACGTCACCTTGTGCCCACGATCCCAATATTTGCCATAAGAAGTCGTATTGTTTTCCTTTTTATTTTTGCTATTTTTCATTAAACTTACTATTTATGTAGATATGTTACTTAGGTAGAGATAATTTTTGATAAATATCGACTGTGGAATTGGAACGATGAAATAATTTATATACGATAATTTATTGAATAAGTGTTTTATAAAGTGTTTTGTTCATGAAAGGATGTTTACTCGCGAAAACGAAATTCGAGAGTTTAATTTTCTTGAATAGATGAAACAATTATGTAAAACAAATGTGTATTACATTTGTTTTATCCACACAATCAGAGCGAGGATTATCTGAATTTAATTTATAAATAATATATCTCAGTGTCACGTCGAGTGACATTTTAAAAAGTCGTGTCAACTTGGTAGGCGCTCTGTTGGTTTCAATACTTTGTTACTTTAATTCACAAGTGGATGTCACTTTACACAGTTCAAATAAAAATAAAATAAAGCAACTTTATAAAATTATTGTGGCTAAAAAACAATACTTGTGTTGCTGTTTTTATAAACATATGATCCAGGTAACTTGATATGATTACGGATTTTAATAATTAATAATACATGGATTTTTTTGTTTCTATCACTTTTTTTATATATTTTTATACAACACTTTTATAGTAGATCGATTTAAAGAAATATTATTTATAAATAACAAATAAGTATTATTAATTATTTTAAATAAGTATATATTAAGGAAAGTTTTTTGACGGAACAGCTTCTTTCTTCAAAAATCTAAATCTATTCGGTTGGTATCCGAGAAACTCATGTTATAGATGTCGCTCATAATTTTCGTAAACAAAGTGCTTTGAACAAATTCTGGCATTTTTAATGTCGAATTTATCTTTGCGTTTACACAGATGCTTCCACTTTGATTTCATATTCTTGTCTTTGGGAAAGCCAAAACGCTTAAAATTTGTAGAATTTGTTTTTAGAATGATTGTTTGTAGAATGATTGTTCGTATTACAACCACATACAGCACACCTCATTTTAACAAATTTTTGCTCTCAAAAATATAAAAACTAGCACAAACTTATCAAGCTGCCTTCCGACCACATTCCTCGGCTGACAAAATTGGGCACAAGCTGTATGTCGCTTACCTCTAAGAGCGGGATAAAGAAACAGACAAGCAGTCGGCAGAAAGAGACAGACAGCGGGGACGCCGTGATTAGCCGAGGATTTTGACGGCGTCGTACGCGTCCAAAACTTTATTCCATAACCGAAGTTAGATGAACCGCAAGCCGGGCTTTACGTGCGACGCGGCGGCGGCGGCGGCGGCGGCGGCGGCGGCGGCGCCGGGAGCCGGGCTCCCGCGGGACGCCCGCTCCGCCAGGATTACGCGTCCTAATCCGGCCCCCGCGAGGACTAACCGGACTTAGTATGCGACGCGTCCTCGCACCTGATGCCCAGCCCGTATAATTCATATATAAGCGAAATTATTAGCTTTATCGCCCCGACGTTTATAAATTACCGGATTAATAGGAGCGATTTTTATTCGGCGGGCGCCGCAAATGTGGTTCGCAACCGCCCGGAGGAACGCCACCTGGTGTCCGCGTCTTGATGAACGGATGCACGGAATAGCGCTCTGTGCAGTTACGAATATGCATAAGTTTATAAAAAGATACAAATAAGGGTTCGTCAAAAGTCTGGAATAATGCCCAAGTTGCTTTAACCAATAAGGTTTATAGGAAACTTTCTCAAAAAAAGTTGCATCATTTATTTTTTTGCATGCTCTGATAATCTCAATTTTTTTTATTTCTTTAATTGTTTTCCAGCTGTTGTAGCTATCTTTGTTATTTAAATATAACTTTTTTTTAATCAGTCCACTGTTTGTTCGTGTTTCATTTATTACAGTTCTAGAACTTCCAGACGCATGCGTATTGCTATATGGCTTTCGGGTTTTTTTCAGGAACAATTTAGAGGTGATTGTTGATATCTGGTTATACATTCGGGATCTTTTAGAACAGTTCTGAAATTGTTATTAGAAATTTAAAATAAATAGTATAGCTGTCAATAAAAAAATAAAGTAGGTCAAAATGTCGGCAAATAAAAAAATTAATTGATGTATTTGAGCGTTTTTTTTTTTAAACAATCCTTTCATTTTAATTGAATTTATGCGCGACTTTACGCCCTCACTGTATGTACATACGAGGTGTGGCTATTAACTAACTGAAATGCTGTCATAACACTTTTTATTCGTTACCAATTACAGTAGCAACTTTTCCGCCTTCAATGTACTCCCCTTGGCGATCCTACACCGCTCCATACGACTTTTCCATTGTTGAAAGCAGTGCTGGAAGTCCGCTTCTGTCAGCTGGTTCAGAACCTCCGTCGCTTTTGCTTTAATCGCTTCCACGCTTTGTTTCGGGGTCGTAAGTAAAAAACCACGATTCATCACAAGTAATCACCGTGTCTAATAAGCCTGGATCAGTGTCAATGTTGTTTAACATGTCAGCGAAAATGTTCATTCTTGATTCCTTTTGCTCGGGAGTGAGGAGTTTTGGCACCATTTTTGCGCAAAATTTACGCATGTTGAACGATTCATGCAAAATCTGGGGAACACATTCTTTGTCGCTTCCTGTTATTTCAGCAAGCCCTCGGATGCTTAGACGACGATCTTCGCGGATTAGTTTGTCAATTTTCGTCCGTTTTTGACGTTGAGGGCCGTCCGGGGTGCGGATCGTCTTCGGTCGTTTCACGTCCCTCTTTAAACCGTTTAAACCATTCAAAAACTTCTGTGCGGGATAAACATTCATTCCCGTACACTTCTTTTATCATTGCATTAGCTTCTATAAAAGTTTTCCCCGCGTTGTTTTCGACGCGTCCCTGGTGCGTAGACTAATTCAAACGACTGCTACAGTCAAACTGAGCGACCCACTAGCTTGTTCAACGAGCTCAGTATGGGGGAAAGTATCTCCAGACACAGTTCTGCTAAAACTTGTCGCGACACGCTCGCAGCGCGGTGATAGCAGCATCAGTTCAGTTATTTAATAGCCACACCTCGTATGTTGTCATAAGTGAACTATTTTTTATAGGATTGAAATGTAAAAAAAAATGGCGTTTTTTATGATTTTTTGGATGTTCCGCAACCTGTAAATCTCAGCACCAACCGCCACTCAAAAAATCATAAACGTGATGTAATAGAATACCAATTTCAACATTAATTTTAATTCAACCCGATCCCAATAAACTTTTACTGCGCGCCACTGCGTCTAATTAAACTTTATAATAAGACGAGAAAAACTCGTCGGATTAACCCCGCATTTGGGCCGATTGTTTCGCGATTTATCCGAAGGAAATATCGCTGCCGCGGCCGCAGCTGATGCTCCTCATCGATTTTCGGCAACGCTGTTCTGCGATCAATTAATTAATGGTACTTTGTGTTTTAATTAAGGAGGCGGCATGTTCGGAGTCCGAGGAGGGGGGGGGGTTCGTTGTAATTTTTAATTATAGGTGTATAGATTTCCGGGGGTTTACTCTTTAATTAAGGAAGAGACGAGCTGTCAAATCCTTTAGAATGCGATGTATCAAGTTCGTGAGCGCGTTTAGATTAAGTTTTGAATACGCGGTACACTCGGTGGGAAAAGTTTAATTGGAAAAATGTAAATGTACAGTACAGGAAAATATAACGTATTGATGTCTGTTGTGTAGAACTTTCACGAAAGTTTAAAATTCGCTACTTTTGCTATGAACTGTCAGTATCCGTGACGAGAAATATCAATACGTTCAAACCCTTTTTTCGTTGAATCTCATTTGGTAGCAAATTAAACATTGTGTTAATTCCAAAGACAGGAGAAATAATAAATCATTTTATAATACATACGAGGTGTGTAAATTAAGTAATGAGACGAATAAGTATTTTTTTTAATTCGAATAGCATTACAATTCAGTATTATCTCCTTCAAAATAACTTCGTTGGTACGCCACACAGCGCTGAAGACGGTTCTTCCATTCCTCATAGCAGTGCTGGAACTCATGTACTGGAATAGCCGTCATCTGGTCTGTTATAGTCGTTTATGTTTTCTATGGTCCCAAAATGACGTCCTCTGAAGTGCTTTTTCAATCCCGGGAAGAGAAAAAAGTCACAAGGACTCCAATCAGGCGAATAAGGAGGCTGCGGAGCCACAGGAATGTTTTTACTGGCTAAAAACTCGTTTACTGAAATGGCTGTGATGCAACATCCAGTTGTTCTTGATGTTTGGTCTCACACGCATGACCTTTTTTCGAAGTTTTTCAAGAATATCTCTGCAAAAGTGTTGATTTACTGTTTGGCCTGGAGACACAAACTCTTTGTGGAAAATTCCCTGGCTATAAAAAAATCAAATCAGCATGCATTTGATTCGACTTGCTCATTATTGCTTTTTGTGTCTTGGAGAGCTTGAAGTGTGCCATTTCATGCTTGGCGCTTGGTTTCCGGGTCGTGCTCAGACTCTCAAGTCTCATCACCAGTAATAATACGTTCCATAAATTGGGGATCATTTTCAATCTATTCCAAAAGCCAAGACACCTTTCTCTCTTGATGTCCTTTTGTTCTTGCGAAAGGTTTTTGAAACCATTTTTCCGGAGATGTTTCTCATCCCCAATTCGTTAGTCAAAATCTGATGAACAGTCGTGTTGTTCAAATTTAACTCTTCCCCAATCATTCTTGTCGTCAACCGACGCTGAATGCACAAGATCCCTTATTATATCGACATTTTTATTGGTTCTTGAAGGCCTTCCGCTGCGTCCTCCATTTTCAATCGACTCTCTTCCTTCTGAGAATACCTTAAAACTCTCTTGAAAAAAAAAACACTGTCTTCGTAAGCGTGTTGAAGTTTTGCAAAAGTATCTGTTGCGCTGTGTCCAAGTCTAAAGCAAAACCTGATAGCGCACCGTTGCTCTAAATTAATGTCACTCATTTTTAAAACGCACTAGAAAAAAAAACATATTTCGAACATTGAATTTAAAATATCTTCCAGTAAAATAATTCCTTTTCATACTGTTTTATCTCCGGAACTGTGTATATATACGAGTACAGTTCAGGAAAATGGAAAGTGAGGATATGAGAGGAAAGGGAACTTACGTCCAAAAGGCACCCCAATCTATGAGAGGCATCATGTCATTTATATTATCACTTTAGCATCATCTATCATGAGGAATTTTCAGATTATATGAAAACTAAGGGCATATTTGAAAACAATAAAAAAGTCCATGAGATGTTTTACTTCATCATATTCATATGTACTTAGTTTCTTGATACGGACACTTGAAGTCTTTCGTAGACTTTCAGGGACTATGATAAACCATCACTTTCATTCCCTAATATCTCCAAAATACTGCATATCCTCTTAAACTTTCTTTGGAATTAACCTACTATTTGGCATACTCGTATATACAAGTTTGAAATTCGAGGTTTAAAACATGTTCGAAAAAAAGTGCTGCCACTCTACTACGAAAGCGTTATTTTACCTTACAATTAGAGCTAAATATTGTGTTAGGTTGTAAAGAAATAACTGATGGTTTCCAGCAACTTCAATTGCACATATTGCATGTCAAACAAAATTTTATCATTGTAACTGAAATAAAAGTCATTAGAATCGGCATATATTTGTCAACAAAAGACTGGTTTATCTATGCTGCTAATTTAAAGTTATGTAGGCCACGGTTTTATTTCAAATCGTCCTTGGGATAAGTTTGGTTGTTAAAGGTTTTATCCTACATGAACATGTCGAGATGCCTGAACAGACGATAAACACTTGGCAAAAGGTCTGGTGAGTGTGCCAGGTGAGGCAAAGTTTCGTAGCGCAGCACATGAAAGGCAGGTTGTCAAGAGTTGAATGAGGCAAAACAAGGACTTTTCTGAAAGGCATTGTGATGCTTCATTTCGATCTAATCGCTAAACATTCCCTCTTGTCGAGATAATTTCTCTTTTGTCACACATCGGAATCCAATTGCAAAATGGGTCAATCATTCAATTGAAAAAAATCGGTTCTCAAATTTCTTCTTCGGTTTTCAACATTTCGTGTCCAGTTCACCTAGCATTTTTTACTTTTACAATTTTCCGCAAATTATGGGATAGTGTTAAGAATAATACGTATTATAATAATTATAGTATAATAACTACTGTAAAAAAAGTCACAATGCATTTCTTGCATGATTGAACAAATGTATTCAAATTCTCATGATATGTAGCAAGTTTTCTCTCACGACAAAATTGCGTTTCTTTTCCATGTTCTAATTTCCTACCTCAAAAACTGTCCAAGAAAAACATTTGAATGAAACTGCTAATAAAACCAGATAGAATGAAAAATACATTTCAAAATTATATATAACCTAATGACAATGCGGCAAAAACATATATATATATGAAATTCATTACTGAAAGTCAAAGTAACAAACACCGCTACGTACTTCTTTACATTCTAATTCACATTTCTGATAAGTATTAACGCAAAATTTGCAATGCAAAGCGAATTTGTACTCTTCTAGAAATTTCAAGACACAAAAGTATTTTTTGTGCCCGAACCGATCCATTTAAGGGAAAATTTAATTTGGCTTTCGAAGACGCCTTTACGTTAGCTACATTTTTTATCACTCTCACGGATCGATTAACTCTCCGAATATGGAATGCCGTCGAATCGGGAAAAAAAATATTTAATAACGTTGAAAAATTAGCCCGACTGACTTTATGGAACGAAGCGGTAATTTGAGATGATGTGCATGGCACACAAAAAAAGAGAATTTAAAAATACGTTCATAGATAGAAGGAATATAAACATGAAGATTTTGGTTCCAGTTTTTGTACTGATTTTATACTAAAACATTCAAATATTACGCACAATTATTCCATGGAGACTTGTTTTTATATTTAATTTATACTTAATAACTTATATCTGTTTTATATTGGGGCCTGGAAAGTGCCCTATAACGCAGGGCCGTACTCGTAATCCCTCATGTTATTTACAGAAGATGACATGTGAGACATAAAAAAAATGTAACCTAATAAATAAATTTATACCTAATAACTTATTTCTGTTCTATTGATAATGATTGCTCATGCTATTGACAGAAGGTGACATGTGAGGGATCAAAAAAATAAAAATGTATTAATAATGTATATACTATACCTATTGATTGTGTCATTCAGAAACATCGACTGTCCTCTTTGCTTGAGCGTACGTTGCCACGATCAGTACCTAGTCCTTCTGCATTTACTCTCGTTAAACGTGACTGATTTGGCCTGTACATATGGTTGTTGAAGGAAAATGATAGTTCCACATCTACTGATGTTAAAGATGCAAATTCAAAATAACTCACATGGACAGAGGACGACACACCACACACATTATTTTCACGAATGTCGCACAGTTGTTTGTATCACTAACAGTTGTTTGTTATCACTAATATCAGTACATTATTATTTTTTACATTTACAGAGCACTTTTCCCCGTTTCCCCCATAGAACACATTGATATGTCTTGTATAAATATGTTTTACCTTAGTAGGTAAAGGAAAATCGGATAAATATTTGGCAAAAAAAAACGTCTAAAATAAATATTTCGACCACGTTCCAAGAAGGGTTACATGCGCAAAACATTATGCACAAATCAAACCAAAATTCCTCTTTTGTAACAGTGCCAGCTATATTTTGTTGATGGATATTCGAATATTTTCGAATTATTGAGAATGCGGCGGTCGACCCGTTCACAGCGGCAGCAGGTAAATTCTAAATCGACACCTGTCGACATAGGAATATCTCGGTGTTAGATGGTGAAAGTGTATATATGTACATATCCCCTGTTCCCGCCACAGAAATGAGTGAACAGGAGTCCAGTGCGCATTCTAGTCACGGTCAGTGGCGTACATATACAGGGGTAAGAAATGCTTAACGTGCTTAAATACGGTTTATACTTTAATTATTATAGAGTTGTATAGTGCCGGCTCTGCGTTATGGCAGACTTTTCTGGACCTTAATAATTATATACATAGCACACAAAGGAGGAGGAGAATATATAAAAAAGTTTATATATAGAGAATACCAGTACCAGTACAAAAACTCTTTATATAAAAAAACTCTTTATATCTAAAGAGTTTTTGTACTGGTTTTATACTCAAACTGTAGAGTATTGTACAGAATGATACAAAAGTACTGTAGCGAAAATAATGTACTATTCTACAAAGGTAATGTTAAAGCAGCACTAATGTTAAAGTTTAATTACTTTCTCAGCAGATATCAATTTTTGTTAAACAAATTACAGATGGAAATTAATGCTTATATCAAAATACTTACAGCAGGAACTGCTGCAGTTACCATTTCAAAACTGAATTTTTCATTACATTCTATTATCTACAGTATCCAGCAAAAAGTATGCATACACCTTAATTGATTTTAACTTATATTACATTTTTCATAGATGATAATAGTTTCCCATATGCTATAGGCCTTTTGGCAACTGTCCAGAAAGTTTGGGAATGCGAGGATTCTTTGGGCTGCTCCATACAATTGGCGATCAAGACATAAAAAAAATCACTTTGCAGTTTAAAATACGATAAATGTTTCCGTTACTTAGGACCACACAGCTGACTCCTTTTATCGACTTATTTACATGTCAGACGGACGTAAATATAAATTAATTGTGCAGTTGTAAATTATTATGACTCTCCAAAGGCACCGGTGCCGGTTAAGTAAAACCGTAAAACGTTTAGTAAGTCGAGTGGTTTCCGATGCGTGTGAGGAATATCATTTGATTTATTTATTATATTCATAAAATTATTCATCTAAGACGTTTTCAAATTGGGACGGACAGGACGCCTTACAGGTTTATTTCTGTTGCCATGAACAAAGAGTTGTGTGTAAGCATACGGCGAGAGACAAAAAAGTCAAGAACAAAATTCATATTTTTTTATTATGACTGAATTTTTGAAACCATATGTCTTTTGCATACTATCTAAATTCCCTCTCCTCTTCTTTTCATGTCATGACGTTATCGAAATTCTTTAAATTTTTAAATCGTTTTCTTTTCGAGTAGACAATGTAGAAAATACGACCTACAGTTTTTTTTTCAATTTTATATCCGTATATCATTTGATCTGTCTGAAATGAGCCATAATAGAAATAACGACTAGAAAATAAAATCAAACTGTTTTTTCATACAAATCACAAAATGAAATAAAACTTTATTACTAATAAATAATAATTAATTATGTCAACATAATTAAGTTCAATTTAACTTTAATAACAATCAACTGCAGTCTTCATTTCTTAAATTAGATGAAATAATAAAGGAACTAAAGATTAAAATAAAAAAAATGACGTCTTTCATATTCAACTTGTCATAATTTGCTTCTTGTAGACGATGTTGACTTAAATTAACACAGTATCTTCTTTTTACACCTATTATATTTTACATTAATTGCAACAAAAAAAATATATGCCAGTAAAAGAAAAGTCATGAGAAGTTAATATTAATTTCGCGTTTTCATTAATTAAGGACTTATAATCCCTCAAATACTTGTAATCTGCACTAAAATAACTCCAAAACAACTAATGTCTTATTTTTAAATCTGTTTCACCCCCAAAATATTGGGAACGGAATGCAAAATATTTGAGATATATTGTTTTTCTCAAGTAAATAAAAAATCTTTTTATTATTGTGTTTTATTTAGAAATCTGTTAAATTTATGGAGAGCACCACAGGGTCCTTTTTTCAACATCGGAGTTAAATATCTGGAAACCATTTAATTGTAGGGCAGTCGCCACTACCCTAAAGTTAGGTAATAATATGTAGTAATCACACCTTAAAATGTGATATGAGTCCCATGCTTCCTTACGAAAATACGAAAATTTCAAAATCCACCAGCCGCCACTGCTTTAGGGGAGACTTTTTCCCCACTGCTTTAGGGGATATTTTTTTCCTATTGCTTTAGGGGAGATTTAACTCTGAAGTTGAAAAACTGTCCAAAACAAACTTTTTTTTTTTAATTTTTAATAAACAATTTAAAACCTTATTGATTTGTAAAATAGTATTCGTTCAGTCCTGCTTCAATGTAAAGGAAATCTTTTCTAAACACAGGAAACATAGTGATTATTTATCTTTTTTTTTTTGAGAATCATTCAATCCTAGTATTTTATTATCTTAAATGTTTTTTGTATCGATAATTTCGCTGTACAATCTTTTTAATCAACTTAAATTTAAGGCAGGACCGGACATATGATATTTTCGAAATTAATAATAATTGAATTTTTGGAAAAATTTTAATAATTAATAAATTTTATTATTTATATAATTTTATATATAAATAATTTAATAAATTTTAATAAATGTTTGTTTTGAATACTTGTATATGATGTTAAAAAATGTTAAAAATCCAATCACGTACCAGTCTCATGGCTACTCCCTCAACCCCTATCAATAATATAGTTATATCGTACGGATATCCATACGTACCTCAACATACTTTCAACCTTCATGATCCAAGTTACTATGAACATGTATCGGCGAGTTTAGGCTTCTTCTTACATCTTCCAACTCTACTCCATTCACCCTTGTCCCTCTCTTACTAAACAAGGTATACTTAAGCTTTCCCTTACATTTTCCCAAACACAGGTACCTTTAGATGTAAGAGGGATTACTGCTAAAAAATGTGGGATCTAAAGGGTCTAGTTTCACGACTAGAAATTGGAAATTGAAAATAATTAACATAATGATGGTTAGGGTCTGGAAATGTGGCAATAACGCAGGGTCGGCACTATACAACTCTATGATAATTAAAGAACAAACCGTATTTTTTAAGCGCCTTGTAAATTATATTCGCGTGTATTTCTTGCCCGTGCATCCGTACAGCACTGAGCGTGCTTGGCAACGCGCTGGGACTCGCGTGTGCGCGGTAGTACGCCGGTCCCGTTGCGGGAGCTCTGAATAGTTAAATGCAGTTTACCACACGTTAGAGCAAACTTTCCAGACCCTAATGATGATTCGCATCATAATGAACATTCGCACAAATAACTGTAAACACACAAATATCTAAAAATCCCAGCTGGTCATGGAACTAGAACGGAGATCCTGCAGTTGCAATGAGCGCACAAATTAATTATTAAATGTAATTAATTCCGGAGGAATATCTCATTTCGGGGAGCATATGCCGATGGCAGGGTGTACCTAATGGGGTGCTCCACTGCTCCGAGACAGTTAAATCGATTAGGGGCGCTTGTCATTTCCAAAGCGGAGCGACACAAGACCTCGCGTGTGCCCCCCAAGACTAGCACATACGTATATTATTATCGTTCCGATTTGGCGGGTTAGAGTAACTCGATTATCCTACAAATTGCGAGAATTAGGAGAGTCGCTAGTGCCGTTGTTTCCGTTAATAGCCGCGCGAACGAGATGTTCCATATAATATTTACGACTGCTGATGCATTTGACACCACAGGCGCGAGTATGTACGAGAAATAGGACATACACATGCGTAGTGATGTAAAATGCTCGAGCATGTATTTTTTGGGGAACGTTCTCAGAGCACGAAGAAGCATAAATGAGAATAAAGGAGCATTAACAAAAAAAATCCTAAGAACATATATTTTGTGTTAAAAAATGAAGGTAAAAATATGATCTTCTAAATATATTCTGAAAATGCTCAAAGTTCTGAAAATTCTTATATTTCTCAAAATTGTCGCAATTTGAACACTAGTATTATCAAATATTAAAAATCAATATGTATAGATAGATACTTAGACGCAAATAAAAAATTCTTTAGAATAATTGGTGCTAGAAATAAGATATTTTAGTGTTGGTTCACGGCTTTTATATAAAAAATAAATAATATACATTATTTATTTTTTAATGCTCCTGATTATTCAAATGTTTTCCCTGTTTGTTTGGATTTAATATATTGGCAACATAATGAAGCCCAAAAAACATTAAAACTGTGATAGAACTGTTAAGTTCATAAAAACTGACAAGACTCGACAAGTAGTGAAAACTCAACCAGCTGGAGTGATGGATGATTGCACAATTGTATGCGCGCAGCGATCTCTGAAGCACGAGACCACGTGAGCGTTTATTCTCCTTGATTATGCTCAATGTGCTCGGAGAGAACGTTCGGATATGAACGTTTTTTCGTGCGCCAACGTTCGCGAACGTTCTCAGGAGCAAAATGGGAACGTTCGCTTCTTCACATCACTACGCATGCGCATTGGTACAGTTAATACTTCTCGGCAACATCAACAAATATATCACACACACAAAAAAAATCAATCAACTGAATTAAGCAAGACATGACAAAACCAATGCCCCGAAATTCAATGAAATGGACCGAAAATCAATAATAAAATATCTAAAACTGAGCATTGATCGATCGAGTGGGGAATCGACCGCTGTGGCGAAATGTCCACTCCCTGCCTAAGGGTTCTTATTTTTATACACTAACCCCTAACATAATTAGATAGAATGTAAATATTATACTTAATAAAATAATTTTAATGGTAATGGTACAGCTAATAGGTGCATGTATGCATCATAAACGTTTTATAACGTAACAAACTGATCACTTATTTTCTATTTTAAGCAATATGTGTACATTTACCAAGTACAAGGTTTATATACAGTGTGTCCCACTCAGTGGCGGTGCGTGATATTTCAGTTAGCCATATCTTGAAAACGACGCATGGGACCCACTTCACTTTTTAGGTGATGACTATACACCTCTGACAGAAATGATTTATAGTGAAAAAATCGTCAGCAAAGTTTGCGAAAAAATTTTCAAAAACACTGGAGCACTCCCTGGGTTTTCAGTAACGCTCTGTGGGATATTTTCAGTATATATTTTTTTCATAATCTAGAAACAAATATAAGACGTTTTTCAATTTGTTGCAAAATATTTTTTTTTTAAGTTATGGCCATTTTAATTTTAATTTTATAGGAACATTTTGTTTCCCAAAATTAAAATGGCCATAACTTTTTTGAAACAAAAATATTTTGTAACAAATCGAAAAACGTCTCCTTATATTTGTTTCTAGATTATGAAAAAAAATAATACTGCAAATATTCCACAGAGCGTTACTGAGAACCCAGGGAGTGCTCCAGTGTTTTTGAAAAATTTTTCGCAAACTTTGCTGACGATTTTTTCACATATAAATCCTTTCTGTATGAGGTGTATAGTCATGACCTAAAAAGTGAAGTGCGTCCCATGCGTCGTTTTCAAGATATGGCTAATTGAAATATCACGCACCGCCACTGGTCCCACTTAAGGTACATCCACCCTTCGAGAGTCTTTATTTGTAGTTCGATTTTCATGAACTTTTAAAAGTAGATAAGTCTCACAAAAAAGCTTTGAATGTGTATTCTGCGCCTCCCGTGTAGTAAAGTCATGGCCAACTAGGAGTTCTTTTTTCATGCGAAAAATGAGGAAATACCATTAGCGATTTTTTTTAGGAAATAAGTGACATCGGACATTAAACCATGTTATTTCAATGCCATTCTAACTTGTAAATGCCATTAACTTGTTTTTTGTAAACAGTGGCTATTTGAATATTATCAGCAATTTAACATTTTTTCACAATTCTCTGGCTTATTTGACGATTTATTTTTAAGAAAACATTGACAGTGGTAACGACTAAAAATGGTTTTTAATCTCTATTGATATGGTTATCAAAAACAAATGCTTTCATAAATAACAGAAAAAGCTTCCATAAATTAAATGTACTTAATTCATATTGTTACAAGTATTTTATTCTTACTATTTTTTTAGATTTTTTTGGTGAATAGTTGAACTAGCTTTAATAACTTGTGTAATGTTTCATTTATTTTATGATAACCATATCGACATGAATTAAAAACCATTTTTAGTCGTTACCACTGTTAATGTTTTCTTAAAAATAAATCATCAAATAAACCAGAGAATTGTGAAATATAGTAATATTCAAATAGTAACAAGTTTGCCGTTTTTAATGACATTTACATTTTAAAATGGCGTTAAAATAACAAGGCTTATTGCCATTTTAATGGTTGACTGAAAAAATTTATATCGTCTTCAATTTAAAGTCCAGCTTTCAGTTTTCAGTCAAATTGTTCCAGTTTTATTGGGTTCGAATACAGGATGTATTCAAACCCTATGGAAAATAGTACAACCCTGTTTACGATGGTCCTGAGTAATAATCCGATGTCAATTATTTCCAAAAAAATTACTAATGGTATTCTAATTCTTAATTTTTCGCATGAAGAAAGAACTCTACTTAATACAAGGGAGGGGAAGAGTACGCATTCAATGCTTTTTTGTGAGACCTATGTATATAGTAAAAAAATCATGAAAATTGGACTACAACTAAAGATTCTAGTTTCTACTTTACAAAAATTATACGATGTTTTCAGCCACCTTCCATTTTGGTAACTATAAATTCACCCCACCATTGTCACACTTTAATCACCACAGCCGCCCTTTTTAAATCCCAGGTTCGACGCCGCTGACCAGCACCCCCTCGCCGCATCAAATATGTATCACTCGCACCGATTCACCCTTCAACGTCAAAAAGCCGACCTGTCTCAATCACGGCTCTGTCTCTATTATTCATCGTTCGAATTCAAAATCCGTTCGTTCCCTGTCAACTTACCACCCTGTGTCTCCATGAAGCAGAACAATGCAATCCCAGGGGGTGTCCGTTACCTACCCGGAACGGTATTAAAAAATTGATGCGAACAGATCGGACGAATTGCGGGACGAAAGCGAGTGGGTCAAAGTCAAGCGACGGGCTTGGGAACTACGATGTTATCTTGGTCGGGGTCGCAGCGGCTATAGTTCGTTGTTTTCTGGGGTGGAAGAACGGAGGAGATGGGATTTTGCATTGTCTGTTGTATGTTACCCTCGGGACATAGATACAGATTGTGAATAAAAAATGAGTTGGAGAAAAAGACAGGTACAAAACAGGTACAAGAATTCAAAACAAGAATGTAAAGATGTTTATTCACAACTATGTATAAAGTACAAATTGCGGTACTAGGAACGTCATAGAATCAAGGGGTTACGTGAACATGATGAACGTGAAGGGAAGGGCTCAACCACTTACAAGTGCGGAATGAGGGTGGTAACTTGTTCAGAGCACCCTGCAACGTTAATCTAGACCCAAAAAGCATAGAACAAGCAACACTGTAACTAATATTTTGCAAATAGAAAAGGTACGTGTTAGAACGAACGATATTGATCATATCTGGAGAACCAAGACACTTTCACGATTTTTTTCACATCACCAGACACCGTGTATAAAATCATAATTATAAGACATTATACAGTACGAATCATCCTAATGCAAATATGAACATAGCAAAATGAACGAGAATTGATGTTAACTTCTACCTTGAATATATTCCACAACATGAAGTTGGAGCCAATCGCGAACCAATCAGGATTGGTGCGGTATGGAATATTCTTAAAAATAAAAATGGATATTTATCAGACTGCCGAAAAAGGTAAAATAATTAAATGGTATTTTGGTGGTTGGTCTGTAAAAGGGATATTAAAACCATTTTTAACGAATAATTTCCCAATCGGCACTCTCCGACGATATCCACGATTAATCGAATTGTTAAAAATTTCAAGAAACATGGCTGCGTTTCACCTAGATCCTATAGAAATAATATCGCGGTAAATATTTTCATTTGTCAATGTTTTTGTCATTGATTTTACGTATGTATCTAAGCTAAAACATACGCCAATACATCCTCCTCAAACAACTATCCACATATGATTAAACTAACCAAACGACAAGAAACGTTTGGGGCAGTTATTTTGGATCCTCGTTTTCGATATGTGCAGATACTACTAACGTGGACGTGGTGACTTGGCTTCCGACGCCAGTGGGCAAACAGCATCCGTCTTGTTGCCACAGATTACAAATCTGTGGCAACAAGAAAGCAGTATACTAGAAAAATTAGCTATAATACTAGATAATTATGTCCTTACAGTTGTAGAAGCAAATATGGTATTTCTAATAACAAAAAGGTTATTCCACGAAGATCTCTAGATAAAAAATATTACTTTGTAATACAAAAAGTAATATTACTGTAGTATAATGACCCATATTATTGAAACTTGCTTTGTCTCTTGTTAAACAATTTCAGTATTCTTACAAATGAATGAAATTGCAACCGTTTAACAAGAGATGAAAAGAGTTGCAGAATTTTCTGCAAAATATCATATGCTATTTAAAAAGTAAGTGAAAGTATTACTTTTTGTATTAAACATTTTATGAGTTTTTGTAGGTCCTTTAAGATTCATTTTTCGTGACCACTGACATTACCAGACTTAAATACTTCTCCGATGTGTAATAGTTAGCTCCCTAGTGCATTTATTCGAATATTGACTATTATGATGTATTTTCTGTGAACTATCGCTCTGCAATAATGGTGACCTGAATCCGACTCTGTTTCAACTCGACGCGACGGAACTTTGACTGTATCAGCGAACCGTTCTGTCTTGAATCGTTGTTGTCTCATCAACATGATATTCCTATTTTGGAATTGTTTCACACAAGTTGAAAAAAGATAACAGTAAACTTTATTATATGATATTCAACACAGTCTGAAAATGAAACTGGCTTATCTATAATAATTGATCGTATGTCAATGTAGTCCAATTGATAAAAACACTCCACCTTGCATTAATTAGGGCAAATTATTTTTTTTGTAGGACTTGGTATAAGGTGGGAAGTGTAAAACTAAGTTTTCTACCTCGAAAGCCGGGGGAGAAATTTTGGCAAGCGAAAAGCCAAGAAATCTTCGAACTTTTTTTTTTTAGGTTTCTTAGCGTATATCTCCTAAACGACTCATGCTACAGAAAATTTTATACGTTCCGAAATTGAAGTATATAAAATGTTCTACAAAATGCGTTGTCAAATTTAATTGTATCTCGTGTGGTTCGCATTCTACGGACGTTTAAGAATCGACGTTGGTGCTGTTGCCTCATAAAAAAGTAGATGCCGCTTCCTTTAATACAGGGTTGTTTTCAAGGAGAGCACATATTTTGGTTTTGAAATGTCCAAAAGAGATTGACGTTGTGGCACAACCGGAGAGGGCGTGACCAAAAAGAATATAGTCAGGATCACACTTAGACGATCATACTTATACGATGATGTGCCAGGTTTGCCACTCTTTCCTGGTTTAAGCATGTATAAGTTCGTTTTGGTTGAACTAGGTATCCCAGTTAGCAACACAAGAACGTCAACATCTTCGCTGATTATATATACACAATCGAAATTGGGAGATTGAGACAAAGCGGTTGTCACAATGAGAGCACCAGCATCCTTTGCTGCCTGTAGTATGTGTGTTTTCAACATCTGGGTTAGATTGTTTTTTGTTTTTCTCATTACCCAAAAATGTTTCTGGGACACAGCAGGAATTAGGTTAGGAGTTAGGTATTTCTTCGAAGGTGATGTCTACTGTGAAAAAAAATGTTTTAAGGACCTATTATGCAGGGTTACAGTTAGATCTGGCAACGTTGCTCTCTACTAGATTTCCTCTTAGAGGGAGGGAGCTGGGTTGTTGTACGTAAGTAAATTCGCCTAACATTGACATCAAAATGTACCATTTAATATCCACCTAGTATTATCGTAACTCTTACTGTGTGTGTTGTGGCTGAAATTATTAAAATGTTCGCTCTATATTCTGACGTTCCATTCTTCACACACGACGGGTTCTATAATATAACCCGAAGGGCAGATGGTCTAACTGAATCAAATTTGCTAATTATCTACGGCACATTCGTGACACACGTGCCAGAAGAGTTGCCCTCGACGATGCTTGTGGGAAACATCTTCCACGGAATACATTAGCCGAATCAGTGCAACAAAGGGCGCTATTGAATTAGTTCAACCCTACGCGATCAACGAACTATTATTAGGTTCATTGTTGTCGAGCGAGATGGGATACGGCACTTGCCTTTTGTGAATTGAATTAAGTTTATGCTTTTTATAGTCGCAGTTGGCGATGCCATGACTATATTTTGTTGACAAAAAGATTTTGTTGATAAAGTCGTAATAATCTAATTAACATGGATTGGTAAGAGGTGCGTTATATGACAAACAAATAATGAAATTACTCATCAAAAATCACCGAATAAAATTCACCCAAGCTTACTTTACTGCTTTATTGCTTTAATCTTTACGGACACTGAAAACATCTATTTTTTTCTTTTCCATTTGAGATGCAATTTTCACATTTCCAATACCAACAATGTTCACTGTTGCTACAATATTGTTTCCTTATCATAACATAGTATAAAACAAAGTCGTTTCCCGCTGTCTGTCCCTATGTATGCTTAGATCTTTAAAACTACTCAATGGATTTTGATGCGGTTTTTTTTTAATAGATAGAGTGATTCAAGAGGAAGGTTTATATGTATAATACATGCATAATATAGTAGAGAAACACTGATAATTTTAGAGGTTTATAATGTGATGTCGTAAACCGGGCGAAGCCGGGGCGGGCCGCTAGTAGATAATAAAGGGCACTATAATTATAAGAAAACTTCCTTAACTGAATATACTCGTATAGGCGGCCTGGAAAGTAATTTAAATAAAACATGCTTCCTCATATAGAAAAGATATTATAAAAACGTCAGTTCAGTTCATTTGAAGGTCTGAAGTGCTTTCAAACACAGGAAAGAGGGGACAGCGTCTAATTATTAAGAAATATATGATTTACATAGATGATTGCGACTCTCAATTAGACGCGATATCGTAATTAAATTTTAGAAAATTTTGTAAACGCATTAGACGTTGAAGAGGTGCGACAAGGCTACTTCTAGCAGGATGGCGCACCAATTAAACGCTTGATAATTTAAATTTTTGGAAGAATTATTTGATGACCGAATAACACTAGCACACAAAAAAAGAAAAGTGGTCATTACTTTTGACCAGACCCATCTAGGGTTATGTATTTCGATGCGCTGAATCCGAATTTGAGGTCAGTTTAACCCGTACACCTTCCAAATTTTGAGTAAATTTCAAAAAACCGCTAAAAATCGCTAAAAATAGCAAAAAAATGCAGTTATGCAAGCGAGAAAATTTTTTACGAACTAGATCAAGTATGTTTATTATGTATTTCGATGCGCTGAATCCGAATCTGACGTTGATATAGTTCGTCAACCCTCCAAATTTAGAATAAATTGCAAGAAACCGCTGAAAATCGCAAAAATCGTGAAAATTGAAGTTATGAAAACGAAAAAAATTTTTCGAACTAGATCATGTATGTTTTTTTGTGTATTTTGATGCACTGAATCCAAATCACAAGTTAATTTAGCTGATAGACCTGATAGATTCCAAAATTAGAGTAAATTGCGAATAACCGTTGAAAATTGCTAAAAAATCGTGAAAAATTGCAATTATGCAAACGAAAAAAATTTCTTAAACTAAATCAAGTATTTTTCTTATTTATTTTGATTCGCTGAATTCAATCCGAAGTCGGTTTGGCTTGTACACCAAGCCAACTTGTTGCCAACTGTAAATAAATTGCGAAAAAAATGCTAAAAATATCAAAAAACCGTAAAAAACAGTCATGAAGTAGTAGATAATATCAAAAAACAGTATTGTTCTTACTCACAATAATAAACAAACCATGATTCTTTTCAAATTATACTATAATATCCATATATTGTAATTATAATTAAAAAAACGGCCTTCCTTGATTTAACACTGTTCTTAGCTTGTATCGAACTCTTTTTTCTTCGAATGTTCTATGCGGTAGGTTTCTCTTTTGTTTTCTATTTTCTCTCGTTATTTCTCTCTTTAAAGTCCAGGAAAAATCGGCCATCATGTTGACATTCCATATTCCTTGATACCAATTTTCCATTTCACTTATGTCTTGATGAAATCGTTCTTATTCTTCACTGTAGTCGATACAAGCGAAGAACAGTGTAAAATCAAGGAAGGTCGTTTTTTTTTAATTTAAATTACAATCTATTGATGTTATAGTATAATTTGAAAGGAATCATGGTTTGTTTATTACTGTGAGTAAGAACAATACTATTTTTTGATATTATCTACTACTTCATGACTATTTTTTATGATTTTGGCAATTTTTAAAGTTTTTTCGCAATTTATTTAAAGTTGGAGGGTGTACAAGCCAAACCGACTTCGGATTTGAATTCAGCGCATCAAAATACATAAGAAAAATACTTGATTTAGTTTAGTAACATTTTGTTTTCGTTTGCATAATTGCAATTTCTCACGATTTCTTAGCAATTTTCAGCGATTATTCGCAATTTACTCTAACTTTGAAGGGTCTACCAGCTAAATCAACTTGTGATTTGGATTCAGCGCATCAAAATACACAAAAAACATACTAGATCTAGTTCGAAAAAAAAATTTTTCGTTTTCATAACGTTTTCATAAATTTTTACGATTTTTAGCGGTTTTTTTGCAATTTACTCTAAATTTGGAGGGTTGACAAGCTAACTCAGCTTCAGATTCGGATTCAGCGCATCGAAATATATAATAAACATACTTGATCTAGTTCGTAAAACAATTTATCGCTAACAAAATATCGCTTGCATACCATCTTTTTTGCTATTTTTAACGATTTTTAGCGTTTTTTTGCAATTTACTCAAAATTTTGAGGGTGTACGGGTTTAACCGAAATTCGGATTCAGCGCATCGAAATACATAACCCTAGATGAGTCTGGTCAAAAGTAATGACCACTTTTTTTTGTGTGCTGGTGTACTTAATTAGTCGGAGTATGTCAATCACTATGGTCCTGCCATCTCATGCCATGCAACTTCCTTTCATGGCCACAAAATTAACACTTAGTGGTGTTAGTGCTGTGTGTAAAAGGTTACTTATTAGCAGAGCCCGTAGGTTATCAATAGGTTCCAGAACCGGTCTTAACGCGACTGGAATATTGTTATAAAGAGCCATCCAAAAAAAAAACGTCATCAAATCTGGCTATGAACTAGCGAAATACAAATAGCGGTTGTGTTGAATCTCGAAACGAAATATTGTTGTCAAACTTTTGTCAAATGAAATACGTCTTTTTTTGGTCGACCAACTTTGATGACGTATTATTTTAGTAAGTATTAGTTAACTTGCGCTGATCGAACCATCATTCGTGTGCATGAAACGTCGACTAAGTTAGTAAAAATGGCGGGACAGCGTCCGTCATACGTTACGGTGGAGCGTTGGATAAATAGTTTTACAAAACTGACCTTTAATGGCAGTGAACTTCGTTGTACCCTGTGTGACAGTGTACTGATATGGCATGTAAAAATAGATGTTTTTCAGCATTGCCACAGACAAACATAAAGCTCGTGTAAGTGATGGTGTGAGACCAACACTATTTAACTTGGATTTAGTTAAAATGACGGTAGCATGTAATATTCCATTCGCCAAATTAGATCATCCCAAGTTTAATTCAAGTTGTCCAGAACGCTGTGAGTTAAAAGTATGCGAAGTTACCTGCAGAAACAACTTTTAGACGATTTGACATAGCACCACTGTGTGAGGACATAAAAAAATATCGTCTCAGGATATCAGGATAAACCTATACGGCATAGCGTTGACGAAACAACGGATGTTAAAGGACAGAACATACCTAACTTAGCGGTTTAGAGACTGAATGAGGCAAAAGCCATGAAAGTTCACTTGAAAGTTTCAAGGACATATATGTAGTAATTTAATCGAAGTCACATGTTTGGTACACGGGCTTCACTGAATTGCCGAAACTGTTACTTTAATATTGACAGCCTTGAATATGATACAAGTGAATTTGATACAAGTATTTGTGAAAGCAACATCCAGAAAAAAAACGTTTTCGGAGGTTGTACCAAGGACACCGCTACCATCATAACCTATTGTGACTCGTTGGGGCACATGAATACGGGTAGCTATTTTAAGTGACAGGCGCTAGAGCTTAACTCCTGAACATATAGAATAGTTGCAAATATAGAACAGAGGAAACTCAACTGGCAGTACGGACAAGTTATGGCATCGGTTACCGTGTGTATGCCAGTTCTGTGTCTTGTGATTATGGTTCCTTTGCTGATTAGTTCGGGTACAACAATCACCATCACATGTATAAGGTAAGACCTGTTTAACATTTTGGAATGCACTAATAGTGGTATCCTATAAAAACACAGACGGTAAAAACACAGATCTATTACACAGGCCCACAAAAACAAAAAAGTGTCTGGTTCTGGGATGGACCCTAACTTTTTCTTATGTATTTTGTGCCACTGAATCCGAATTCATCATAAAAATAGGGGGTTCCACAGCTAATTTTGAGGATAACCTCAAAAAACTGTCGAAAACGACGTGTTTCGGTTGTAAAAGCTTGAGAAGACCAAAAAAATGCCCACAAAAATAAAGTATCTGGTTCTGGGATGGAGACTAACTTTATCTTATGTATTTTGTGTCGCTGAATCCGAATTCATCATAAAACTAGGGGTTCCGCAGCTAATTTTGAAGATAACCTCAAAAAACTGTCGAAAACGACGTGTTCCGTTGGTAAAAGCTTGAGAAGAACAAAGATTTGCTTCACATCAAAAACACTTTGTTTCTACGTATTTTGGTCTACTGAATCCGAATTTGCTATGAAAGAAGAGGTTTGACCAACGGATTTTGGGAGATAACCTCAAAAAACTGTTGAAAACGACGTTTTTTGTAATAAAAGCTTAAAAGAAATGGGACTATGATTCGCGTCACGTATAAAATACCGTATTCCTATGTATCTTAATTTCTTAAACCCGAATGTGTTATGAAAAATTGTGTTTAACAAGTGAATTTCAAAGATCATCTTCAAGAATATGTAAAAATTGCATTTTTAACGATAAAATCATGAATAACGTGAATTGATTCAGTCTAAAATCAAGACTAAGTGGAAACTCTTTAGTAATCACATGAACATATTTGCATTTAACTTTCTGGAATTCAGACTACGAAAATAACTTGAAACAACAGCAAGCTGTAGAAAAATGTGAAGATTGTTGTATCTCTGAGAGCGGAAATCTGGGAATATTCTGGTATTCAGCGGCACAAAATACATAAGAAAACGTTAGTCTCCATCCCAGAACCAGACACTTTTTTTGTGGGCATTTTTTTTGATCTTCTCAAGCTTTTACAACCGAAACCCGTCGTTTTCGACAGTTTTTTGAGGTTATCTTCATAATTAGCTGCGGAAACCCCTATTTTTTATGATGAATTCGGATTCAGCGGCACAAAATACATAAGAAAAAAATAGTCTCCATCCCAGAACCAGACACTTTTTTTTGTGGGCCTGTGTTATTAACCTGCGAGCTCTACTTATTAGACCCACCAGAACTAGAATTTATCAATAGCACGATTTTTTTTATTATTGTCTGTAAAACGGTATTAACAATGTTTTAGTAGTTCTTAAGGGGCCTCTGTAAAGCCTCCAGAAAAGCATACAGTCCGGTCCTGTCCGAAGAGCCAATTCGTCCGTTTCTTACGAGAACCAAACCAAAACGCTAAGGGAAAACGAAAGTCTCGCATTCTTATAGCCCAGCCATCGATCACCCTAAATGCCCAGAATATTTTTACATAGACGGTTACATGCAGTGCTGGAAACAAATTGCGAGGGGTGCTCCATCATTTCTGGGCCGCGGTATCGCCTTCGGACAGGTGATGTATTAAGTCGGCGACGGCGCAGACGCCGTATCGCCGTCGGTTATAGAGCCGTACTTGGTACAGTGGCGGTATTGATTGGCCCCACCGACTACCGGGGAGGGGGGTGCACGCTACCCGGAGTGTACCGTATTTTTTCGCGGGTTTAATAATTCATGAATGGATGTAAAGCGGCACGAAAATAGAATACGTGTTTTTACTTTATTTGTCCCGAATACACCCGGAAAATAGTGGCTTTACGTTGCGGAAAGAATTATCGAGGTAAATAATAAAAAGAGATGTGACTAAAGGGAAATCAAGGGTATCGCTGAAAAGGCTGAAAACGAAAGAAAAACGAAATTTTGACAAGAGTAAAAACTCGATAATACAGACTTGAATTATAGAATGGTGGTACAAAAAAGATTTTAAAGGTAATAGTCCCCATTTATTATAGTTAGTCACTTAAAATTGACACCCCTTTATTTCTTTTAAATTTCATTGAATAAGAAATTTTCAAAAACTGGTTACACTCGATTTTTTTATGAATTTTTTAGGATATCCAAAAAATATTTAAAAAACGAAAAAAATATTGGGGTGGAAAAATAAATATATCTTTTAAAACATAGTTGTAGTTTTCTATTATTGTTTTTAGATTATCATATGGAAACTACGGATAATATGTTTAAGTGAAAAACTAGATTTATATATAAAAAAAACGCATCCTTACAATTTACGAACTTTTTTTAAAATATGTTGTATCCGCTGCATATTCATAAAAAACAAAATATGCAATCCAAAAATTAATAAAAACCCATGGTCAATTTTAGGTGACTAACTTTCGTCGGCATAGACCAGGAAAAAATGCATTTGAACTATTTCGAACTACAGATTACATTGCTCGAATTCATATAAAATCAGTTAATAACTAACATATTTTTATAATGTTTCAACAAAAATTATTTTTAAAAATTACGTCAGCATCTGTTCAAATATTTCTTGTTTCAATACTATTTATCAAACGTTGTACCGATATATTATAAATATTTTCTTACCGAACTTTGTCTTTCATAAGAAGTTTTTCTACCATTACTTATTTTAATAATGTAGGGCTATATAAGGTTTAGGGAACTTAGATATGAGGACTGCAGATGTAGATTGTACCTATATATCAAGTGTTTCACATCTACTTAGATACGCATAGATTATTAGAAAAATTACTATTTAAAAATGCATGTAATATTAAAAAAAAAAGATGTTCAAGGTGTTTTAAAAATGTAGCAGGTGGATTATTATTATGTCGTAGGCATGGCCTACAGTATAAAGATAAGAGTAGGAATCTATCTAGTTCAGTCTTTATTCAGCAGTGAGATATTTGAAATATACATTTTTTTTACTAACGCAAGATTAAAATAATAAAAAAATAACATACAATAAATCTCATCGCCATCTCATATCATAAACGTATTCTAACATATGCTCAACAGCGATCATTGTTCAGGAATTCACAACATCAAGACCAATTTTTTTTAAGAAACATAAAGACCAGAAATCAGAGTAACTTCATAAAATCCCATTAACCGACAATCAAATAAGAGTCATTGTTGGTTAGTGAAAAATCCACACCGGATAAGAGACACCCATTTTCAAAATATTTGGGAAATTAACGTTTGGTGGTTAAATGGGCGACTAATTGGACCATGCCCTTACGAAAATATTTTTACAGGTGACGCAGATTCGATTCATTCTCTTCTTGTTGAATTATTGAGCTCCTTTCTCCAGTCATTGGAAATGAAACCCTACATGGACACAGAACGCACTTCATGTAAGAAATGAAAAAAAAGACATCGCTAGTCTCTCCTCGGCACCTCCGCTGTCTTTGAAGAATTTCCACCCCCACCTCCACACCCTCGCGGGTATTCTCGTAGTCCGCATTCAAACAAGGGCCGAACAAGTGTCGTCTGTCGTCGCTGATTTACTCAGTGGGGGGTCCCGGGGCAATCAGCTCGACTCGATTCTGGTCAAACACAGATAACCCGAACGTCGGCGCTCTTTTTTTGTTTGGCGATTGTTAACAGTTTAACGACTCCGAGGACTGACAAGAAAACATTGTCTCTCGACGACCCACATAAATTTAAATGTTTACTCCATAGGACTGTCAGTAAACGCGGTCCTCAATATTTTTTTTTAAACGGATAGGTGAGTAGCGGGATGTCTGCGTAACTTCACGAAAAAATGCCAACATTTTGTCTAAATCTTCCTTTTATGGCAGGGTGGATTAAACTTATGACCTTTGTAATAAGCATTTTTTTGTCATACATCCATAAAAGCATCTATAAGATACAATTCTGAGAAAGTTTTATTGATTTCAGTAGCAGTGTTGCGACTTTTACTAAATTGGTGAGAGTCTAACCTATCTTGTAAAGTATCACACCAATTCTCGCCTGCCTCACTACGCTCCATTTTACCATTAAATAATATTGGGTTATGGGGTTTCGGGGTTATAGGGTTATGGGGTTACACGAGCCAACTAACTCTATCTTGTGTAAAGTTTTTGAAGTTTGTTGGATAACATGTACGTTTTCTGTTTCGTGGTTATAATGACACCGACACCCCAAATTATGGGGTTATATGGTACTGGATTTATAAGGAAATGAGGTTATGGAATTTTGTGGTTCAAGGCAGTATAATTATGAGTTACATAAGCCAGATGATATTTTATTTAACAGTTTCTGACGTCTGATGTACAAAATCCACGTAGTGTATAATCCTATTACCACTGCTCCGGATTATATGGTTATGGGTTTTTTTCTCTTTTTTTTTTTTCGGAGTCGTCCCTAATACCAGAGGCATTGCAGCCTATTGGCTTATTGTACCTAAGTGTTACAATACTAATAATAATAAACGCGTTTATTAAGTTAAATGTATATATGCATATATAAAACTAGATCTAAAAATGACAAAATATGTGCAGTAAAGAATGAGCAGGATGTTTTGGTCACTAATCCAGAGAGCATTGCCAATGAATTTAGTACCACCTTTATCGAAATGGGAAAGAAATTAGCAGCCAAGATAAATAGAAATCCGAATTTTAAAATAAGTAGGCCCACGACAGCTAACTCAATTATATTAAGTCCAACGGACACACATGAATTAAAGGAAATAATACTTGACTTAAAAAACAACAAAGCTGTTGGACTTGATAACATCAAAACAGAAGTATTAAAGTCCATTTCTAAGTATATAGTACAACCATTAAAGTATATTATAAATAAATGTATAGATGTTGGTTGGTGGCCAACAGCTTTTAAAACCTCTGTTATAATATCCAGGTCTTTAAAAAGGGCGAAAGAAAAAACATAAACAACTACAGGCCGATTTCATTGATAACACATATAAGTAAAATCTTTGAGAAAGTTTTAAAAAACAGATTATCAGCTTATGTTGAAAAATATCACCTGTTATCAGAAAATCAATATGGGTTCAATAGCAAAGATATGCCAGAAGACGCCATTTTGTCCCTAACAACAAAAATTCACTCTGCTTTGGAGGAAAGTAAACCTTGTTTATGCGTCTTTATAGATTTATCCAAGGCCTTTGATACGATTAGCCACGATCTACTCTTACAGACATTAGAATATATTGGTGTCAGAGGAAACTGTTTAAATCTATTTAAAAATTACTTGTCAAATAGACAACAGTGTGTAAGAGTGGACAGTGTAATGAGCGAGACAAGGACTTTGGAATACGGAGTAACCCAAGGAACCATCATAGGGCCTATACTTTTCAATTTATATATGAATGGGTTATTCTCACTTTAAAAGCAGAGGAGAAATAACAGGTTTTGCAGATGATACAGCAATATTTTACAAAGCAAATACTTGGGACGACTTAAAACTGCAAGTAAAAATGATTTTACCTTTTGTGAAAGACTGGTTCGATAACAAATTGTTAACTATAAACTTTGAAAAAACATACTATGTCCCCTTCTCTTGCCATAAATCAAAACTTCTCTTAGAACCCATTGAGATCGAACACCAACAACGCCACTATAAAATTGAAGCTAAAACAGAAATAAAATATTTAGGTATTATAATTGATTCCCATTTAAGATGGAACTCCCATATTAATTATGTAATAAAAAAAATGCAAACGTTACTATTTAGAATAAAATGTTTAAAAGGCATATTAAAATTGCAACAAATAAAAATAATTTATCACGCCTTAGTTGAAACACACCTTAGATATGGCATACTGGCATGGGGAGGAGCTTTAAAGACGCATATAGCACCCTTAGAAAACATACAGAAGAGAATAATAAAATCGATGCTTGGTAGAGATGTGAGATATTCAACAGAACTTCTGTTTTCTGAAGCTAAATTGCTGGACATAAGACAGCTATATTACTATCAACAAATATACGTTATCACATAACAAAACAACCAGTCTTCTTTACCTGCTCATAATTATAACACAAGACAAAAAGATAATTATGTAATTTCCTAAACAACAAAAACTATTAGCCAAAGGTCATATAACTTTTTATCCCCAAAATTATATAACACCGTCCCCAAGGAAATACAAAATATTAACTCAATTCCATCGTTTAAAAAAAAATTAAAAAAACATGTGTTTGCAAATCCTCGTCTAACATTCCATGAATATATTGATTTAAAAAATAATTAACCATAATGAATTAAAAGCCATTAATATTTAAATGAATTTAAGTCTAAGCGACAAACTGAATTCTAGTCATGTCATACATACATACTTACCTAGAACTTACCATTTTGGCCGAGTTTTTCTTCCTGTTGATACTATCATTTCTTCGGTGCTTCTAAGTATATATTTGTAAAAAAAATAAATGTCTAAATCCTTTATATGTTGAGTGAATCCATCTCAAAACAAGTGCTCTTACATAGGCGCTTATTGAATAGCGATAATTTATTAATTCAATTGTTGTATTTAACTGTTGTATTTATTTATATTGTATTTATTTATGTTGTATTTGTTTATATATTTATATTGTAATTCTAATGTTTAATAAATTATATTATTATTATTATTATACATTTATAATTCAGGGCAAAGTTTAGCCTTAAAATTGGCTACTCTAGCACATAGTTTATGGGGTTATACAGTTGTGGAGTAATGAGGTTTAAATTACATAGAAGCTTGCTCCCCCCTGTAAAAGAGAAATATGCCTATGTAAAAATATCATATTATTTGATCCAACATATCTTGAAAGTGAAAAGTAGCCTCGACTTGAAACTTGAAAAAGTAAGCCTCGACTTGAACTCTCTCCCTCTCTCTCTCCCTCCCTCTCTTGCTTCATTTTTATGCCAAATGGGGTAAAACTGTTTGCCCAGAGCCCAAGTCATAACTTAACTCACTTATTATGCCAGCTGCGGGATTTCCCCTTAACCCGTGAGGGTGCAGAGATTCCCCTCACTTTCATATTTGGTTCGCGTTTATCTGAGAGAAAAATGTACTTATCAATCTCTTTGATTCTATAATATTCCTTATACCACTCAGTATTGTATTAAATGACGCATACAGTACATTGTATTCAATATCCAGCTCGTATTTACCATTTTTACAACCTTTTAGAGTCTCAAAGACATGCATAAGTACAATCTTTGAAGTGGGTGGTACCGTTAAAAAACAATAAAACTGTGAATTTAAGTATTGTAGCTTACATGACGACCATTTCGCCAAACGGATCGGCATCATTAGGAGAATTACAAAACACCTTCTTGAAATCTTGCGTTCAATTATTCTGCGTAAATGTGAATTCCTACAGCTCTTCCAGGATATATTTTCTGCAATAGAAGCGTGCCGATTACTTTTCTCGAGCCAGCTGGCAACTTGGCAAGAGGAGACCGCGAATTCTCACCGCTGCCGGCTATTCACGGCCCCGACCTGCAACAAGATACGTCCTTAGCCTAGCGGGAACAGATGCATTACATGCAACCGCAACCGCAAAATCCGGCGTGGTGCCTCTCGTACGTTCCGACGCCGACATACATCACTGGGAGATCGCACGACGGCCGCAGACGTCTCCCGCCCCTCTCCCTCCCGACTGCTCTCGATTGTTTTCCGGAGGCGGCTAATTGGGGTAGTCCATTGCAGCCGCCGCAAGTCAATTAGCTGTCAGGTTGTCAATGATTATGTGTCAGTAAGCAGAGTCAGTAAATACTTGTATACGAGTGTTGTAAATATCTTGTCAAGTGTCCAAATGCCAACTAACAATTATAACAGCTATAACGAAGTAATAGTTATTTACCAAAACTTTTGTTTTCCTTTTTTTAGGAGCTGTCTTCAGTTATGAAAAACTTTGATAGTGGCTTCGGGGCCAGATATTTTTAAATTAAAAATACCAAAATGTACTCTAACTAGATAAGATAAATAAAGATAACTACGATTTGAAAACTTTCTTGATATACCTTGAGAAAGAATAAAAGTCAACATTAAAACAGTAACAACTATATTAAAAAAAATTGTACAATCCGGTAAATTCACCCACTAGATTATATAAAAATTTGAATGGAGCACTGACTTTACAATGGCTTGGACCGGCAGGGTACAATAAAACGGTCTTACGGTAAGCGCAGCGGAATTGAATTGAATTGCTACCAACAGTACTGCGGTGACTCATATACTTTACTCCTACTTGTACGCCACTGGTGGAGGTGTTCGTTAACCTTGGTGCTGACCGTTTGTCCAGAAGTGTTTATATACAAGAATAAAACAAACAGAATCAGTGCTGTTCTAATGAGAGTACGAAAAGAGTGGGTATCTGTTAATTTGAAGTTATATGAAAACAAAGAGCAATGATCGTACAAAAGTCAAAGACTCAGGTAATTAGTTAAAAAAAAAATTCAATAATATGACCCAAATGAAGAAATGTTAACAAAAAAACGGTAATTAAGCTCAGACTTCAATTTTAACCACTTTTTCGTTGAATAGAGCAATTTATAATAAAGAAAATTCACGAAAAATCAGGCAGTTAATCCTTGCTGCTTCACGGTACGGAAAACTAAAGAAAAAAATTCGGAAAATTAGCACTTTCGTTAGCAAAGCACATATAAAAAAAAAAAAAAAAAAAAAAAAAAAAAAAAAAAAAAAAAAAAAAAAAAAAAAAAAAAAAAAAAAAAAAAAAAAAAAAAAAAAAAAAAAAAAAAAAAAAAAAAAAAAAAAAAAAAAAAAAAAACTACATCTACAACGTCAACAGAACTAAGCTGATGATATTGATGTCACGTCACCTGTAACTGAATTGATATTAAGGAAGACAAACCTAGTTATTCATCACTTCAGATGTAATAAGAAAACTGGATAAACTAATATAATGAAGAGATAAACGTTGGCATAAAATAGTTAAACAAAACCATACAATCCGGAAACTTCTGCATTGACTGAAAATCACGAAATCCTTATACAGCATAATCAAGAGATTAAACAGTTCATTCATTCAGGATTGATCCTCAATGAATGAACTGTTCTTACTAACTCAATGATCTTACATTTTACAGATTTAGGTGTTACATTCTTCTTTTATTATACACTGTTCTTTTCGGACGAGTTTTCTTAAACTGTGATCAAAAGTCTAACTTCGTGATCAAAAAGCAATACTGAACTTCCTTGAGGAGGTCCTTGGGAGTAGAAGAAAGTGTTTCCTGTAGAATTAGGATTATATGACTATAAAGGGACTTAAAAAAATAGTATATTTATCATTATGGTTATACATTATATTTATCTTTTTCCAGTTCAATCCATAGATCATTAGGATAATTTTTTTTAGAACATGTTTTTAATTAAGTCGCTCTATTTTTTCTTAACATAGTCAATCATGTAACAAAATGTTAAATTAAAAAACTACGTATTTGTTTTCATGACTTTTTTTAAAAAATTGCAACGTGTCCCAAAAATATTGTGACAATCTACCAAATATAGACCAAGTTTCGACGTAATTTCAAGTGCAGTGGAAATCTGTAAGGGAGTGACTGCAGTTAGGTCACAATTAGGTTTTACAGATGTTCGTAATTTACCATCTTACATGACAGCAATAGCAACATTGATCGAGCCCTGATTAAAAAAGAAAAATAAAGCTCCAAAACGTTGGCAAAAATCGAATAGTTTGTTATTTATTCCTGGACCTAATCCAACTAACCAAAAAACTAATCAATATAATGTTTGGATTTGCATCAATATACTTTTAATTGGCGATGTTTCATTAGGGTGAAATGGTTTATTGAAATATATATTTTTTAATTTGCCTGATGTTTCTGAAGCCTTATATCGCAGGGGATAACTTATGTATAGAAGTAAGTTTGGTTAAATCGTCCTATTTTGACCTGGACTATAAGTGGGTGTTCTACATCCCAACATTTCTGGGACACCCTGTATATTCAATGTGCTGTTTTTTTCTTGACTATTGGATCAGTGTAATCATCTAAATTAATGTTCAATACACAAGAACTTTCAATGGTGACTACAATGTGATGATTCCTAATGGAACCGTCCCTCTTTCCGCATCAGTTTAATTATACACGTGGCATTTCCACATTATGCATTGTTCCCTCGAACAAACATAGTCTACTACGTGTTTACTTTGTTACACTGCCTATACCTCTATTTCAGCGGCATCCCAAATTCAACGGTACGTTTAATTATTAAGATGTAGCTATCGACAATCAACAAATTTCCCAAGAGGGCGATTAGCTATAAACCTCCGGTAATATCGAACGTAAGCTGGATGCTGACGGTGAATAAAATGGTCGCCGAACAAAGTTACCTATGCTGTTACACGACCCCTATTTCGAAATTAACGCGAACGTTAACTCTGGCGTAACGAAACACTCCAGCAAAATTCTGTAAACGCAAGTGTAGAAAATACAAGTTCAGTTAAAAAGAATAGCATCATCAGATCAGTTTTAACTGATGTAACAGTAATTGACTTTTTATATTTATTTACATCCGAGGGGGTGTAAATTAAGTAATGAGACTGGCAACGTAGCGCCAGATCTAGCAACACTGCGGAGACGGAACATAGAAAGGCGGTAGGTTAACGTGTAATGCACTTTCAGTACCAGATTGAACTTGAGTCATTTGTTTGATCTTTGTGACTGTTTTCGTAAACCGTTTTTTTCTAGTTCGTTTTGAAAATGAGTGACCTTAATTTTGAGCAACGGTGTGCTATCAGGTTTTGCTTCAGATTTGGATACAGCCAACGGATACTTTTGCAAAATTTCAACACTCCTTCGCAGGCAATGTTTTTTTAAGAGCCCAGGTTTTTCGGTGCTTTAAGGCATTCTTAGAAGGAAGAGAGTCGAGAGTGGTCCCCAAGACCCAAAAAAGCAATAATGAACAAGTCCAAGGTCAAATCCAAGGCACAAAAAAAATACATGCTGATTTTTTTTGTGCTGGCTTTTTGATAGCCAGGGAATTATCCACAAAGAGTTTTGCCTCCGAGATCAACTGACCTAGAGTCCTTGTGACTTTTTTCTCCTCCGAGATTGAAAAATCACCTCAAGGGACGTCATTTTGGGACATAGAAAACATTTAAACGGCTGTAACCACCAGCTGAGGGCTATTCCAGTATATGAGTTCCAGCACTTTGGGAAATGGAAGAACCATATCCAGCGCTGTGTGGCTTCCCAAGGAAGTTATTTTGAAGCAGATAATACTGAATTGTAATTCTATTCGATTAAAAAAAAAAAAAAAAATCAGCCCAATACTTAATTTCCACACCTCGTATAACATACCAACGCAATTTCAAATATGCAGTCAAATTAGTCGTATCGCATACGCTAGAACAATTCGCAAAATGCACCCCTAAAGGGGTTGCGCGTACATAAATCCATACAAGCGCCAATTGTCACTCAAACATTCGGTTACAGACGCATTTTCTATGCACCCCCGGATACGCGATAATATATTAAAGCCGTAGACTTCAAAGTCATTTTGGAGGGGCGTTATAATGTTTCATTTGATGGTTTCCATTCGGTAATTTTTCCATTTAGCCTGCGGACGTATGCACCGACAAATATCGCTGTGGTACACGAGTTGAGTATCACGAGTATCAAATTGAAAATATTAGCAGCGATTGTGTAGTCACAAAGTCATTGCTTACTGGCGCATGTAATACAAATATTAAACGACACATAGGTTATTTCATGTGCATCCTCTAGGCAATGGTCTTCTAGTTCTAGAATTAGGTCTAATGTTTGAGTCTATTCGTCTAGACTCGATAAGAATTAGACTAGGAATAGGTCTAATTCGTTGGAGGAAGCAATCAAAGAATATGTGCAAAATCCTTTAAATACCTCAATAGTGAAAGCGGATCTGACCTAACGTTATGATGAAAATTTTGTGTAACTAAGACAGTTCTGTTAGCAACCGCGACCTCTTAAAGGTCTATTGTAGCACTAGTTGGTTTTACACCTTAGCACCTTATAAGTTTTTGTCAGACTTCACAGTCTCAATATGGGCCCTTTTATACAGTAT